>OY754977.1:1926449-2497815 GCA_963576475.1 Molanna angustata | reverse complement strand
GTGTGTGTGTGTGTGTGTGTGTGTGTGTGTGTGTGTGTGTGTGTGTGTGTGTGTGTGTGTGTGTGTGTGTGTGTGTGTGTGTGTGTGTGTGTGTGTGTGTGTGTGTGTGTGTGTGTGTGTGTGTGTGTGTGTGTGTGTGTGTGTGTGTGTGTGTGTGTGTGTGTGTGTGTGTGTGTGTGTGTGTGTGTGTGTGTGTGTGTGTGTGTGTGTGTGTGTGTGTGTGTGTGTGTGTGTGTGTGTGTGTGTGTGTGTGTGTGTGTGTGTGTGTGTGTGTGTGTGTGTGTGTGTGTGTGTGTGTGTGTGTGTGTGTGTGTGTGTGTGTGTGTGTGTGTGTGTGTGTGTGTGTGTGTGTGTGTGTGTGTGTGTGTGTGTGTGTGTGTGTGTGTGTGTGTGTGTGTGTGTGTGTGTGTGTGTGTGTGTGTGTGTGTGTGTGTGTGTGTGTGTGTGTGTGTGTGTGTGTGTGTGTGTGTGTGTGTGTGTGTGTGTGTGTGTGTGTGTGTGTGTGTGTGTGTGTGTGTGTGTGTGTGTGTGTGTGTGTGTGTGTGTGTGTGTGTGTGTGTGTGTGTGTGTGTGTGTGTGTGTGTGTGTGTGTGTGTGTGTGTGTGTGTGTGTGTGTGTGTGTGTGTGTGTGTGTGTGTGTGTGTGTGTGTGTGTGTGTGTGTGTGTGTGTAAAGCGTTTTTTTTCTATTTTTATCGATTATAGACATGGGGAGAATGAATGAGGAGCGCCTGACGAAGAAAATATACAGAGCGGAAAGGAATGGAATGAGAGGTCGGGGACGCCCAAGAAAGGGATGGCACGACCATGTGAACGAAATTTTGAAAGACGGAAATGTTTGAAGTGTGAGCAATAGACGAACATGTATGAGACGATGCATGAATGTGGACGAAGCGAAGGATGCATGTTAGGATAGAAAAATATGGCGTTCGGTTCTCTCTGCCTACCCCGCAAGGGACCCGTGATGATACGTATGTATGATTATAGACTCAAGTACCTACTCATTCGTTTGTTTTCAATTTTGCAAATTTGTATATCCAATACTCTCTTAGAACCTATTTGATTTTGAAGGATATCTGGTCAGTGCTTCTCATTCTTTTTTACTGTCAAATATTTCAAAGTGACACCAAGCTCAGGAAACTTATCAAGTTTTCATAATAAAATATTAAAATGAAAAATATTTTCCTAAATTCCTTTCGTGAAAATGCTGAAATATTTGAATACTTTATGGAGTGACTTGGTAATGAGAAGTATAGCTTTGGCCACAACCCACTTGTTTAAAATAAAATAGAATAGTGCTTCCACTTTTCTATTAGAGGGTCCCGTGAGAGCCGGGTAGTCGAAAATACATGAGGCAACAATAACATATCACATAGTTCAGCAATGAAGTTCACCACCCATTCTGAATATGTGTGGATATACACAAATGTGTTGTGCTTCCTTTTATAACGTGATGCACACCCGCAAACCTGACGCTGGTAACACCAGTTTGCTATCTTTTACTTTTTTTTTGTTTTTTATTTTATTTTATTTTTTTATTTTATTGATAAAAATATAATTACAATATTCATGTTATTTTGCCTAATCTTTTTAGGGGATTTTTGGTTGTGATCATAATAGTAACAATATTATAAAAAGCAAAAAAATATAAAAATATGTATATATATGTAAACTACAATTAAAAACTATATACTAAATTTTTCCGCCCTACAAAGTCCGGAACAGCCCGCGCTCACCCCTTAGATCAACCATCGAGGATTTTTTGTGTAATATATATTCTTTGGTTTTCTTTTTGAATTCCTCGATGGATCCACACTACTTCAAACTGGCAGGCATGGGGTTCCAGACAGACCTTGGGCAGCAACACATCGTCGGTCCTACGTCCATAGTCATCGTTGAATTTGTTTGTACGTAAAAGTTTGTTGGTCACGGATCTAGTTTGTCTGTCGTTTGTTATTAGTAGTCTGTCTTTAGGTCTCAAAAAATGCTCAACCAGAATGCTATACTCCACTCTCCTCCGAAGAGACAATACTTTAGATCGGTCGAAAAGGCATTTATTTTTCCTTTTTAACTTTTTAGCATTTTTTTAGTAATTATAATTTTTATGAGTCTTCTTTGTATCTTTTCAATCTTATTTAGAGAAGTTTTATATGCCAATCCATATGACGATAAACCATATGATATTACTGAATCACAGAGGGCCAACATTATATTGTTAAATAAATATTCATCCATCTGACCTTCATACTATCCTATCTTGACATACATACATACCTACATCTACATGTTTTGTATAGAAAACAAAATATCTTAAGATATTCAATAATTTGGATTTATAAATACGTATTCTTCAACTATACATACTATCGCTATTGACAGTTGAATCTCATGTGTTACATGCAACTACTATGTACTTATATATAATGATGACTTTGTGGTTTGTTATCAAGAATCCAGTTGAAATATTTTATCATATTAATAATAATATATATAATATTGATATCTCTGTAAATAATAAAACGTGTAACTTCTCCGCTATTGATACTGGTTTAACTAGTTTTAACGACGCACTTTATAAATTATCTTACATGATTCTATTTTTATTTCCAATGCACTTACATATTACGTGTTCATATGTTACAGTTGCTCTCAATAATACAGATCAATTTTGGCTGCAAAACAAAATGTATTTACAACTTCCAAATTAAGGAACCATATAAACCATAATAAACCTCAATTTCAAATCAAATCAAATATCAATAAAAAATAGTATAATGGCCAGTTTCATAAAAATGAAAGGAGACTTTAATAAATTGCGTTTCATAACAACAAAATGTCACTTAATGTTCACTTTAATTTAAAGTCCAGTGTCTTCGTACTTTAGTCACTAAAGTCTTCTTTAAGAGCAGTTCATTTTTTTGCCACCAGATTGTGCTGCTATATGACATAATGTTCAAGTCAGTTCTTGTTGATGTCAATATTGTCAATTTAATGTTGACGATCATGTGCATATTACTTACTAATATTCAATAGTTTTGTTATTATTTAAACATTTTTTTATAAATAATATAAAAAAATGATATTTTCAAAATGAGCTAATTAGAAGATGCGTACTGTGATACAGTAGTGAAAAGTATATAGGAAAAAAATCGACCACATGGAAAAGTAGAATTAAGGAGAATTTTTGATAGATTTTGTTCCATAAACATGTCCTATACATCAATGATCTATTCAATGACAGAAATAACATATTATATGGTAGTAAACAGAAAGATTTACCTATGCTATGACCTATGTTTCCATAGATTTTGATAGCAATATTGCCAACTTTCAGGTATTTTGGTGACATTTCTGCCTTTTATTAAAGTACGCGGCATTATTATTTATGAAACGCAACGACTTAAAGGCGACTTTAAATTTTTAAAGAACCTTTAACTAAAGGGTCCTTTTGCTGCTTTTTATGAAACTGGCTGTAAGTCTTTTCAACATTTCTCTAGTGAATGTTCGACACACAGTTTTAAAATTCAGTCTAAATTCCCCTAAAAAATATTAAAAATATCATTTTTAAAAACATTTTTTTAAATTACTCCATAACTATGTGTCGTAGAGAAATAAATCTATTATATGCTTAAAGAGTGCATAAAATCAAAGTGAATGATCGATGAAGTTTTTTCATTTCAAGTAAGGTTTGTTCTTAATGCAAAAAAATCAACAAATTTTGGGTTTCCGATAATTTAAATCACGTATAAATCTTTTTTAACGCACGCGATATTTACCCTTACTAACGCTTAACTTCATAGTGCATTGGGCGGTTTTAATATATTGTGTTGTTATAATGATGTAATCTTAAGGATAATGAAGAATCTTCTCAAATGTCATAATTTGACATAATGTTGCGCAAGAAGATAAAGTGATCTCGCAAACCATGCGATAACATAATGCAAGGTCTAAAACACCGTCTGTTCAATTTATTTATATAGTTCTTGTACATTTTTATTGATAAACTTTTTAACATCTCAATAGAGACGAAGTTGGGATATTATAGAAGAACCAGGAACTCAAGGCACCTACAGGGTTTACAACATATCTTCGGCTGGTTTACGTGATCACTTTATGCACTTAGGCAACGTTCACCAATTATGCCTTGTTATTGAGTTCCCTTATCAATGTAATTTTTGAAATGTATTCGAATAATGTGTAACAATTCACCTGAAAATAAGACATTATTACTAATTCCATCTATGAAGTAACGAAGAAACCTTTTTGTAACGCCATCTATTGAGAAATTGGTTTAATTGTAAACAATGAAAGCAACAGTCCTTATAAATGAGGTGACGGTGTCTCGCACAGATGTCACCCCTGAACTGCGCCAGAAATATTATTTTTTGGCTTGTTTACTACTTGTACCGATGTGTATGTAGACCGATTTACACTTATTTACATACACATTGGTACAAGTAGGGAAACAAACCAAAAATGAAATAATGGCTAATGATAATAATAATCAGTACCTACTTTACAATGGATAAAGATAATACTAATCAGTACCTACTTTACAATGGCTAATGATAATACTAATCAGTACCTACTTTACAATGGCTAATGATAATAATAATAATAATAAGTCATTTGTATAGCGCCGTTTAATGATTCGAGATCATACCAAGGGCGCTGATAGTCTAATGTTGTGTTGCTCTCTGAAACAAAGCTGTTTTTAATCCTTTAGTGAAAGTGCTCTTGCTTTGAGCACTGCGGACATCTAGAGGCAGTGAATTCCACTTAATAGGACCACTCACACTAAAGCATCGGTCATAATCGGTAATGATAATACTAATCAGTACCTACTTTACAATGGCTGATGGTTTTAATAATCAGTACTTTACAATGGCTAATAGTAATAATAATCAGTACTTTACAATGGTTAATAGTAATAATAATCAGTACTTTACAATGATTAATGGTAATAATAATCAGTACTTTACAATGGCTAATGGTAATAATAATCAGTACTTTACAATGTATAATAGTAATAATAATCAGTACTTTACAATGGCTAATTGTAATAATAATCAGTACTTTACAATGGCTAATAGAAATGATTATCAGTACTTTACACTGTTGATGATAATGATAATCATTTATTTTATAATGGGTAATGGCAATAATAATCCGTACAAACTAAAAATATTAATAAAGAAAAAAACCTTACCACTAAAACAAAAAAAAATAAACACTTAATATACTATTTTTTCTGTTTCTTTCGTGTGAGAATATTTCAATTAACTTTCTCATAATTTACACCCTGGCGGGTTTATTGTAACTTCTTCCAGCCAATCAAAATAAGGATAAATATACAATGATTACAAAAGAAAAAGTAATAAAAAACAAGACCAACAATATTGAATATATGTAAGAACAGTTCATAGCAATGATAGGAAGACAACATGATAAGAAGACAATTCTGGTATTATGAGACAGATATTTTCTTATGCATTAATATTTTCTTGTTACATATCTGTTGAGATATATTTTATTCAATCAATTTTACTAGATTTGTACTGACTGCCTTATCTTAGTATACACGTGTCGTATGATATTGACATTAAATCGATTTCCTTGCACTATTTACATATTATCAACTAACAACTCATTGACGTCTGTTAATGATCACAATAACTATAATTTATTTATTAGATACAGTAGTATATGGTTTTGTTTTCTTCCAATAGATGGCTCTATCATTTACTGTCATCATAATATTCTATTATGTGAATTAATTATTTTGTTGTTTACTGGCTTCGTACGTCGTAAATATATAATTTTCAAATCTCAATGGCTTCATAAATAATAACACAAATAAATAAATTATTTATCAACAATATTTGAAAAAAATACACACATAGTCATATAGTTACTGAGAGATTACGGAGAAGATGGTGGCGGTTTGAACAAACACCACCCAAGCAAAAAAATCAAATTCGAACTCTGCGCAACCCACGTGATGTCTCACGATTTTGATACAGTTAATACCAAGACACATGAAAACAATGATTAGGTATAAAAAATGTGTGGAAGTACTATTCTAAGCCGGTTTCTTCGACACTTTTTATATGAACTTCGTTTTTCTATCCGGGGTGCCCAGTCAACGTGTCAAATTTAGCGATGAAAAGAACAGAAAAGATAAGTCAATGTATGGAAGTGACAGTTGTCACATGACAGACAACTGTCGCTTCCATACATTGAGTTATCTTTTATTTTCATCGGTTAATTTGACACGTTGACTAGGCAGGTTGAAATCCAAAATCGCATCTAGTTCTTTGTTGCACAAAGTCAAGCTCCAAACCTAAAACAGCTTTCATTGAATATTCCAAAGATGACACATAAATATCTACATCCTTTCGAAGATACCAACTTTAAACCATTTGACATTGACAGCTGTGTGATGTAGTCATTATTCTACATGATATTATAATGTATGTAAATGACATTTGCGTGAGGAGTATAAACAGAGAAGGATTAGGAAGATAATAATATAAGAATGGTAAATGTATCTAGTTAGGTACATATGTAGATTCTATAGATACTTATTTAGTTGTCTTTCATTGAAAATATAATCCATTAGCTCCCTCATATCCGGTGAAATGTCAAATTGACAGCCCAGATGTCATTACAGACCCTGATCTCAGTGGATGGCAACATTTTTTTAGTATACCAAATAGACAATTTAAAAAAAAAACATGGCTCTCGCTTACATTTATTATAGATGCGCTTAGGTTTTCACCTTCAATAAACGACAATCGCCATAAATTCACAAACATTCATATCATCACACAATGCCCCTGTTATTGGGGTCGTATCGTATTCTTACGTATTACCTTAACCGTAAAGCATTTCTTGATATCGTAAGGCAAGGATCTACCATTGCATTGATTCACTCGACAACAGACGTACTGTATCTGATATGATGCTTCTCCACAATATTCTTAATTATAAAATTGATTCTCCTGCTCTTTTAAATTATTTATCTTTCAACATCCCTACCCGTAGAACTAGACACACTCCTCTTTTTCTTAACCTAACCACTCAGCACACTAAATATGCTCAACATGCAACAATCTACAGAATCTGTAATACATACAATAGGCATTTCCAAGAGATCGACATATTCTTACTTAGCGTCCCCACATTTAAACAAATATGTAAGACTTAAAATTTCATCCTAATAATCAAACTCAACACTTATTATACTGCACATATATACAATTTCACACATCATTCACACAATATCTCACCATAATATGTAACTATTTATTATTTATCTTAATATACTACAATAACTCCAGTGATAACCTGTAATTGGCTTTAATATTACTCAAATTATCTTTATTTTATATAATTTATTATACGCTGTTTGCTGTCTTCTAAATAAATAAATATTATTTTCACACGTTCTCAGCTGTTATTTATACTTCTAATGCTTCTGTCTTTCAGAATATTGTTTACATGGTCGTTGGTCCTGTCAATGTTTTCTTGGCCGTCCCTTAACTTTTGCACTGTTTATGGTAAAATACCATTCCAAGAGCGCTTTTGCTTGCTTATCTGTTGGTTGGTTGTGCCAATCAAAGAAGTCTTAATCTATTTAACTGAAGGCCTCAAAATTCTGTTCTCCGCCCACTTCAGTAGGCAATTTATTCCATGTCATAGGTCCGTTTACACTGAAACCACGACAAAAGTAAGCCGCTTCATTGGCCATATCCAATTCCTCTAAATAATTGGTATTCTGTGATTCTGACGATCTCTCTGATAGCACATTCCTCTATTCTTTGAAATCTATTCGCTCTGGACACCTCAACCAGCGCAGCTCGTTTAGGAGAGGCGTTATGTGACATATTTTCCGCCCCAAATATAAGCTTTGCAACTGCGTTAAACACCAGTTGCAACCTATTTAGTTGACATTTGGGCAGACTAGCATATTATATAGCATTGCAATGTTACATATGCTGGCATTTGTATATTACCAATCCAAACGCATGGTGTTATATTTAGCGTTGCCAATGTCAATTTACCAAATTCCCCAAAAATCTAGGTCAAATTCCTCAAATTGAGGAAGTACAAAGTCCCGATTCTCCATTAATTCCTCACATAATTATAATCTCAAGAAAAATACAAGGTTTCATAAAAAACAATAATATTTAGGTACACATTAACACTTAACACTTTACCCCAGTAACTATCCGCATCATTATATCCATCAAGGCCATGTAGATCAAAATCCAGTATAGCGTGAACTCGCCATTCGTCATTAATTTTTGTATTTGCACAGAGTTTTCAAACACTGAAAATTCTTTCAGCACAGGTATCAGTGATTTAACTTGGATTTGTTGAGCTTTTGAAGGATTCACAATAGATATAATGGAAATAAAAAGGATTTCTAAAATCAAATCTCTTAACAATATCCGATGTCAATTCATTATAAAAATCTTGGAACCTTTTAAAGAAATTTTTTACTATAGCTGAACATCTTTTTTCAAATCAATAGACGTTTTAATCACTAACCATCAAACTTTCGATGTATTTAGCTATCGATAAATGGTAAAATGCTAGATTCACATTTTCCCCACAAAATTCCCAATCGAGTTTAGATTCCCCGCAAGTTGGGGGATTCCCCACAAATTGGCAACGCTGGTTATATTATACTACACGGAGATTATCCTCAGCTTAACAGAAAATATTTTTTCCTACAAAAAATGTATCAAAATTTTCGCGAATTGGTGTCATTTGACGTCATTGGCGTCATTTGACGTCATTGGTGTCATCAGAAATTTTGAATTGACGTCATCGAGCAACATTATGGGTCGCGTATTACGGGAGTTTTTTAAGTAAAATATAACTTTTATATTTTTCTAGAAAACACTCGTAATACTAGGTACCATATTTGTTGTGTACTTGTATAACACAACACCTTGCATGACCAATTGTCAGATCGCAATTTAGAAATATTCCCAAAATGTTGTCAATCCCTGTCTACACGCGTCGCCATTTACGTTTGATTTGGTCCACACAGTATGTTGATTAATACTAAGAGGTCTGTAAGCAAAATATCATTTCTATAGTACCTACTTACATATATTGTAGGTACCACAGTGCAAAATGACACAACAACTATATTTATACAAACAAAATAATTTGTATATGTTATTTGGCCTTCCTGACCTTGAAGATAATATTTTGTTTGTTGATGTCTTTCTATATAGAATTATTATTAATGTCTTTCTATACAAATTTATTATTAATTCTCTCAACAACCCAAAAAAAACAAACAGAATACCTACTTTCATATTATCGGCCTTCTTGACTCTGTTGGTTAGGTGTTTGATTGCTGAGCTACAGGTCCCGGCTTTCATTTCCCGTGGAGACACACAGTTTTAATTGTGTTTTCAGTCTGGATTTGCGCGACGATAAATATCGTAAGTATCCGGAATAAATGGCAACTTGTTATTGGGTGCGTGTTAAATTATCTAATATCGAACACAGTACCTACCTGTTAGTGACCCGAAAATCGATTCGAAAAAATTCAAATGAATCATGTCTAATGTCATTAACGATGAAATAACTTGGTACTGGTACCTACCTATAGTGATGAGCGATACTGGTCTTTATTGTGACTCTCGAGTCTCGACTCTCAAGTTTCAGGGTAAAAGCAATCAGTAAATAAGAAATAACATAAGTCACACATCACAGTATCGAAACCGAAATAATAAGAAAAAACCATACCATATATCGTGCCAACCCTAGTTAAAAGCGTCCAGTAAATACTAAATAATATTAACCCATCCCTAGTTAGTTGCATCTAGTAAATATTATAATCGTATCTCGTCCCATCCCTAGTTAGAAATGTCCAATTTTTTTACCTATTTTACTTTCCATCCCTAGTGAAAAACGTCCAGTAGGTATATACCTACTATATTACGTCCCATCCCTAGTGACAAACGTCCAGTATATACCTATTATATTACGTCCCATCCCTAGTGACAAACGTCCAGTATATACCTACTATATTACGTCCCATCCCTAGTGACAAACGTCCAATATATGTATATCTACTTTATTACGTCCCATTCCTAGTGATAAACGTCCAGTATATACCTACTATATTACGTCCCATCCCTAGTGACAAACGTCCAGTATATACCTACTATATTACGTCCCATCCCTAGTGACAAACGTCCAGTATATACCTACTATATTACGTCCCATCCCTAGTGACAAACGTCCAGTATATACCTACTATATTACGTCCCATCCCTAGTGACAAACGTCCAGTATATACCTACTATATTACGTCCCATCCCTAGTGACAAACGTCCAGTATATACCTACTATATTTCGTTCCATTCCTAGTTATAAACGCCCAGAAAATACTATATATCGTCGCATCTCTAGTTATAATAATAATAATAATAAATGGATAATTTACTCAGTGCCAATTTCGTGATTTCACCTCAAAGCATATAGTATATTTTCATCCCATCTCTAATTAGAAGCGTCCAGTATATACCCAATATATTTCGTCCCATGTCTAGTTAAAAGCGTCTAGAATATACCTACTATTTGTGGTCCCATGTCTAGTTAAAAACGTCCAGGAAATACTGTATCGTCCCATCTCTAGTTAAAAGCGCCCAGTAAATACTATATCGTCCCATCCCTTGTAATAAGAATCCAGTAATACCTTATTATCTCAATTACCTGGGCATGTATACCTACTTACCTATTATAATAATTGAGGTTATGTTAAGTATAAAATGTACCTTATCAACGTCCTTATAATATTTATGCGGTTTTCGCTAGTCTATAATATAGGTACATAATGAGAGTGAATGACTAGTTCAGGGTCACATCGAACCGCAAATAAATCAAATTTCATCAATTTGTATTGAATCTCACACATACAAATAACAGGGTTTCACTTGACGCAATTTTATTTATTTATATTATTGGGATCACCCTTCAACTTCAATAAGATTCATAAAAACACATACGAAACATTTTAATTGACAAAAAAACTTCAACGATTTTCACTGCCCTATAATAGTTATTTGGATGTGGTTAATGATGGTATTGCTTTATCATGAGCGAATACTTGATAAATTCTATAATATAAACATTTTTTGCGGTTAAGTACTAGAGTTCCTTCTGTAACAATACAAAAACAATTTTTGCATCGCCCATCAACATACACAATATTATACGGTACCATTTTACTGTAAGCTTTGATGATAGCGTTGTACATATAATAATATTCTCCTTGGTAAAAATATCATACACATGTTTACTTCTGTGCTATGCAGCTTGCAAACTTGAAGGCGTTTTATACAGTAAATATTGTCTATTGATTTTTTATATAAATTGAGAACTTGTAAATCCTAGGAAATTTCATTTAAATTGCTTTGAATATTAAATTCAGTCATAACACAACTAAAAATAATAAATTTGTATATCAGCAACTGAAGCATAAAATGAAAATTCATTTATAATACAATTCTTTTAAAATGCTTTCATGTTGGAAAATTAACATTATAATATGAATTTTATTATATTTTAATCTGATTTCTCAGGCAAATAACAGGTACTATGTCAAATATTAATTTAACACTCACCCAATAACAAGTTGCCACATTCTGGAGACTTACGATATTAATCGTGTCACAGGTCCAAACTGAAAACACAATTAAATACTGTGTCTCCACCGGGAAACGAACCCGAGACCCTTGGATCAGCAGTCAGATACCTAACCAACTGAACTACAAAGGTCGACATTATTTTTTAAAAGTTGTATATACGTCTCTATTGAGATATTAAAAATTGGTCTAAAAATATCATTGAAATCTGACAGAGATAAAATCCAATGTTTGCGTATATTTAAAAAAAGAATATATTTGATTTACATACATTGGTTGGTACAAGTAGGTAGACAAGCCAAAAATGAAATATTTCTGGCGCAGTTCAAGGGTAACATCTGTTCGAGAGCATTGTCACCTCATGTATAAGGACTGTTCCTTTCATTGTGTACAAAAAAAAAACAATTTCTGAATAGATGGCGTTGGCGTGACAAAAAAGGTTTCTTCATTTCTTCATAGATAACGTTTTTCAGCTTATTTTAAAACGATCAGTTTCTCAGTATTAAAATTTATAGAACTTTTAAAAGTGCATTGATAAAAGAACTCAATAAGAAGTCAAATTGGTGAATGTTGCGCAAGCGCATAAAGTGATCACGTAAACCAGCCAATGACAGTTTGTAAGCCCTGTTGGTGTCTTGAGTTCGTGGTTCTCTTATAATATTCCAACTTCGTCTCTATTGAGATCTTAAAAATTTGTCAAAAATATTATTATTGTTACATTCAGGGATTTTCAACCTTTTAAGAAGAAAAAAGTTTTACTATGTACGTATGTAATTAATAGTTAAAATATAGTCACAACACAGTCCTTTTTAAATGTAATTGTTTTGCAAATAGCAAAACAAATATGCAGTAGGAGTATTTTGTTTCATAATTATATTCAATACTCAATCTTTAGCATCGTAATTTTAAATAGTTGATATAATTTTGCAACGTATAAATTAAAAACTATGCAGTATGAATTGCAATTTAAAAAATGCATCTTATTTTATTTTAATCACTCTAAGAAATAAATCACTATTAGGTATATGGAGATTATTTCTTTACTTAATGCCAACTTACAAGAGAGAAAAAGGTGTCACTTTTTGACGGATATGACAATACAGTTCCGGTTGGTTGGAAGAAATTGCCTAATTGCAATAAGCCTGCCAGTGTATAATTATATTTGTTTATAATTATACACTGAAGATGTATAAATAAAAATAAATAAATACGTCTTGGTGTTGCCACCATACATCATCTCACAGATCCAGACTGAAAAGAAAATTAAAAACTGTGTCTCCACCGGGAATCGAACCCGGAACCTTTGGCTCAACAATTGGATATCCAACCAACTGAGCCACAAAAGCCTTTTCTAGGTAAAGATAAACAGAATGAAGTATGTTTTTTTTAACAGATTTCTAATTAAGATGGTGAATAAATCTCATTCCTTGGTATGACATCTATGATTTTTTTATTAACTACCAAGTTAATAATATAGATAATTCTTATTATTTTCAGATGCAGTCCATTCTGTATCATAACTCCAGTGGAAGTCTCGCCTTCACCAGCAACTTAAAGAGAAGAGAAGTGCACCAAGCCATCACCATGCATCCTGTCAAAGATCATAAACATATGTTCAGGATTCATTCATATCTTAAGGTAAACTAAATTTGTCAAGGCATGTGTAATGTAAATGTAATGTATAGTATGCTGGTATTCTAGGTTCTATGGGTTAATAAAAGATATTTTTTTAACTACGTAGTTGGCTATGTAGGGGACACCAGCTATTAGGATTTGGGTACGTCAAACTCTTCCGAAGATGCACACTACGTAGTGTTGGGGAGGGTTTGCAATCTGTTCAGGAAAATATAAATTCGGGTCTTTTTGTGGAAAGGTTGTTACACAGCCGGGCTGCTGTGTTAATAAAAGAGTTCGAAAATCAACTAGTTCGTGTATTCATGTATATTAAGATGATGCAAGTTCTTCTAAGCCTCTCCCATGGTAGTATCTATAGATTAAACTTAAAATATCAACCTTACGTCTGTCGTCTAGTGATTGAAGTCAATCAGACATATATCACGCCTTTGTACAGCATCGAGGGTATTCAGTAGGTGTTGGGGGGCACCACTCCAGAGATGACTACCATATTCAATAATTGTGCATATTCTCGCCTTGTAGAGAATAAAAATTTGAGTTTTTGAAAAATAGCTACGCACTCTACATAATACGCTCAACTTTTTGGAGGCGAGTTTCACCTTAGCTTCAATGGAGCCCCTGTTGTGTAGTTGGTTCATTATAAATACTACAAGCAGATCGATAGATTTGCTGTTAAGTAGGATGATTCTAAGAAGAAAAACACTAGCAATTTGTTAGGGTCCTCTTCGAAAGTAATAACACCTCCTGGTTCAAGTGTCCAATGTGACTATTGTAAAGTGAGTTTGTTGATCTTCAAAACTCAGTATCACTTCGCTTTGCACTACATTCAAGAACTGTATCAAAGGAATATTCCATGAGAATGATATTGTTAACGTATTTATTAAGGCCACACAGGAACTGAGAATTTTTAGCGAGATCTACTCCACTTCTCGTACTGATGTAGAAGTGGTGGGGTTTTTCCCACCATACGACTTGACTAGTGCGAAACAGAAATAACGTAAGCGACAAAATATGAATTATACCTTTTTTAAAAAATGAACATACAATTTTAAAATCTAAAACAGTCAAAGTATTGACATCATATTATTTACCAATATTTTTGCTAAATTACAGTTTTACATCTAACGAATTAAACGGATATCAAGGGAATTCGGCAAATTTCAGGGGTACTTTCGGAGAATTTTTTATTGAGAGAATTGTAAAATATTATGATTCTGGAACTGTCAAGCTGTAGACAATACTGTACTTAATCCCTGTCTTTAGTTTCAAGACGATAATGTCAGTATTGGCTGAGTAAATGATGAAACTACAATGCAATTAATAACATTTGAGTGCCTGTGTGGCCTTAATTAGAATGAATTACCCTCTTACATATTATCATGCGGTGTGCAGTCTTGGCTTTCAGGTAAATTCCTTAATACTGCTTTGTTTCGCAGAGCCAACAATTATTAAACAAAGGGGCCCTGAAATGGTTTTGTCTTCATAAAACGTCGCTACATTTTTTTTTTTTTTTAATTTATTTATTCTAAAAACAATATATATATATATAACAATCATTTGAATTTGTACTATGTTTTTTTTTCTCTTTCCCAAAAAGCATAAAATGCTTGTGCTGAGAAAGTGAGTACATTTAGAACGATTCAATCACATAAAAACATAAAGACATACAAAATACATAAAATCAACAATATTAGCACTATAGGTACACAAAAATAAAACATCAATACAAAAAGCATCAAAACAAAAAAAAGCATCAATACAAAAAGCATCAAAACAAAAAAAAAACAATACACAAAAAAGCATCAATACAAATAGCATAAAAAAGCATCAAAACAAAGAGTATTAAAACAAAAAAAAGCATCAATACAAAAAGTATTAAAACAAAAAAAAAAACATCAAAACAAAAAAGAGCATCAATACAATAAATTAATTTAAACCCCAAGGTTCTATTAACCTCTTTTCTATTCTTTTACTTTAAAGTGTTTCTTCATTTTGTTACCTAGCGTTTCATAATTTGACTAAATTCATATTATTTTTATAATTAGGTTTCCATAGTAGAAATGTGTTGAAAAAGTAAATTCCATTTGGCAATGAACTCGCTACTTCCATAGGATGCAAAAAAAAGTTTTTACAATACAATTGAATATGTTAAATTGTTTTAATAAAATTTTACTTTCATCAGATGTTCTGTTTACATATATTGTGTTCGGTTATTTTTCAGATCATGTTAAAATGCAGATAAAAAGACATGATTTTAAGATACCTGTAAATCATATTTTTTACAAGTATTATAAAATTTTAATAGATATTATTTAATTATACCATTAATATTATTGACTTGTCTAATTATCAAATTCATTAGCATATTAATGTTTATAATATTATTTATATTATTATACACACCTGTTAAAGATAATATACATACATATGTAGATGTTTCACTTTTACCTTTTACATTGTTGAATCTCTGTATGTGTTTATACTAATTCTAAATGTGTTATAATATATGTGTGGGTGTTTTTAAGAAGTTATTGCAATTTGAAAAAAATGGGAAAATTCACCGATTCTCCATTGTACTAATTCCTCTAAGCTTTTAAACATTTATTATATTTCAGAATTTGAAAATACAAGAACTGAAGGAGAGTGGAATATCACTTCACCGTGACATATATATGGCTGCCAGACAACTTACCCTGGATCCAGCTGATCTTCCCTCTGTTATATTGGCTGAGGGAGTTCCTCTCTTTGCCTACTCACAAGGACAACAGAACTATTTAGGAGATACCAGCATTTTAGGTCTATATAAATTACTTATTTTACAAACGTAAATTTATGTACTATTTTTGTGAGTAAAAAATATGTAAAATATTAATGTTTATGTCAAAAAGGGCTAAGATATTCTTTTTATATTTATGAGTTAAAGTTTTGTACATATTCTTCAATTTATGATGATATAGACGTTGGAGTATTTATAAGGATTGGGAGACTCAGGTGGCTTGGACATGTGGAGAGGATGAGTGAGCAGCTGCCCGCCAGAAGAGTCCTTCACCATAGACCAGAGGGTGTGAGGCGTAGGGGGAGGCCCAAGTTGAGATGGATGGACTGCGTCCAGGGGGACCTGGATTCTTTGGGCGTGGTCAATTGGAGACAAGGAGCCGCTGACAGATTGGAATGGCGAAGACTTCTTTTGGAAGCCAGGTCCCACCTTGGGATGTGGATCTGATGATGATGATGACATATTCTTCAATTATACATACCTACTATCGCAATCGACAGTTGGATCTCATGTGTTACATGCAACTAGTTTAACTAAATATTATTATTAGGGGTATAAATCATAATATGAGTTTCCAGTGGTGGATGCTTCCCCTCACTCCCCCCCCCCCCTACCGTTCTCCCTTCTCATCCTGTTTTCAAAATTTTTGACATCTTGTAACGCATAAATTTTAGAATACTCTAATTGGCAATGTAAAAATTATCATTGTATTTTTGTATAAATTCTTCTTGTATTCTATAATATAAATAGATTAAAAAAAATATATTTTCTGTAAATTAATAATAATTTGTGTTTCAGGTGTTACTCCAAACTTGATACGGTATCAACCAAGAGATTTGAAGGATGTCATCACGTGGGATTTCATATCCAAGGCTGTCTTCTCTCCAGTCAACGCTAACCCCAAGAGAAGAATGGAGAACTTCATGAAGGAAGGATTGGATGACATCATTAGAGAGGTATAAACAATCTGACAAAACCCCTTAAAAGGGGAAAAGTAACACAAGTCCCTGTGTACACTTACAAAATGACTGATATAGGTAGTTGGAGGTGACGCTCGTCGCTTGTAAGAACCCAAAAAAAAATTGACTAATAAATTTTCAATATAAACAATTAACTCAGTCATAATTTTACCAATATTTTGGTTCTCATGCAAACATTTTTCCAAGTATTTGCTGGATTAACCAAGCAGAGTGGTAAACATTTATTTAAGTTATTAAGAAAATTTATTTCAAGTTACTAACAGGCTATTTCACCATATCCGAATATGTTATAATAAAGTTCTAGATAACTATACATATATGTCTAAGAGACAGCAACGTCAAAAAACATTTTATTTCCCTATTTTCTCTATTAATGTTATCCTCTTTTTGAATCTATATATAGATGGTCTTCATCACTATTGTTCACCATTCTGACGATACTCATAGAGCAATACCGGTTTTGGGAGTCACGTTTGCGAAAAAAATAAATTAAGTAGAGCTTAAAATTAAATATGATTTTTTTCATCATTCTAGTTGATTATGGAGTTCTATCATGATGTGATAGTTTCAAACATTGAAAAAATTTCCTTCTTTATTGAATATAGGTATGAAAAAGGTCATATTAATACCTTCATGGAAAAAGGCAAGTCTTGCACCTTTTACCAGTGCGCATACTCTTTATAGGTGAAAATTGCATATTTGTGTTATCATTTCTTTTTTTTTGCTCTTATACAATTCATCGGATTTCAATGAAACTTGGTGATTTATTCAGCGCATACCCGGGAACATTTCTTTAAAAATCTGCAATTTTCACTTATTAAGAGGATGCTCACTGGTAAACGCAACCACTCCAAGGTGGCAGATTTACCTCTTTCATACCTATATTCAATAAGAAATAAAATATCAAAAAACCAGCCATAAAAAATGATTCATCGACAATGTTGCTATCTCTCGGACTATAAATTGATAATAAGAATGAGTGGCAAGGTTATAATTTCTTGCATTCTCAGTGGTCTATATGGCTATAAAAAAAAATTGGATATTCTTTAATATTTCTGCAATACTATTTATTTGGGTTTCTTTTTTTTGTAGTTAATGGAGACCATCAATGCCTTCTCCAAGCAGCGAGGGCGTGTCATAGAATTTCAAGAGATCCTTTACGGATATCAGAGGTTAGATCCAGTGCACGGTGTTGACTATATTCTGGATGTTCTGTTGGTCTACAAGAAATACAGAGGAAGGAAGATGACTGTCCAAGTACGGAGACATGCTTATCTTCAACAAACTTTTACAGGTACCTGTTATATGCTTTTTTTTTAATTGCTTTCTAATTAAAGCATAATAATGTTTTCTTAAGGAAACTCCGTGAAACTATTTTATTATTGTTTTTTTGGGGAAAACATTACATTTTTAAATTAAAAATCTGTCATATGAGAAGTAGGTTTAAATGTAAATCATTTTTTCCTCTGGCTCGGCGGTTCGAGACTTGACTAATCTTAGTTTGCCATATCATAAATAGATGGCGATTTTTTTTTAAACACTTTACCAATTTTCTCATACTTTACCAAGACAACACAAATTTCTTACCTTAAATGGTATAACCAAGAAAAATAGTGCACTATCTTCTTCTTGTGCCACTCCTGACAGAGGTTGGCAACTATCACATCAAACTCATCCCGGACTTAAAATCCTGAACCACTGCCTGAGATTTTTAAGCCACAATATTTTTTATTTCGTCTTCCCTCTATCTTTCCCTCCACTATAAGTTGTAGATGGACAAGGGCACTACGGAATATGTGACCAAAATATGCAGCTTTGCGTCTCTTGGGTGAGTTAGCTGTTCCCTCATAATTAGCTCTCTTTGGCACTTCAAGTGCAGTGTCTGCAAGGTTTTAGATTTCTCCTGACCCTTCTTATGTTACATATTTGTGTGTTCTTTCAAAGTTTTGCAAGAGGCCGTTATTAGTCCCCATTAGCAGAACGGGTGGTGATGATGGAAGAACAGTGGTCAGCAACTCTCTCTCTTCCAACTATCCATTGAGTGTACTATCAATTAAACCTTATTCAAAAATTATGAAACTTATCCTCAGCTATGCTTTATTTCTAATTGAATTTTATTAAAAATATTTTTTCTTTCAGGAATTGAAATTCGTGAAGTGCCATTGGGTGAAATCCCTAATATAAAGATAGAAGATGAAGAAAAAAAGAAACAAGTGGACTATGACACGGATAATATGTATCCTAGTGGGGAATTCGATGCTACGTCGCAAAATATGCCATTCTTGAACTTCAAAAAGATAAATTTACCCATCAGAGAGGTTCTGGAATCTGGAATCATGAAACTTAGTGAAAATATACCGTATGTCTTCAAGAATAATCAACAGTCTGAAATTCAAGATATCAAGATGATCAATTTCATATTGCCGCTGTCTGGAAGGTTCGACACGTTTGTAAGATTCATGAAGAACTACGAAGAAGTTTGCCTGATCGGCGACAGAAGGACTTCTCTAATTGTCGCCATGTACCAAGACCAAAACGCTCCGAGCGATTTCGACAGAACATTCAACCTTATAAACTTGTTTCAGAACAAGTATCCGGATAGTAAAATAGTTCCAATTAGTATATACAATTCTCAGTTTTCTCGAGCCTACGCTCTTGAAAAAGGAGTTGAAGAATGCACCGGTGACGATCTTATGTTCTTTGTCGATGTGGATATTATTTTTAGTGCCGAATCTCTTTTGAGAATAAGACTTAACACGATAAAGAATTACCAAGTGTATTTTCCTATAGTTTTTAGTCAATACGATCCTCAGATAGTAAATAACGAAGAATACAACGAACTAAGAATACCACCAAACAAAGTGTTAGACAATAATATAAATAATAGATATAGTGCGCAAACAAATGACAATATAAAGACGGTATTTAGTGTCGACGATAACATGTGGTCAGACGATCGAGGATATTTTAGAGAGTTTGGTTTCGGTATAGCCAGCTTCTACAAATATGATTTCAGCGCAGTCGGAGGATTCAACACGGACATAAAAGGTTGGGGACTCGAGGACGTGCATCTGTATGAAAAGTTTGTACAGTCGAATCTGTCAATATTCAGAACTGTGGATCTAGATTTAATACACATCTTTCATTCGGTGGACTGTGATAAAAATTTAGAAGTAGCTCAATATAATATGTGTATAGGGACCAAAGCCAATACATTTGGAAGTATAAAACACATGACATTATATATTATTAATCATCCAAACGTATTGGCGGATATGCAGCAGAGGGACAAATCAAATGTTTTGTCCAAAACTCAGTCACAATTATCAAATGACAAGCCAAACAATGTGCCTTCAAACAGATGATTAGTCAAATGTTATTTTATAGTCTAGGTATCTTTTAATGAACTATTTATATTTTTTGTGAAATCATTTACAATTTCGATACGATTCAGTAAAATACATTTTTGTTATAATGAGTTTTTTTATTTAAAATATAATATATAATCCATGAAAGTAGAAGACGCATGAAAGTAGAATAAATGAGAACGTAAAGAAGGATTTGTAATAGAACGATGTATGACCGGGTAAGAAATGAGGACATAAGGAAAGAATGTAAGATGAAGAAAGATGTCATTACTAGAATGAAAGTGAACACATTGAGATGGTTTGGTCACATGGGGAGAATGGATGAGGAGCGTCTGACGAAGAAAATATACAGAGCGGAAAGGAATGGAATGAGAGGTCGGGGACGCCCAAGAAAGGGATGGCACGACCATGTGAACGAAATTTTGAAAGAATGTTAGAAAATGTTAGAAGTGTGAGCAATAGACGAGCATGTATGAGACGATGCATGAATGTGGACGAAGCGAGGGATGCGTGCCAGGATAGAAAAATGTGGCGTTCGGTTCTCTCTGCCTACCCCGCAAGGGACATGGCGTGATGGTATGTATGTATAATCCCTGTGAAATTAACACTATCTACTCCAGAAAATTTAATTATTTAAATATTTACAAGTAAAATAAAAAAATAATGGGTTTGTTTTAGTTAGAGTTATAAACTACCTGCTCGACGTCGCCAAGTATTGATTGAGAATTGTTTTTGCTGCTGTCCCGAGAGAAGAGAATTTAGAGCAAACAATGTACAATTAAACAGTATTTTCATCATCATTGGCGCTACAGCCCTGTGTGGGCCCTGGCCTCCTCCAGAATCCTTTTCCATCCGTCCCTGTCCTCCACCACTCTCCTCCAGTTTGCTATTCCATATTCAAACAGTATTTTATTCAGTAACAATTAAATATCTTCAACCACTAAATCTTTAGTTGTCTACATATTATTTAATCAAACAAAATAATCATAGTTCTACATAAATATTTTCCTTGTAGGTATCAAGATGACCATTATGGCTGGCTAGGCCTTTATCAACTGGAAACGGTCGTCCTGATACAAGGAAAATATATACTCTACACCTTAAATAATGTCAGTATTGACAATTTAAAAACTGTAAAGTTATCTTTTGAATTAAAAGTTATTTCATTAGCATCCAAAAATAATGATTGAACTGTCAGACCAGTGTCAAAATACATATACTTCAATGTTTATAAAGATTAAAGTATAGTTAAAATACTTTGATTCATTGAAATCTAAGACTGTCGTTATAAACAACACAATTTTATGAAATCAAATTATTTTAAATATACCTACTATAACTGTTACTTTTGTTTAAACAATCCAGCCTTAGATTATTGTCTTATGAGAATTAGGCGTTGTTTTATAACTATTATTGTAGCATCCACATCTGACTCTGTGATTTATTCATGTGGGGAATTTTAAATTTATCACAACAAATTATTTAATTACCTCATAGTATCAAAGTCAAAGTATAAGTTAAACAATTATATTCCCCAATTAAACATTAGGTATGGTGGCCATGAATAAAGCTTTATTATATTAATTTTAATTTAGATATAGGAAAACAAAAATACACAAGTCAGAAAATTATTTTTATTGATTATACAAAAATTACTGTTGAATTTTAAAATAAAATAAAAAATAATGTTTTTATCTCTGATCAAAATCCTTCTACGATTTTCAAATTCAAAATTTAACAAATTTCACTAATATCCAAATATCGACAATAGTTAAAATAATTCCAGCCAGAATAAATTTTAAATAGACTCTCGCATCATCGTCAAGTTGTTTTGATATATTTTTATTTACACAATCTTCTGACATAATTGATTCGATAATATCAGATAATTTGACGTTGGGTGAAGTTGGTTCTTTCTTTTTTATTTTATTTGTTGTCAAAGGGTTTATTTTATTTGTTTTCGAAGGGATAACTTTTGTTTTTGGTTCGTCATCGTTGATGTGCAAACTGTCTTTATTTATTATTTGGAACTGCACCTGAGAATAATTAAAGATAATACAGACTACCATACATTAGCCATGTTATTTGAATTACTTTATTTGTCATAAAACTATGTGTTTTGTCGAGTTTCTGTCAATATATTTTTATGTAGGTAATATTATTTTGCTATTCGAGCATCTAATAGATACTATGTCAAATATTAATACATATTACATGCAAGGCCAGATTTATAGTATGGAGCACTGAATTAAAAAAGCACCCCCGTTCTTAGTCATATTGTTCATATGGATACAAAAGAGAAAGGCAATTGTAGTTTCACTGGATTCATGAATCCAGGTCTACGAGCACAGGTGACCAGAGTACCAATCAGAATAGGCGAGCCACACGGGCTTGCGACCATGACATGCGGGTTTAAGGGGCTCCTTTATGACTCAAGTCACACTCACCACTCACACACCAATCTCCGACTGATACTCCACTCCCCTGCGCAACCAAATCCAATAGGACGCGGATAATGCTGCTTTTACCACCCTATCCAAAAGATATTTTATTTTACCTCTAGGGAGACCTAGGTCCTTAAAGTAGTAATATAAAGATTTTGCGGGTAGGCCACTTGCCCCCACCTCTACAGAATATACATTTGTGCTAAAGCCATTTTAAACTGTTTTATCTATCAGTTCCTTGTACTTGTTTAGCTTTTATTTGTGGTCTTTTGTAATATTTGTGTCCCATGGAACAGTCAGCTCCACATAAATAACTCTTTTCAATGAAATAGAGTTACCTTTCAATGAATCTCTCTGTTCTCGTATCCATTAGGAAATTCCAGTCATCTGACTTCCGAATTATTGACACTAATTTCTTTGTTGTAGGTCTGACTTTTTGTCCCGGTTTTACAAAAGTTACAATCGACTGTTTCCATGTGGTTAATCCTTTGATTGCTCTAGCCACCGCAAGGCTAGAAGCCTCTCTAATTATATTATTGTCTAAGGTCGTAAATAATAAAACTTAAAACTTTACAAAATATTACACATAAAAAACTATTGATTTACATAAGTAACTAAAAAAATCAACGAATATTGAAACAGAAAAATTATTTTAAATTTAATATTACTGTAAAATGTTTCTGACAATATTTTTAAAACAAAAAGCATTTTTAGTACTCTATCTCTTTATACTGTTATGATATAAAGAGAAAGAATATATCTCTTCCCTTTGAATTTTTTAGAGTATTTTTGAGCCTATGTTGCACCATTTGAATCTATGGTGGTTTTGGGCCTGATAACATGTCCTCGTTTCTATATACATTTATAGACCTGTTATAAATTCTCATTTCAACTGTCTCCTGCCCAAATCTAAATTTCGCCCCCCATATGTCAAGATTGCCACTACAGTTACATTTAGAATGGCTGGTGGTTCAACAATCAAATAGATCTAAAACTAAACTTTCCACAGAATGTTCTTACCTTGTAATATCTTGTTTTATTGATGTCAGTGTTCATACCAATCCAATGAGTAAAGTTCTTCAAATACATATCACTGTATACTTTTCTATTGAAAGGGACAGTTAATAATTGCCCTGGAATCGTATCGTCATAATCCATAAGAAATAATTTTTTTTTTTTATCACTACCTAAACTTCTGTTTCTGAACAACCTTTCGTCATCCAAACATTTGCAAAATGAAATACAGTAATCGTCGTTTACTGGTGTCATCCGTGAATCGTTAAATTTATTCTTATGTGTTTCTGAAAATGGACACACAACTTCAATTGTGTCATCTTCTAAATCTATTGCTTCTGCAAATTTAGGAATAGTGCAGTGACTTGAAATTAATATTATTATTTGTATTGTTACGATAAATTTAAGCATTAAAAACATTTTAGGATCATGAAACACAAAACTATCGCATAATCAATATATTATTTTTTGACACTGAAAATTTATAAATTTGAAGATCCATGGAAAAAGAATTATATCAATATTAATTTATTTTATGCAAGTTCTATTTGTTCTGAAATTTGAATTTATATTTATTATTATTTATTTAAATGGCACTTGTAACCTCAAATGAAGGAACATTGGCCAGAGTCAAGTTTGTCACAAAATCGTGCATTTGTTTATTACAATAAAATAAACAGCAAATTATAAAATATGTGGGAAACCAAAAAAAATAATATTAATAATTAATACTGAAATTAAAAATTTAAAAAGTTGTGAAAAAAGTTTTGTTTTTAAATGGGAAGTAGAAAATGAAATCACAATTTGACGTTATTCTGTCTGATAAATTTTGTAAGAACATTAAGTACTTGAAATTTATTAAGGCTGAGTAAGGAGGTGATGGGGTGGTGTGGTTCAAGTTGATTGAACCACACCACCCCATTGAAACTGATTGAATTTATATTGTTTATTCTTTATTTGGTACTATTTTTATTCTATGGTTTTGGTCATAGCCTTCTTAATAAAGTAGCCATAACATAGTTTCTCATCTTCTAAATTTGTAAAATTGTTTTATAATTTCACTTTATGATAATATTTCTGCATGTATTGATAATTATTATAATCAACTGGCTATCAGCGTCGTATTTTAAGCAATAATGATGGTTGCTTAAATCTTATTAAACACTAGTTGCATGTAACAAATAAGATCTGTCAATGGCATTAGTATGTATAGTTCAAGAAGTTATAAGGGACACAGACACACTCCGTTTGTTGTACTCCGAATTCTGAATTAATCCATATAAATATCATATATGCTGCGAAATCTGCGAAAATAGTGTTAGTAGACTTCAAAGTTATAAGCCATACAAAATCTCGCGAATTTTGGTTAGAAATTATGCCTACATGTTAAGAGAAATAAATTCTCTTGAACAAATCGACTGTTGAATAAATTATCTATAAAGTAAGTCCCTATATGAAATGAAATTACCCATACATAAATATCCATATAAAATATAAATACCTCACTATGAATCCAATATAATTGCCACTACATTTTAATGTTACCAATCTGTATTTTAATCATTCGAAACCAGTAATATCTATATATTGGTGGCCTATAATCATGTCTTTTTCATCAAAAGATATATTTGACAGGAATCATATCCCTGTATTTTTGAGTAAAAATCTTTCATATAAAAAAACCGAATTCGAAATTAATGTGTGTCATGATAGAAAAAATGTGGCATTTGGTTTTCTACTCCATCAACGACATAGTGTGATTGTACTGCTTTTTTTTTTTTTTTTTTTTATTTATTTGGCAAAGAGAATGCCATACCTTTACAGGGAAACCTAAACTGGCATGGCATTAAAAAGAACAACAAACATAATTACAAAGTAATACATAATCAACAAAATAATACACAATTAACAAAACAAAATAAAAAATACAAAATAATACACAATTTAAAAAATACAGTTTATGCAATACATAATACAATTTAAAAATAAAACATTATAAAATTGAGAAAATTGTTCTCACTGATATTGAAGACGTCAACTTCGCTCGACATAATGCGACTGCAACATTGAGACTGCTTTGTGTATTGGAGACAGACTTGGCTAATAAATTAGTCCGACTGTATGGCTGCAGAAACAACGCGTGATTTCTTCCTCTGATGTAATTAATAGGAGCATGTATGCCTATTTCGCAAAGTAAACTAGGATTATATACTAACCCATTTACTAGTTGGAAAAAGTATTTCAATAGACAAAATAATCTTCTGTTTTCCAAGGAGTTGTATCCAATCATACCTAATAAAAAAGCAGATGGATACAACCAAGGATATGTACCATACGTCCGAAGATAGCAATATCTGAGAAATTTTTTGTGAACTCTTTCGATCATAATACAATATGTAGCCTCATATGGAGACCAAATAATTGAGTTTGTTTCGAGAATACTCAATACAAGTGTATTGTATAAAGTTTTGATAGTGTGAAGGTCTTTGAATTTGTGGCAATGTCTTAATATGAACCCGAGCATTTTGTATCCTTTTGCAACTAATTTAAGGATATGCTCGTGGAATGTAAGTCTAGAGTCGAATACTATACCCAAATCTGTTGTTGTATTGACTCTTTCCAGAATATTGTTGCCTAGTTTATACGTAAAGTGAATAGGATTTTTTGATTTACTATAAGATTAAACATGACATTTTTTAAAACTAAAGGATAGTTTATTTTTTATTGCCCATTCACCAATCGAGTCGATATCGGATTGAAAAAGATGGCACCATTCAGGATTAGAAATTGTTGTGAATAATTTAAGATCATCAGCAAAAATAAGATAATCTGCAAATTTAATGGTGTGACCAATGTCATTGATAAATAATAAAAATAGCAAAGGCCCCAAGATAGATCCCTGAGGAACGCCAGAAAAAACAGGAAATTCGGAAGAAATTGCACCATTGAAACTAACATATTGTCTACGATTTCGAAAGTAATCCACAAAAAAGTATATCATACCTTCCGAGAAGCCGAATTTACCAAGTTTCATCATTAGAATGTCAATGTCTACTCTGTCAAATGCCTTCTCAAAATCATAATAGGTAACATCAACCTGGTGACCCTTATCCATATGTTTCGATATATATTGAGTAATATTATTGAAAAAAAAAAAAAAATAAATAAAAATAAAAAAATATTGAGTAAGTTGCTGGAAATGGATTTTTTCGGTCTAATGCCTGAACTAATATTATGCATGTACTGATATTATCTTTCATACAGTTCACCTATACAATTATACGTTTTATACA
This sequence comes from Molanna angustata, assembly GCA_963576475.1. NCBI lineage: Eukaryota > Metazoa > Arthropoda > Insecta > Trichoptera > Molannidae > Molanna > Molanna angustata. Next base: position 2,470,629 of record OY754977.1, on the reverse strand, counting down.
GGCAAATCCTTGGAAAATTGATAAGTTTGATGATTTCTCACGATCCCCACCATCAAATCTCTCGGATTACTTCACATGGAACAACCCCAGAAATTATCCCTTCCTAATAAAAAAGTAATCATCGAATTTAGTGATAGTGGTAAAGACTTATCTCTGATTTTGCAAATTTCAGTTTTTGATTATTTCTTCATAGATCCCATCATCAGATCTTGACCAAATTGAAATGGGAGCAATCGGAAGATACCCTCTTTCTAATGAATAAAGAATCATCAAAATCAGACAAAATGTTGTTGCTAAACATATAATTATGTAAAAAATTCATGTCAAGTTGATAACCTCTTCCGTTTTTGGAAGTCGGTTAAAAATGATGAACAAGCATTGTTTCATATACATTCAGAAATAAAATATATTTTTATCTTGTCTTTATATTGTTATCACTGTGAATTGTGACTACCTTCTTCCGAAGTATAGAAATATCGTTAATAAAACTTCACTTATAGACGTCTCCATCCAATTCATTAAACACAAGATTAATTTCCATGCAAATCAATATTAATCTGTGCATTATCTTTTCGATGTTTCATGTCCTGAAACAACAAAATAAATTATTATCTAATAATAATCAAATTCTTTTATTATGCAAAAAAATCCCATAATGTGGCAGACTTATTGCCCATAGGAAATTTCTACCAGTCAACCACACTAATAAATACATCAGTAGCAAGTATAAAAAAATAATATGACAAATAAAAACTAATAAACATTATAATAAAAAAATTAATATAAAAAACACAAAAGGATGGGATGTGAAGGGATGAAGGATAAAGGAATTATAGATATGCAGATAAGAAGTGTGACTTCAGAAGCTTCTTGAAAACCACTAAGCTAGGAGCTTCTCTTATTCTATTGGGTAATTGGTTCCACAACCGGGCTGTGTGAACTGTGAACGAATAAGTGTAGGAGGATGTGTGATGAATTGGTATTGAGAGTGTACTATTGTTTTGAGGCCGTAAATTTAGGCCGTGAGAGAAAAAATGGGCGAATTTCTCCTTGAGGTACTTAGGTGTGACAGGTTTCTTAAGTGTCTGATAAAGTAAGGAAAGAACATGGGAATTTCTACGTTCCCGGATTTCGAGCCACTTCAACTTCAACTGTTCAAATACATTAACAAACCTTTTGAGTCCAATCACATATCTTGTGCATTATTTAGAGGTATTATTAAAAATATGTGTTTGTTTGAATTAGTATATACCATCATCAAAATATTGTCTTGATCTATAGGTTTTTAAAAGATCATCAAAAATAAATTCAAACTTATAAACCAATTGAATAATATAATGAAGATACATTTTCAGCGGTACATTCAGCAGATCAAAAAATAGACCACTCATGGATAAGATAACGACTTCATTTTTAGGTTAGCGCCTTACTTGGTGCTTAGTCCTACGCTACGAACTAGGTGACTATCCTGATGAACCGATGCACACTTTACTGTAGCAATGGTTACACAGCACGCTTCAATGCCATGCTACATACGTTTCATGGTAGATTAGCGTATCATCTAGCTTAGCACCTAACGCAACACTTTGGTCTAGTTGAACTTGTACTGTGAGTGTTACGAAGTAGAGAATGTTCAAGAATATTACGACTTGAGGTGTCTTTGACTAAGATATCAAAAGTGGAAACATGACCCAAGTTTATCTAAAGTAATAAAGCAATCAAAATGTTAGTGTCTGTGTGTGTGTGTGTGTGTGTGTGTGTGTGTGTTTGTCTCACGCCTTCTGAAAAACCAAGAGCATCTAAAAATCTAATTTATGTGCGAACATGTACCAGTATACCTGATGCAGTGTCACGCTAAAAATAATGCGATAAAAATGCTGAATTTTAAAAATATTTCAATATTTATTTTTTTCATACAAAATTTTCCAAGTCATATCTGTCAAAAAAGTGTACATTTTGCACACAAATATCTGTTAGTTTAAAAGTTAGAAGTACGTATTTACACGAAAAAAATATATTTTCAAGTATAACTTAGCGTTTAAGTGAAAAACATGGTGAATAGTTTGTATAATTATAATGTATAACTTATTTTTAAAGTAAGCGTTTTGTACATAAACGCCGCCATTTTAATATCTTTTCATACAATATTTCATTTTCCTACCGAATGAATATGTTCTTGAAAATAATAAACCTTTGAAATAAATGTAATTATGAAATAATAAAATGAAACACAAGACATTACAGCAAGTTTTAAGACATATATTGTAAAAATTTGCTTATTATTAGTAAAGATATAGGCATAATAAAATTGCATAATTTGTAAATAATATTTGATTTTTCTGACAATTTTCATTTTTATGGCATCGAACAAACCAATGTAGGTACCTACATATTCAAAAAAGTCTCAAACTATTTGATATTTTTAACGTATTGGAATGGTTACTATGGTAACGGAAAGATTCTGATATTCAAATAAAATTTGTTATGAATAGAATTTATTTAGAATATTGTTGTAGGTAGGTACCTACCTATTACTATTTACTTACAAATCAACAATATACTGATTTACTATCGGATAATTGTATGCGATGTGCTCCTAAACCGTTTGTCCGATTACAATGAAACTTTGGTGAATTGTCGAGCGTGTGCCCGGGATGGTTTCTGGATTTAAAGTTTTTTCTTATTCTTCTTCTTCTTCGTGTATTTGGTCATTTAACCTATGAAGGGGGAGTATCCTGGGAAAAGAAGGTCCGACTGTCCCTCCATCTCTTCGCAGGTCTTCCAGGACGGTTTGTGGATTTTAACTTTTTTCTTCTTCTTCATCGTGTATTTGGTTATTTTACCTATGAAGGTGGACTATCCTGGGAGAAGAAGGTCCCATTTTCCGACCATCTCTTTACAGGTTTCTGGGTTTAAACTTTTTTCTTTTTTTCTTCATCGTGTATTTGGTCATCTTACCTATGAAGATGAACTATCCAGGGAGATGAAGGTCCAATTTTTCTTCCATCTCTTCGCAGGTTTCTGGATTTAAACTATTTTCTTCTTCTTCATCATCGTCTATTTAGTCATTTTACCTATGAAGGTGGACTAACCTGGGAGAAGAAGGTTCAATTTTCCTTCCATCTCTTCACAGGTTTCTGGATTTAAACTTTTTTCTTCTTTTTCTTCTTCTTCATCTTCATCGTGTATTTTTGGTCATTTTACCTATAAGGTTGGAGAATCCTGGGAGAAGAAGGTCCAACTGTCCTTCCATCTCTTCGCAGGTCTTCCAAGACGGTTTCTGCATATAAACTTTTTTCTTCTTCTTCTTCTTCATCGTGCATTTGGTCATTTTACCTATGAAGGAGGACTATCCTGGGAGAAGAAGGTCCAATTTTCCTTCCATATCTTCGCAGGTATCTGGATTTGAACTTTTTTCTTCTTCTTCTTCGTGTATTTAGTCATTTTACCTATGAAGGTGGAGTATCCTAGAAAAAGAAGGTCCTTTCATCTCTTCGCGGTTCTTCCAGGATGGTTTCTGGATTTAAACTTTTCTTAACCGACTGAAGGGACAGGATGTAATGAAGGGAAGGGACGTAATGAGGGATTGAAGGGACGGTAGGTACTGAAGGGCCTGAAGGGACGGGAGGTATTGAAGGGTCTGAAGCGACGGGAGGTACTGAAGGGTCTGAAGCGACGGGTCTTTTTATTTTTCTTCTTAATTTCATGTAGACCTTTAGGACAGTTTTTATACAAACTATTTCCTATAGTCTAATTCATCTTCTTCTTCTTTTATGTATACATTTGGGTCAGTTTTTATAAAAATTATTTCCTATAGTTTAATTATTCTTCTTCTTCATTTACGTAGACTTTTGGGAGAGTTTTAATACAAACTATTTCCAGTCTTATTAATTTCTTTTTCTTTTATGTAGACCAAAGGTCAGTTTTTATACAAAATTTTTCTATAGTTTAATTATTATTCTTTAATATAGACCTTTGAATCAGTTTTTATATTAACGTTTTCCTATAGTCTAATTCATCTTCTTTTATGTAGACCTTTGGTCAGTTTTTATACAAACTATTTCCAATAGTCTAATTCTTCTTCTTTTTTGTAGACCTTTGGGTGAGCTTTTATACATACTATTTCCTATTGTCTAATTCATCTTTTTTTATGTAGATCTTACTTATGTAGTCAGTTTTTACACAAACTAATTCCTTTAGTCTTTTTCTTCGTTTTCTTATTTTATGTAGAACTTGAGTGAATTTTATACAAACTATTTCCTATAGATTAATCTTCTTCTTCTTTTATGAAGACCTTTTGGTTTGTTTTCATACAATCTATTTCCAATAGTCTTATTTTTCTATTTTATTTATTTTAACTTATTTTACGTAGACCATTGGGATAGTTTTTTATACAAACTATTTTGTATAGTCTTATACTTATCCTTCTCTTTTTTATTTAGACTTTTGGGTTAGTTTTAAGTCTAATAGTCTATTGTGCAGAAACATTTAACGATATGCATACTTGATGAAAATACATATGTAAAAACGAATGGATTGTGGGATGTGACGATGTAACCTGCACTAGAATCTTTTCAATACTTTTGTTTAATTAAATTTAAACCATTTATATCATCCTATTTTGAATAATTTTCAACACCTACGCATTTGATTTAGTTGACAATATTTAAAGAATGGGGGTTGTGGCCATTACTGAACTCTTCACAACGTTTATATTCAAATTAAAAACTACTTACCATAGTTTAAGTCTTCTTCTTCTTCGTTAATGTAGACTTTTGTGTCAATTTTAAGTCTATTAGTCTTATTGTGCTAAAATATAATGCACACTCGATGCAAAAATATAAAAAGGAATATTATGATGTGACCAACACTAGATCTTTTCAGTACATTTGTTTAATCAAATTTTAACCACATCCCAACATCCAAAATTACTAAATTTTCAATAGGTACATATTAAAATTTATTTCGATGATAATATTTAAAAATGAGGGTTGTGGCCAAACCAATCTCTTTACAACGTTGATAAACAGTCATATTTAAAACCATTTTGCATAGTCCATGCGTGCAGAAATTTTGTATATTATACTTCATTCACACTTTATAAAAAATAATGGGTTGTGGCCATCACTTGAACATTTTACAATCAAATTCAATCATATTTCAAACCACTTTTCATAGTCCGATTTTGCAAAATAATTGGGTGACAATATTATAAAAACGATTGCTTTTTCCTTCACAATATTACATTCTTGGCCAACGGCGGGACATTAAAGCTAGTTATGAATATAAAGGCATTTTTTAAGTGTAAAAGTTGATTCTTCGGGTATTCCTTGACAACCAAAGAACAAACATCTGTATCAAAAACAAAAAATCAAGCCACGATATAAATTAACTGTGATCAATTTTAATTTTCCAAAAAAATCTTACTTTGTGTTTGAACTGAAATTCAATCAGATTGGGGTCACGTACACCATCATCAAGACTGACCTCAGATCCGATCCGAAGGAATCTCCGATTACCCGGTTCAGAATTACCAAGGAATACTATGATTCCAATGAATATCAACAAATCTAACAAGGAAATAACAACGGCTACAACTATCATGGAAGTATAGTAGTCAAAATCCTCTTCGAGGTTCTTTGTCTTGTTAGTTTCCTCTGATGGACGATTATATCTTAATGATACCAAATTATATAACATTGTATGATTTATGGGAATCGTATCTTCATTTGATTCTGTTGTAGTTAAATGTGGATTTTTAGAATCATCAGTAGCAATTGCAGTTTTTATTTTTATGTATGTATTTTTATTTTGAGGATTTGCAGCAGGAAATATAGTTATATCCTTTGAAAATAATGATGTTGTCTCATCAAAATTACCAGTAGAAATTTTGGTAGTAATTTCTGTGGAAGATTTCTTTATAAATGTTTTATAAAGAGTTTGGGGATCTTTGGTAGGTACTATATCCTTTGAAAATAATGATGTCTCTTCAAAATCACCACTAGTAATTTTGGTTGAATATGTTATAGAAGTTTCTTTTGTCATTTGAGGATCCCCTGCATCTGCTGAGGTGGTAATTCTTTTAGTAATGTTTTTTAATATCTGAGGATTATTGGTAACGTTTATGCTACTTGTATCTTTATAGGAAACAATGGTTTCACTCGGGTTATTCTGTCGTTTTATCAAAAATCTAATTTTGTCAACCATCTCATAGTTTCTATATGTGCTGTGTCCCGTGATTTGATCTAGCACCATATTTCCTTTATTTTCTTGCTTCAATTGTATCTGAAATGTAATGAAGAAAGAGTTTACCCACAGCCAAAACTTTTTTGGCAAACTATAGTTACATACTAACACTAAAATTATCTTGATATAATAATTTGAACAAATATAATGGTACCTAAATGAGTGAAACAGTGAATAATGAGCAGTAAAAAGCAGTAGGAAAACAATTATACCTGGGAAGTATGTTTCAACAAGATGAAATATGGATGGAATATCAGAAAACGATATTAAAGAAAGAATTAACTCATACTCCCTACCTAGTACAATATCTATATATACAGCAGAATGTTTCGCCATACAACAAGCACTAGAACAAATACAATTACATAATATCGTAAACACACTGATATTGTCAGATTCACTTAGTGCCCTTCAGAAAATCACATCAAATTTATTATACTCTCCTCAAGATCAACTTATATGCTCAATTAAATTAAAACTTTTCTCACTACAATCTAAAAACATCACCATAATTCTGGCCTGGATCCCAGGACATCTGGGAATCGTAGGGAACGAAATAGCAGATTTATTAGCCAAATCAGCTTCTTCTGGTACCAATTTTAATACAAATCTGAACATTCCAACTACTGATTACTTACCAACCCTCAAAACCATCAGCATGATACATAGATGGGAAAAAAACTTGACAGTTTCCAGAAATAAGACAGGATTATTTTACGCCGGAATCCAACCCTGTATTCCCAAAAAACCTTGGTTTCAGGGAAAGAGACTCTCCAGAGGGGACATATCTTGTATTACGCGTATGAGAATTGGCCACTGTCTTGTTGCTTCCCACCTTTACAAAATTAACGTTATTAGCAGTCCACTTTGTGAATGTGGTCAGGAGGAGGAGACTCTTGAGCATTTATTTTTTAATTGCTTCAACCGTATATCTCCCAACAATTTATTTTATTTTAATCTTGTTAAAATAACTTGCACATCCCCAATCAATATGTCATATATAATGTCGATTCAAAATTTTAAATTAACAAACATAATACTTAACTTCTTAAAGTCAAATAACATCAAACTTTAATTAATTTAATTTTAACAAATTCAACCAAATCATGATATTTTCACCAAGGCAAAAAGCACTCTCTGTAGGGTGAATTGCCATTAAACAAAAAAAAAAAATCAAGAAATAGAGTGATGGTAGTAGAGAAGTTAGCGCTCTGGATTAGCAATCCAGTGGTCGTGAGTTCAAATCCTGCCACGACCGATTTCATTCACCTATAGCCCAATATTTATGTTTAGTTTAGGGAATGTATGTATAAGGTACTTGTTACAAGGAAATATTCATTACTTAAAAAAACATGGCAGAAGTCGCACGAAATCAGTATAAATACAGTTGAAATGAGATCACTAAAAACAATTTGTAATAGAACGTTGTATGACAAGGTACGAAATAAGGACATAAGGAAAGTTTATACATGGATACTTGTGAAGAATGAACGAGGAATGCCTGATGAAGAAAATATACAAAGCTGACGAAGAATGGAATAAGAAATTGGTATCACCCAAGAAAAGGATGGTGAACAACAGATGGACATGTATGAGGCGATGCATGAATGTAGATGAGGCGATAACAATATCTTTCAAAAGAAGCTAAACTCACACAGTATCTACACTACACTATGCACCTACACTATGCAACTGTTTTTCTAAAAATGTACTTATTATGTGAGTAATGGTGACTTTCACCAACGCCCCCTAACTCTTAGATGCTACCTAAGAATTCTTATGTAGTACTTAACGTGAATTTTCGTTTCACCATCTACATAAGAGTTACCTAAGACTGGTGAAAAACAAACGATACGTTAGGGGCTACCTAAGCTTAGGTGATACCCAGCTATGTGACAGTTTAGGTAACGTTGGTGAAAGTCACCATAAGTCTTAAGTGTGACAGAAGATGTATGAAAACAGAAGTAATAGGGTACTATTGAAATACATAACATGTTAACTGAGACAAAAGTCTAAGTTTACTTTATAAATATTAAATAAATACTAAAAGGAATGTAATAAAGTTCGTTCACAGTAAAGCTTGCTTGACAAATTTTTAACATCTCAAAAGAGACGAAATTGGAATATTATAGGAGAACCAGGCATCTAAAGGGCTTATGACCTGTCATCGACTGGTTTACGCGCACTTTATGCTTGCACATCGTTCGTCAATTGTGCCTTATTATTGATTTTGCTTATCAATGCATTTTTTGAAAATATTTTAAATAATGAGAAACTGTATTTTTTAATTTGTCAAAATTAAGCTAAAAAACACCATCGCCATCTATGAAGTAAAGAAGAAAACTTTTTGTAATGCCATCTATTGAGAAATTGTTTTTTCTTGTCATTTAAAAGGCATTTTGATAGTTGAAAATGTGATGAGCTAGAATAGGAAACATGAAATTTCTCATAAAAAGGGTTTGTACCAATTTACAAAATATAATGAACTTTTTACCTCTTGTTTTCCATTCCCTATAGAACTGTTGATAAATTTTGCACATTTAGTTGAATGCTTCAATTGAATATCTTCCTGAATCTTCTCGCTTAGTCTCGAATCCATCTCTTTATGAGAAACTCTTTCTTGGAATTTCCTCAAAAGCTGCATTTTATAAATATAATTGCACTGGCAACCTCCGCCTTTGTGAACCAATGTTTTTCTATAAGATCCATAAGGATAATTGTTGTATGAAACATTTTTTTGGTTTTCATTCATGCAATGATTTATTTTTCTATTCTCCACATTCATTGTGGACTTATGAAAATTATCTTTGAATATATTAACCGTTCCTCTACGTCTAGTGACTTTTACATCACTACTTGTACTTGATAGTGCAGTAATCAAATAATTATTTTGAAATAATAATAGAATGTCAACAAAAATTTTATTAAATAGCATACTATAAATATGCATAACATTAGAGTGCATATTTTAGAACTAGCATAACTAGTTTATTTTATGTTCAGTATGTTAAATTGTATTTATTTATAATTTTAATCTACATCATGCATGTAATCAAACAGAATTTTTTATGACATTTAATACAGTATCTTTATCTATGTTACAATAATTCTCTTTTTTAAATTCAGAAACATTTTGTTATTCCATAGACGTCAACTAGATTCATTTCATACATTTTCATAATAATCATAGATTTCATTATAATTATAGATTTTTATTATAATCATCGATTTTCATACAATATAGGTAGGTACTAGATGTAGTACTCCATGCAAAAAGTGAGTCATGGAATATTGCATGTTTGACGTTTTGTTTGGCAACATATTGCAGTTCCGAAAATCCGAAAACAATTCACATTTGTCGTTATTCTCTATAGAAAAAGGATGTGGTCTGCCAACCAAAACGTCTAAAATCCCCCGGAAAAATGCCTCACTTCGATTCATACAATTTTTTTTAAGTACGACATCTAGTATAATCTTATATAAAAAATCTATGAATATACTAGATGTCGCAGTAGCAAATTTTGCATGAATCGAAGTTTGTTGCCAAACAAGAAAACCAAATGACTCACTCATTGCATGGAGTACTCCATCTAGTATATTATAATGAAGATACAGAGAATAGTTATCTAGGAAGTGTTGAAATGTATGGAAAACTGCAATATGTTGCCAACCAAGAAATCAAACGCGCGATATACCATGACCTACTCATTGCACGGAGTACTCTTCTTTAACATAAACTAGATTCTATGATTATGTTCACTGTGTTTGTTTGAAAACTATAATATTGCTGTCTTGATTAAATCATCCGTGTTTAAGTTATACATATAAAAAAAGCTTTTTTTATCAATAAATAATTGTATACTTACACTAGTGCATTCATATCTAGCATACGGCTCTCACACCTTAATAATACGGCCGGTGACTAAAATTTAGGTGTAATATAAAAAAAATCATGCAATACTAATCCTATGCACGTTCAGTAGCTTGTATTTATGTATATGAGTAGATGTTTTTCATCATGAAAATTAATAAAAACAAACAAGGCTAAAACTTTTAAGGCTTAGCCATCAACATCTCCTGTGATTTCTTTACTACCACTAATATGGCTAAGATTATTAAGAATGTCTCCGGATCCTCAGTCAATTTACCCTTTCTTATTATTTCAGTATAGAATTAACTTGGCCTTGGAAAATAACGTAGCGATTGCTGCTGCAACGTATTGGAGTGGAAAGACCTAATAAGTATGTCCAGACATGTTAATTAAGCATAAAATAATGATAATAGTTATCGCCAAATCGACCAAATAAAAACCTATAGGTATTGCGCAACCACATAATTTTTCTAGATGTTTAGCGATAACTATACACTATGGTAAAAAGATCTAACATTATGTACCTATGTAAATTACTAATTTGAGATATTCAGTACCCAGGTAGGTGTATGTTTATTTATTTTGAGTCTGGCCTGCAAAAACATACAAAATTTTGTATATGGCCCAATAATATGTCCGGCAGGGCTACTTGTGACACCTTCTTAATTCATTCTTATCTTGTCTTAATCTTTAAAATGTATAAATCAATACCAACTCGATCATAATCTAATTCGTTGAGAACAAAGTATACCATGAAATTGTGTACATGCATACATATAAATTGATCAACAACGCCCCACTAGATATTACTTGTTCTGGGACTGCTGTTAGGTATATTACAGTATCGTCAATTTGAATATATACAGCAATATAATTTACACATCATAAATATAAACACAAAATACAAAACAAAGAAAACAACATAATTTTAAAAAAGTCACATAATTATTTAAAAACATCAATAGATTCACATTATGAACTCACAGAATAAAAAACAACCGAATATAATAAGTGTAGTAAGACATATTAGGGGTCGGAGGCTATGGGTGAATACTCTCCTCTGCATAGTGTCTGCCTTTTACTAATAGCCATTCCTTTATTTTAATTTTGAAGGAATGACTATTTTTTGTCTCTTTGATTCCTTTTTCGAGTTTGTTGAAAGTTCAAGGAGCAATGACTCTAAAACGTCTCTGTCCAAACGAGGTTTTCGTTATAGACACAAAAAAGTTAAGATCATTTGCTTGCCTAGTGAAACGCGTTTGTTGGCTTATAAATCATTAATTTTTGTATTTCCTCTTGTTTCAATGTATTTGCATGTAAACTTTTTGTCTCAATAGATGTTTTATTATTTTTAATAATGATTAATTAATTTTAATCTAAAAGATTTCTTAAGTCTGAATCTAATCTTAAAATAAACTTCATGAGTATCCCTACAAAAAGGCTTATCAAAAAAGACTTAAAAATAAATTAAATTTAAAAAAATTTCATAATTAAAAATTTCATAGATTTCAAAAAGGCTTTTCCCAAATGAACCAAATATTAAAGTTTTCAGTTTTTGATCCAGCAAACTTTTTTTGTCAGTTATATCTAAGAAACATATGTTTATTCATTTGTACCCTCTTGTACATAATATAATATGTACTCCGTCAGTCTCATTGCCAAAAGACTATTTCTTCCAACCAACCAGAGTTATTGTTAAATATACACTACAATGTGTACTATAGCAATATTAGTTTATGACAAAACAACATGACAAAAATATAAAAAAAATAATAATTACAGAAGAAAAGTTAAAAAGAAAAAGACAAAAAAGATTGAAAATAAAAACAGTTCATACCAATGATAGGAAAACAAAAGGATAAAGATCTGGGGGGCATGTCTGGTCCTACCTGCGAAATCAAAACCCTAGTGATTACTTACCCATATCATGGATATAATTATTATATGGAGTTCTATACTACCTTTAGATGTCATAGAACTCCATATGATAATTATATCCATGATATGGGTAATCACAAGGGTTTTGATTTTGCCGATTGGACCAGACTTGCCCCCCTGGTATTACCAGATAGATATAGACGACGTAATAGCAGGACTTCCGTTCCATAAACTTGTTGATTGTACTGCAAATTAAATGGATGTCTGTGACTTGATAGATAAGTCAATTTATCTTTGAGATACAAAATGAAACACATTTAATAGGCAAATTTAATTCATTTTCAACAGAAGGTCAATCTTCATAGTAAATAATTTTCTTATGAAATTTGCAAAACATCCCAATGATTAATGAAATAAGAAATATTAAACAAACTACAGATAGAACAAGGGAACTGATAGCGAGGACTTTTAATTCAAAAATATGGCTGTCAGTTAGTTCATCAATATTTTCCATTTTTTCATTTGTTTTCATATCCCTTGGAATTCTGTCCATTGTTTTAGGTTATTTTTTATTTATGTTATATTTTCAACTCTAGACAGGCCCAAAACTACCTCAAGTCATCAGACATTATTAAAATAATATATTATGATAAATATTAGTTTGGGAATCTAATATAAATCCATTTAAGAAGTATAAAATATATTTTTAAATTACAAGATTCAGGAAGAAAATTTAAATTGACACCATAGAATTATAGTATATTATAATTCTATGATTGACACAAATAACCTAATGGAAGTATTATCTATGGTTTATCCAAAATTATGTTCTATTTCGATAATTTAAAATAATTATACTTACCTAACACCTACTTGTGTGAATTTAAAATAAAACATTTTGATGTAATGCAGGGGTACAGAACTAATGAATTGCAAGTTGTGAATTTGTTCATTATATTGAAAATAATATGCCGTGCTCTTTTTGAGGTAGAAGGGAAAATAAAATTATACTTCATGACTCTCGCCTCTCTCACACTCATGCATTAGCTCACTTTTACCTTTATATTTATTTTTGATAACTTTTGAATAGTCACACATATTGGACAAAAAAAAATTCTCACATGTTTGTATCTTAAACAATAGCAACATTGATCAAAGTTATCAAATTGGCGACTCGCGTGAACGAGTTCTATCTTTTAATATTAATTTATACATGGAGTTTTTTAAACTTTGATCTAAAATTCGTAAGACTCCTGATTGTATGCAAAAGTTATGACGCCAATTTGTTTTCTAATTAGGTACCTATAGTAATGATAATAAGCCCGAATGAAAAATGGTTCGTAACTTGTAAAATATGGAGTAAATGGACAAAATACAAAGAAATTTATCATAGAATAGCATTGAAAAGGTTTTGACAACCACAGAGAATGGCACTGCCACAGGTTTAGACACAAAAAAGCCACAGGTTTGGACAACCTCAGAAAAAGCCATAGGACAAAATCTCTCCTTCAGGATGACTTTCGTACGAAAGTCATCCTGAAGAAGAGAACATTGTTCTCGAAACCGGTCGACAGTTATTTGTGCTCATAAGTGGTGTATAGGTACTAAGTTAATATTTATATAAAAAATAAAAATTATAATGACGCCACAAAGTTACTTCCTTGAAAATAAAACTGAATTAAGATATATTCTATTCTATTGAGAGAATCCAAGCTTTACTTTCTCGCTCCATCGTATTCAAAAACTTCTCTCTCCGCTCTTCCTTTTCCGACAACCGGATTTTTACCTACCTATAACGATACTTATTGAAATTAAAAGTTTTTGATTAATTTAATTTATTAATGATTTTATTTTCTATTCTATTTTTTAATATGCATAAAATACATTTTTTTACACTCCGCTGTATCCTGCTGCAAAAGTAAAAATAATGGGGCTACGGTAAACTATGAAACCAACGATGAAAGAAGGGGATGAAACCAACCATAAAACATGGAATATAATATATACGATTTTTATATTACATTTATTTTTTAACTCGATTTATAATACTAATTTGATTTATAATACTAATTTGATTAATAATACTAAATCTCAATTTTTAGTTCGCTGCTCCGCTGTTAGTTTCTATCCTACTCCTCAAAACCACATCCTTATTCACAAAAAAATAAAATGAAACAAAATTATGTTTGTGTGTTTTCCAGTAATTTTTAGCTTGAATTAGTATATAAAGAGTGTTTTTTTATGTATTTTAAATTGTATTAAGTATTTGAATAGGTCATTACAAGGTTAAACGGTGGTACTAACAATAGAAATAAAATTCGTACATTTTAATTTTTCACCTGCCTTAAAAAATGATATTTTACTGAATACAAATGTCCGTGTTGTCCGGTATCAGATAGAATATGGTGGTATTGTAGTCTGTATATGGAAAGTGATGATGACTTTCAATTTCATTGAAAGAGTGAAACGTGTATCATTGTATCATGTTAGTGTACTGTACTGTACTGTACTATACTCTGTGCACGGTATATATAGAGGAATAAAGTGTAATCATGATGATGAGTATTGCTCAAGTCATCTAAGAATATTACGTAAAGAGTGCCTCTCTATATCTACATTATATTATCCTCTCTTGGATAATCAAAGCACGTACCATCAGTGGACATAATATCTCGCAGGCTACTGCAGGCAAAACACTTTAATTCCAACAAACTTGACGCTCAAAATCTGACTGAACGAGTCAAATCATCGAGTTTCCAGCATTTATCTATCGTAGAAACGAGAATATATGTAGCAAACACTGAAAAAATCATTTGACCCAAAAACCAAGTTTCATAAATTATATTTGGATGAATTTTTGTTATTTTTTTTTCATTTTTCTTGCAGTTTTTAATAATAATGTAAAGTCGAAAGATATAGTTAGTACATTTTATAATTCAAAAATACACAAATAAAACATATTACACATACCTACACTAAAAAAAAACAATCAAAAATACAATATGAAGGAAAAAGATATGAGTTTAATTATTATTGTTGACACATTAATTTCATATCGAAGTCTACCTACTACCTACTTATAACAACCACTTTGTACCTACATACAATTTTGAATTTAATTGACTCTTCAATTGCTCATGGCAGTTTGTTGTATACAAGGGGTAATTATATATTATGAAAAAAAATAGATAAAAAATTAAAGTTTAGTAATAATTTTCAGATCTTGATTAACTACTCAATTTTGTACTCATGTGTCATTTGTTTTAAAAAATTGTGTTTTGTTTTTAAAAAATAAATAAGATGATTACAGTTACAGTACAGCTGTCGTATATCCAGAACTTTGAAATCTAAAGCAATAAATTGTCAAATCAAAAACAATGGCGGTTTTCGGCGTAGCACTGCGCATGCTCCATTTAATTTAAGTTTTTGAGCTCCGAATAGGTAGATACTTGATAATAATCTATTTGATTAACCTTGGTGAAAACGGCCAGAGTAAATTATATATTATTTATTTCAATACTTTAAGGATTTCAGAAATCGGAATTATCGTAAACTGCAACAAGACCGATGGTTGTATAATTCAGTGATTATATTATATACCTATGTATGTATCGATAATCGTGGCAGCTAGTTGTCCGTACGACCAGCAGCTAAGCAGCCGGGGTAAGTTCAGACGCCTTTCTATTGGGTCAAATGTCAACTTTAGAGGTCTTGCACCTTACACGGCCTTTCTTTATATACCTACCTATGTAATTAGGTATATACATCATATTGGTCGATGCAGGGCTGACCAATGAGACGGTCGCGAGTTGCGAGACATAATGCAGTCGTACGAAAAATATCATACCGAACTGACTGAATTTATAATTACGTAATTTTTTATGGTGATAAATAAAATTAATATATTTCATGCATTTAAAATATAATAAATAAAACGAAACGTTAAAAACAGTAAATAAGACAAATTGTAATAAGACAATTCGTAATAAGATATTTGTTATAAGACAATTCGTAATAAGATACCTAATTGTAATAAGACAATTGTAATAAGACAATTGTTATAAGACAATTGTAATAAAACAATTTGTAATAAGATACCTAATTGTAATGAGACAATTGTTATAAGACAATTTGTAATAAGACAATTTGTAATAAGAAAATTGTAATAAAACAATTTATAATAAGATATTTGTAATAAGACAATTGTAATAAGACGATTGTTATAAGACAATTGTAATAAAACAATTTGTAATTAGACAATTTGTTTACAATTGTTATAAGACATTTGCAATATGGCAATTTGTAATAAGACAATTGTTATAAGACAATTGCAATAAGGCAATTTGTAATAAGACAGTTGTTATAAGACAATTGCAATATGGCAATTTGTAATAAGAAAGTTGTTATAAGACAATTGCAATATGGCAATTTGTAATAAGACAATTGTTATAAGACAATTGCAATATGGCAATTTGTAATAAGACAATTGATATAAGACAATTGCAATATGGCAATTTGTAATAAGACAATTGTTATAAGACAATTGCAATAAGGCAATTTGTAATAAGTCAATTGTTATAAGACAATTGCAATATGGCAATTTGTAATAAGACAATTGTTATAAAACAATTGCAATATGGCAATTTGTAATAAGACAATTTGTAATAAGAAAATTGTAATAAAACAATTTATAATAAGATATTTGTAATAAGACAATTGTAATAAGACAATTGTTATAAGACAATTGTAATAAAACAATTTGTAATTAGACAATTTGTAATAAGACAATTGTTATGAGACAATTTGTAATTAGACAATTTGTAATAAGAAAATTGTTATAAGACAATTGCAATAAGGCAATTTGTAATAAGACAATTGTTATAAGACAATTGCAATAAGGCAATTTGTAATAAGACAATTGTTATAAGACAATTGCAATAAGGCAATTTGTAATAAGACAATTGTTATACGACAATTGCAATAAGGCAATTTGTAATAAGACAATTGTTATAAGACAATTGCAATAAGGCAATTTGTAATAAGACAATTGTTATAAGACAATTGCAATAAGGCAATTTGTAATAAGACAATTGTTATAAGACAATTGCAATATGGCAATTTGTAATAAGACAATTGTTATAAGACATTTGCAATATGGCAATTTGTAATAAGACAATTGTTATAAGACAATTGCAATAAGGCAATTTGTAATAAGACAGTTGTTATAAGACAATTGCAATATGGCAATTTGTAATAAGACAGTTGTTATAAGACAATTGCAATATGGCAATTTGTAATAAGACAATTGTTATAAGACAATTGCAATATGGCAATTTGTAATAAGACAATTGATATAAGACAATTGCAATATGGCAATTTGTAATAAGACAATTGTTATAAGACAATTGCAATAAGGCAATTTGTAATAAGACAATTGTTATAAGACAATTGCAATATGGCAATTTGTAATAAGACAATTTGTAATAAGAAAATTGTAATAAAACAATTTATAATAAGATATTTGTAATAAGACAATTGTAATAAGACAATTGTTATAAGACAATTGTAATAAAACAATTTGTAATTAGACAATTTGTAATAAGACAATTGTTATGAGACAATTTGTAATTAGACAATTTGTAATAAGAAAATTGTTATAAGACAATTGCAATAAGGCAATTTGTAATAAGACAATTGTTATAAGACAATTGCAATAAGGCAATTTGTAATAAGACAATTGTTATAAGACAATTGCAATAAGGCAATTTGTAATAAGACAATTGTTATACGACAATTGCAATAAGGCAATTTGTAATAAGACAATTGTTATAAGACAATTGCAATAAGGCAATTTGTAATAAGACAATTGTTATAAGACAATTGCAATAAGGCAATTTGTAATAAGACAATTGTTATAAGACAATTGCAATATGGCAATTTGTAATAAGACAATTGTTATAAGACATTTGCAATATGGCAATTTGTAATAAGACAATTGTTATAAGACAATTGCAATATGGCAATTTGTAATAAGACAATTGTTATAAGACAATTGCAATATGGCAATTTGTAATAAGACAATTGTTATAAGACAATTGCAATATGGCAATTTGTAATAAGACAATTGTTATAAGACAATTGCAATATGGCAATTTGTAATAAGACAATTGTTATAAGACAATTGCAATAAGGCAATTTGTAATAAGACAATTGTTATAAGACAATTGCAATATGGCAATTTGTAATAAGACAATTGTTATAAGACAATTTTTCTTGTATCACATAATACGTATACAATGTGAATTTTCCGTAGTAAGTGAAATTGTTATATTTTTAATTCTATAAGTGACTGAAAACATGGTATATATTAAAACCGCCTAATATACATTGAAGCTACTTGTTAGTAAGGATAAATATTGCGTGCGTTAAAAATGGTTTATACGTGATTTAAATTATCTGAAATCCAAAATTTGTTATTTTTTTGCATTTTAAGAACAAACCTGACTTGAAATGACAAAATTATATAGCACATAAAAGATTTATTTCTTTACGGCGTCTATATGTTATGAAGTAATTTTGAAAAATGCTGTAAAAAGGGATATTTTTAATATACTTTTAGGGAAATTAATGCTGATGAGTTGTGTGACGAACACACTAGAGAAATGTTGGAAATAAATTTTTATTCAAAATGCAATATATATTTTTATGTGCCGTTTTAAATATACCTAAATATTCTCAGTAAAAATACAAGCTTGAACAAGTTGGTTATCCGTGCACTATAAGAAATAGACATACATACAGATTTTATAATACACCATTCACATTTTACGTTTGGCACACTACACATTAACATCATAATAAAACATTGACAAACACATGAGAAATACAAAAAATAAATTACATCAAAAGTCTCGAAAGCTCAAAAGGTGCTCTTTGTGAGTACAAGGTCTTAATGTCCAATGGGTCCAGCGAAATTCCTTCGGACATCTCTGAAATTTCGTGTCGGAAAGTCATTCCCATAGGATATGCTCACAAGTCTACAGGGCTACTCATGACACGGTCCTATACGTTCAAATTTTGTCTTACTCTTAAATCTGTACTCAACCATAATCTAATTGTAGTCTACAATCAATCATAAGCATTCGTTAATCTAAGTTTAGTGGAGACACTGTTTTTAATTTTATATTCAGTCTGGTAGTATTCTTTTGGAGACCCTTGGCCCAGATATGGAGATCATGTGCAGAATTGAGGTAGCAAGATCTGCTTTTAATAAAATGAGAACATTCTTCTGCAACAGAAAGCTCAATATAGATCTAAGACAGAGGATGATGAAGTGTTATGTGTGGTCTGTATGGTTGTGAGACATGAACGCTGAATGTTAACTCCATGAATAGGTGGGAAGCTTTTGAGATGTGGTTGCATCGTAGAATGCTCAAAATCCGTTGGACAGATCTGGTTACAAATTCAGAAGTCTTACGTCGAACCAGGGCAAGTAGGTAACTCCTGTCTACAACAACGGTCCGCAAGATCGCATATCTGGGCCATATAATGAAGGGACAGAAACCCTAGATCGAACCCAGGACGAAAGCATAGAAGCCAAATGGCTTACCAACTAAGCCACGGCGCGCGTCATATATGAATATATTTTATGTTAATGTTGTTACTCATGGTTAAGCCATCATTAACTAACCATGGCATGTAGTTTTGTAACAAATGTATTACCATAATCTATGGTTAGATAAGTCACAAGTCATGTGTCTAGTTCCTAGATGATCTCTTTTACAATCACATAATTACCTTATGTGCTTTTATTAATGCCTCCGAAGATATGTTGACTATTACCATTGCAAAATTTATTTTATTTATTTATTCATCACACCACACTATATGTTCAATGATAGCAAGGAAGCAGACTAGTACTCCTCAACTAGGAAACCCTGTTCTAGGGCTAGCTGCTTACAATTTTGACAGCAACAGTACAATTTTGAACTGGACGACAATTGCAGATAGATAGGCACTCATATCACAATACTAAACAAAAGCCACACTTCCACAAACCTATAACTCTACTTTTTTCGACTTTTTTTGCATATTTTGATGTTTCTTATTTATCTGCACTCAGTGCATTTGCACCCACCGAACATACACAAAATCCAGCTCTGAAAAATAAATATTATGTATGATATTTCCTTTAAAATATAAATGATCACTGCATTTTACGATGCAATATTATATAAGTATCATTTCACGGTAAGTACATAATATTAAATCATATTTGCATATGTTATAAAGAAATTAAGTATGAATTCATTTAAAAACACATGCATTATACCATATAATTATTTTATTAGAAATATATTTCGACAACTAACTGTCGTAAGCAATATTATTTTAATTTATATAGTTACAATAAAATTAATTAACCAATATTACTATAATAAAATATAAAAAACAACGCTTTATTAGTTTGTTTAGCACATCGTATATCATATTCTGTTCAATGTAAAACATAGGGATGAGTATAATGCAAGACCAAGATGATACAGATGTGATCTTGGTCTTGCATACGCTATCGAGTCTTGGTCATTGTCTTGGTCTGGCATACCAGGTCTTGGTCTTGGTTTTACATACTCGATCGAGTCTTGGTCTTGCATACTCTATCGAGTCTTGTTCATAGTTTTGGTCTTGCATACCCAGTCTTGGTCTTGGTCTTGCATACTCGATCGAGTCATGGTCATTGTCTTGGTCTGGCATACCCAGTCTTGGTCTTGGCCTTACATACTCGATCGAGTCTTGGTCTTGTATATCCTGTCTTGGTCTCGGTCTTACATACTCGATCGAGTCTTGGTCTTGTATACCCTGTCTTGGTCTTGCATACTCGATCGACTCTTGTTCATAGTCTTGGTCTTGCATACCCAGTCTTGATCTTGGTCTTGCATACTCGATCAAGTCTTGGTCTTACAAACCATGTCTTGGTCATGAATACTCTATCGAGTCTTGGTCTTGCATTTCTCGCCGGTCTTGTAACTTTTCCAAAAAATATTTATCATTCTTATAAAATTCAGTGTTTGCAATAGAATATAATATATATGACAAAAAACTATATACCTATTATATCGATAGTAGGTACATAGTAAATTGCTTACTTTTTAATTTAACATAATATAAGTATATAAAATAAGTATATATATAATTTAACATAATATAAGTATATGTGTCGTATCCGCATGGGACACTGTTGTACCAGAGAGCATTTAAAAAAAATAGGGATCATTGATAGCAGTCTCTGCGAATGTATGATTGGTGATGAGACACTGGATCATTTGTTTCTTGAATGCCCCATAAACGATAGGTATCCGTCCTTTTTTACCGACCTCACAGAGATTGGGGTTCCAATGCCAACAAATGTGAGGACATTGTTGAGCTACAATTCCAGGCAGGTAAACATTTTGCTCAAAAAATTCATCAAAATTAATGACATTAAAATTTAACTCTGTTCATAAAATTTAAATTGATCGAAGTAAAATAAATATACAAAAAAAAATTAGGTTTCTCTATTTTGACAGTTTAATATTTTAACTTAGATGGCTGAGAACACTCTTAACGGGTGAAGAGCCAACAAAAAAAAAAAAAAAAAAGTATATAAAATTTAAAGACAACAAAACTCTTACTTTAAGTCTTGCAAAACTCTCAAAACCAAAATTGCGAAGCCAAGACCAAGACTGACTTGCAAGACTTTTGCTCATCACCAATGATGTTTCATAATATTGCTCAGTAAAACAAGTAGTAATAAAATATTTATTGATATTTTAATTCAAATGAAGACCGTAGGAACAATGGATTTTCATCATAATCGTGTTTTATTTAAAGAACATTATTAAACATACAAATCCAAAACTAACCAAAAATGCTTGTAATATAGGTGCACGAAATCCCGCCCTAGATTACTAATCGAATGTAAAAATAATATTATTTGTTTTTCTTACTGTGTCGCACCTGCTTACAATAGTGTTACCACTATTGGTTATTTAGTTCATCATATTACCATCGTAAGAGGTTCGCCACCCATCCAGAAAGTAGGTGCTTTTTATTTCAGCCAAGACTGGTTTGAGGGGACACACGCGTGTGTCGTGTTTCCTCTTACAAATTAATGCACACCCGCACACATGCCACTGGTTAGCCCACTGTGAGATATACCGTGATGCTATGAATGAATGATCCGAAGGACAAATCAATAATCAGAAATTGATGACTAATTTCAAGGGAAGAAGGGCGCCTTCGAATTTTAGTACGTCAGGCGCTAAAACTAAAGTTGCGGTCCTGGTACACCAAGATCACTGTAAATACCCAATCACATTCATGTAATTATGTGTTGAATTATTTTTCTGTATAATATGTAAAAAAACTTTCATTTTAAATCACCTGTCAATATTTGAATGTGCCTATATATATATTATTATATTGATTGAAATATTACATATACTTATCTACATATGTATATTATGTGTAATGTGATAATATTGTATTTTAGTGGGTAATAGTATATTAAAATTGTACGAAATTATTATTAAAAAAAACTAAACCATAAGCTTATATACATATATTGTATATCATCATTTTCTTGTCATATACCATCAAGCTTTTATTCGGGATTCAAAAAAAGGACTGACCGACTGATATTGGAATATCTTATCTTGACACATGTGTTTAATACAGAAAACGAAATAGTAGTTTAAAATCTATTTAAATAAAACAAAGTTGGATTAGTTACACCATTTATAACTCAAGAGCGGCTGGACCAATTTTAATGATCTCTTATTTGTTGGATTCGTCTCCGCATCGAATAGCAGAATAACTATAAATCGGAAAAATTCACGCAAAAAATTATAATTACAAAAATTTTATTTTAAATAAATTAAAACACCCCACAATGCGAGTGTGAAAGTGTAATTGATTTTTTTTTATATTACTAGTTGCATGTAACACATGAGATCCCACTGTCGAAAAAAACGTACAAAAATCAAACACAAATTAATAAATATTTTTAGATATTTTGTTTTCTATATAAAGCATGTAGGTATATATATATATATATATATATATATATATATATATATATATATATATATATATATATATATATATATATATATATATATATATATATATATATATATATATATATATATATATATATATATATATATATATATATATATATATATATATATATATATATATATATATATATATATATATATATATATATATATATATATATATATATATATATATATATATATATATATATATATATATATATATATATATATATATATATATATATATATATATATATATATATATATATATATATATATATATATATATATATATATATATATATATATATATATATATATATATATATATATATATATATATATATATATATATATATATAATATGTCAAGATAGGATAATTTAGAGGTCAGTCTATTTTTCCTACCCAGAATATAAAAACAGCATGATGGTATGTATGCATGTTTGGAGATTAAGTAGGAATCAAACTATTGAGTGTGATATTGTATAGTGTATACTGCCTTACAAATTGTATGAAACAATGTCGTCACTAAATTCAATTTTTATCAAAATTGTTAAAAAAAGTTTGAGATATACTGCTACAGTGCTAATATTTTTTATAGAAAATTAAATTATCCAGTTGGGGTGTTTCAGCTTTTTCGATATTTTTTAAAACTTTGGAAATATAGGCAGTTAAACACATAAATTTATCAAAAAAATGTTTCAGAACCTCTGAATTAAAAAAAATGAGATTTTGTATTTGTCTATATTTATACCAATTTTCAGCGTTCTAGCTTTTATGGTTTTTGAGATATATTGAAAAATAAAGTAATAATTCAAAAGTTGATAACCCCTGACTGAAACAATAATTCAAAATTCTGAGTATAAGTTTCGTAAGCCTGTAACTATTGAAATTTTGGGATCTCTAAAATGAGCGGATCAAAATTTATAAGCGGGGGACTGAATTCTGAGTAAATAGAACATGTATGCTGCGAAGCCTCTAAGTTGGTGTTTTTTTGACTTCAAAGAAGGAAGGACCGTGAAAAATATACACCCTGCATACAAATCTCGCTTATCCTGGCTTGAAACTTTGTCGATAGGTTAAGAGAATAAAATTATCTTGAACAAATCGACAATTGGATAAAATCTACTTCAATATACGAATATAAAAAGAGACTTATAGAGGTCGAATAACTTCTGGGTTTTACCTATTTCTTCATTTTTTACTTTTTTTTGTTTATTATGCGTATTTTACTTCGTGGTTCATAATTATGTAAACGTCCATTTAGGGCGTTTAAAATAAAATAAATAAATAAATTATTTAAGCATGTGGTGTCGACTTAATGCAGATACACATTTATTTCTGATCTCAACGAAAAAAAATCAACTCATTAGTAAATGATATAATGAACATTTTAATATTGCACCAACAAGTGATGAAACATGTGTGTCATGGATAAATAGGTAAGTTTATTAACAAATTAATAATTGAGTGTAAATAAGCTTTGATTTTGTATGGAGGGTGGGTCAAAAAAGGTCAAACTTTATTTTATATTCAAGGCGGAATTTTTTATCTACGACTTTTATGCTTCGTATACTCCTACATAAGTTAATTTTAAGATTTTAAGGCAAGACCAAGACTTATATTATTATTCTTCCTTGGCCTTCTTCCCTCCGCTTCGAATTGCTTCCAGCCATCTGGACAAATTCGTCAGACCTTTTTTTCAACCAATCAACTCAACTGTCAAAAGTTCTAATTCAAATAACAATCGATGAATGTGAATGGAAGATTCACACTAGTGGACCGTCATTGACTTCAGATCTTTTTGAATGTAAAGCATCAGAGGTGTGACCAAGATCTCTGTAAAAAAATAAACTAATGGGAATCTGCCAATAGTAAGGCACCATAACTATGACAGAACTTCTTAAAGGCTTTAAAATTGTTCTTCGAGATCTCAAAATCCGCATGACCAACGGGACCTTGAAAAGTTACACGGACAGCAACAAGGAGCTCTGATCCGAGGATATATTCCAAAGTTTTGTACTGACAGAACTGACATAATCACATAAATGAGATTTTGAAAGATGGTAACATACGAAGTCAAAATAATTGGGGAGCATATATGATGCGATGCGTGGATGAAAATGAGGCGAAACACATAATATGTCAAGATAGAGATAGTCTGGCGCTTGGTACTATCTGCCTACCCAAAATAGGAAAACGGCGTGATGGTATGGTATGGATATTATTTCTTCTTTACATGTTCTGGCCGGCATTCTTTTTAAGTATCTACATTAGATTTTTATCCCAGGAAGACTTCCCGCACTAACACTTAACACTTCCCGCTTTCAAAAGAAATCTTAGGAATCATTTCCTTACACAACATAACACCTAAATTTGTCTCCTTATCCTATGCTTGTCCCCCCCCCCTCTCCAGTCACCTCCGTTTCTTTATTGTTTTTGCTTATATGTTTTTTTTTTTTTCATTTTATTTGTTTTATTTTCTTTATAGCTTTTGCTTGTATTATATAAAAATTTTGCTACATACCATAAATGTAATAGTTTTTCACCAAATGAATATGGTTGGTTGGAAGATATTGCCATTTGGCAATAAGCCCGCCATTGTGCACTTGTGCTCAGAAAGTTTAAAATAAAATAAATAAATAAATAAATCTTGTTTATATACTACTTGTTTACATACTACTTTCCACATACCTTTATTGATGTTACAGTTCAAATTTTACAAGACTAAAATCATCAACCAGAAAAAATACGACTTCCTACGTAGGATATTATTTTCATGTAGATACTATTGTAGCATAAACATAAAAGAAATTTGCATAGCCACGGAAGTGTATTGAGTAGGAACAAATTGCTGAACCTGTTGATTTGTTTTTCATGTTCAATAAACACGATTGATTTTAGAAAATATACAGCACTCATTTATACATCTGAGGTATTCTTTACATTCTTTATTTTGGACATACATCGTATTGGAAAGCACTGGGGGATAAAGACCCAGAGATCGCTGTTGGAGTAACCTTGCTATGCAGGACCTTCAATTACTGAAGCACTTTGACCTACCCAAGATCGTCTTAGATAAAGGCAAGTCCAAAGGCCAACATTGTTTCGTTTAAATGTTTTATAATATTGAAGAATTTGGCGTTTAGAATTTAGAAATGAGATCGAAGACGGATTTGTAATAGAACGATGCATGACAGACTACAGGAAAGAATGTAAGATGATAAGACTCAGATGGTATGGAAACGTAATGAGAAGACAAAATGATCAATCATGTGGTGAAAACTGCTCTATTAGCAAACTGCTTAAGAGCAAATTGCTCTTAAATATGATACTCATGCTCTATTCAATCAATATATAAATTATTATGTTATGGTATAATTAGTATGGTGCCTTTAAATTATTTGTATATATCAATTAGTTTTTTATAGTTATTTCGAATAGTTTGTCAAATGATGCCATAGTTGCCATTCAAAAAGCAATTGTAGTGCCAATCTTGACGTATGCTATTGAAATCTGGACATTGCAAGCAGAAGGCGCACGAGAGCAGAATAAATGCAGTTGAAATGAGATCACTAAGAAGAATCTGTAATAGAACGATGTATGACAGGGTAAGAAACGAGGAAACAAAGACAAAAATAATGTAAAATGAAGAAGTATGTAATTAATAGAATGAAAGTTAACACACTGAGATGGTTTGGACACTTGGAAAGAATGAATGAGGAACGCCTGATGAAGAAAATATACAAGGCGGACAGGAATGGAATGAGAGGTCGGGGTCGTGACCATGTAAACAATATTCTGAAAGATGGAAATATATGAAGCGTGAGTAATAGACGAACATGATGTATAAGACGATATATGAATTTTGACGAGGCGATGAACGTGTGCCAAGATAGAAAAATGTGGCGTCCCATTATCTCTGCCTACCCCGCGAGGGACATGGCGTGATAGTATGTATGTATAATAATTTGGCGTTGGCCACGGCTTACTCGTCTTTGTTCCACAATGATTTAATATAAAGATATATTTAACAACGCATTCTAATTGACTGTTTGTTAAGTAATATGTGTTGTAGGTATGACAAGATGAGATAGTGTGGAATAGACAGTCGAGACATTCAAAACTTTCTATCAGCGGTGTCTAGTCGCCTGTATATTATTATTATAAAACACAAGATGAATCCGAATTATAATGAATTAGGTACTTACCTATCTATAAACAAAAAAGTGAAATTTTTTCTTGTTTCACTGAGGCATGGGAACCAAATTAATGCAGGTATATAACTTAAATTATAACTAAGGTAAGTATATACAGATTTAATAATGAATGCAGTTGGAAAAATTCTAATAATGCAACTTGTAAAAGTATTATTGGCGAATTTATTTCGCTCAAATAAAATGATGTAGCCTACGGTGTGGCACACTTGGTAAGCCGTTTAGTTTCTGTACAGACGTCCGGGGTTCGATCCCCAGCAGATGATAATTTTATCTATATATTAAATTTGTCACGCAAATGTTGCTTCTCTAGGTTGAAAACACTGACAAATTGACATATTATGACAGAAAACTCGCCACTTGCGTAGAGTGCAAGAAAGTGTTTATTATGATGTATTGAAAATATTTCACAAAACTACATCATATTTTATTAACTGTTAATATTTTTCCATTTATTTTTATTATTATCTTAAAATATCATCTTCTATTCATCCCAAACTATTTGTTTAATCGAAAGATTTTTGATTTTAATATATTTGTATTAGCAGGACTAGAATGAGCAAAGAAGAAGAAGAATTAGTTAACATTATTATGAAAGAACAAAGTCTTACGTGTTATTGACAAATTCAATATTTAAGTAATAACAATAACCATCTAACTTACATACAATAACCGATACAAGTATGAAATATCAGTGAGGTTTTTTGCGAAAATTAAGAGCCATTAACACTAAACCTGGTAAAGAACATCAATATTTGGAATGTACGTACGTTAATATATCTAGACAGGTCTACATAATAAAACTTTCGGGATATGACCAATGCTCTACTCTTCGTGACATAAAAAAAAACTGAAATAATATTTGTGGCGCACTTCAGGGGTGACATCTGTGCATGAACACTGTCACCTAATTTATTGGTAGGTACCTACTGTTGCTTTCATTACCCCGTATTCAGTAACTATTGTAACTAAAATAGGAACATAGTAAAATTGTAGATTTTAGATTTACTGTCTTATTTCAGCGTTATAAAATATCAACTTGGATTAAATGGAATAGAAACGTAACTACCTATTTTGGCCGGAACGTTCTTAAAAAGTTACTGAATTAGAC
Organism: Molanna angustata; assembly: GCA_963576475.1. NCBI lineage: Eukaryota > Metazoa > Arthropoda > Insecta > Trichoptera > Molannidae > Molanna > Molanna angustata. The sequence continues at coordinate 2,442,202 of OY754977.1, read as the reverse complement.
GTATTTTGAATAATTATGAAAATTTCATTATTTTCATAATTATTCATAAAACGTCTGATTCAGTAACTTTTTACGAACGTTCCTGCCAAAATAAGTATGTTCCTATTCCATTTAGTCAAAGTTTATATTTTATAACGCTGAAATAAGACCGTAAATCTAAAATCTACAATTTTAGAACGTTCCTAATTTAGTTCCAATAGTAATTGTTACTGAATACGGGGTTACCTATTGTTAATAAATAAACCAACTTCTCAATAGATGGCGTTACAAAAAGGTTTCTTCATTACTTCATAGATGGCAATAGTAGTAATGTCCTATTTTCAGGTGATCTGTTACACATTATTCAAATATATAGAACATTCAAAAATTTCATTGATAAGGGAACTCAAGAAGCCATGATTGGTGAACGAAAAATCATTTACAGAAACAGAACGATCCCACATTTTGAAATAAACAGACCTTTACTAATTCAAATCACAACTCTGCCTTATTCCATAGAATTGTAAAGTAAAAATGTATAGAAAGTTTAATTACAATAAGTAGTTTTTTCTATGGATGAGAATGTATCAACATTATGATTCTATAACGTATTACATATAATTGTTCTCACTAAGGTAAATTTATCATTATTCTTTATCTCGTTATTAAAGAGAGAGGTCATATACCATTTTAATTTGGTAAAATGTTTAAAATTTTAACAATAAGTTACAAGTAAGCTGTGGTCAATATGTATAATCGTGTCACATCTTAAAAGGCGCTACATTAAGAGTAGGTGGTGAACCTCATTGAGGTGTTATTTTGCCTGTTGTATTTTCGGTGACACCCGAAAGCAATGATAACAGAAAAGAAGAAGATGAGTGGAAGCACTATTCTAAGTAGGTGCCTCACAACATGTAAGTATAGGTATAACGCGCAGGAATTATATTAATTTTAACCAAGAAACCTTTTTTTCGTTGAAGCATTAAAAAAATAAGACACAAGCAAAAGTTCACTCGAATATTAAAATGATACCTCATAAATTAAACAGAAATGCCATAAAGACTTCCCAATTGATTTCTTCATCAAAATCGAGTTAAAATAATCAGTTAAATTACATATAAATATAATATTCCATTGGCGTAAACAAATACCATTAGTTAATATTTATTTTTAAATCAGTTTTTTTATTAAGTAAGGGATGTACCTACCAACATGATTAAATATTTATATTTAGAAAATTCTCCATCAAATGCGGATAACCTAGCCTTCACACCATTTTTGTAAACCTAACCTACAAAAGTTTGGTAAAAATAGGTTGGTTAGGTTTGTTTGTAGTTATAATTGCGACTGGCGTAAGATAGTTGCTTTATATATTAAAAAAAAGTAACTAAAATATTAAAATAAATGACTAAATTGGTATTTTTACCAAACTTTTGTAGGTTATGTTTAAAAAAATGGTGTGAAGACTAGGCTATCCATCAAATGCCATCGTATATAAAACCCCATAGATTTTCATATAATAGACTAGATGTCGCAGTTAGCAAATGATGTATGAATCAAAGTGAGGATTTTTTCCGCGTGACTTTTGACAACAATGTGGGCAGAAAACATCGTTTTTGTATGAATTGTTTTCGGATTTATTTGTCGAAAAAACTCTTTGTTCATTAAGATTTAGAGAACAGTTATCTAGGAAGTGTTGAAATGTATGGAAAACTGCTCATTGCACTGAGTACTCCATCTAGTATATTATATGGAAATCTTTGTAAAACCCATATGGACAGTGGTGGCAGGTGAATTCAATTTGGAAGATATCTGGAGAGAAAGATGGGCCACACAAAATAAACCCTGCAGCTAGAGAAGTACCTGCCACGGAGTGTTTGGATAGAGCAAAACAGACTGATAATAGAGCAGGGCTGCTGCAATTACTTACTCGGGAGGTGGAGCAAAATGGATGATCCTGACTGTGAGCGTGGAGCTGAGCAGTCAGTGAAACACGTGATGCAAGACTGGCAGCTAAAGATAATTAGCGGAAGCCTCCAAAACATCCACGAAACCAAACCAGAGGCGGTGAACTGGTTCTCAGCGGCGCTGGAACCGAGACTTTAAAATCTGATAAAAACCACGTACAGTACAGTAAGAAAGTATCATATCGTATGTAAAATTAATATACATATAACTGGTAATAGAACGTCATTAACGATAAAGTTTACTTATAAACCGTGACTATATTTATTGCACCTTTATTTCATAGACGTCAAGTTAGGACAGGTCGAGAGGCTGTTTAACGCTTGACTAACGCGTCATACTAAATATTTCAAAATGGCGAATCTTTTACACATGATCCAACGCATATTTGAGATTGACAGAAAAATCTAATACTTTTAACGTTTTTCCTTATTATTCATCATCGCATTAGTGTTTATTGACTCAACACGGTGCAACGCGGTGTTTGTTTTCATTATTCGATGTCAGTTGTCCAAAAAATACATTAATATATCTATTTCTTGAAACCTGTGAAGCCAATGCGGCCTAAGAAAAAAATAATGAGGGTGTTAGTAAACAATTCAGTGAACTAGTTAGTCATATCTTAGTATACGTTTATAAGTAAGATATTTTACTATGGATCTTAACTATTTTAGTCGTGCTTGTCTTGTTGCGCGTTTAGTAAGCTATTAACAAGGAAGACCGCATATATTTTATATATATTTTGAAATTAATGCAAATTTTTCTAAGTCTTATGACTTTTATTGATTGATTCTGTTTCATTGTAAATAAACTTCCAGAAGTTACGCCACTGCCGTCGTTTCGTTTGGGTCCGCAGTTTAAGCTTTGACCAAAAGAATAAATGAGTCATTATCCGAAACCATATCAAGGCATAAATTAATACAAGGCCATGGCAAGACAAGAGAAGCAGACCAGAGAAGTCTCCACTTGCCGCATCTTCACTTAGCCCATTGTGGTAAGTATATGTAGTTTACCATTCAACTTTGGCAAATGTGGGTCAACTCTTTTTCTTATCAATTCATCAATAAATTATATTATTGTCTATAGGTCAATGTGAACACAATCACCTCTCAATCGTCAGCCTAATGGCTTTTTCGTGAATTTGTTTACGAGATTCTTTGTTTGATTTCTGAATTCGTGAAATTACGATCACGCCTTTTATTTTTGATGCAAGTTCCAAATTATTGAAAAATAATATTGATGTATACAATCGCACAACATTTTTTTCCTTGCTGCCAGTGTTTAAGTCACGTAGCGTCCACTGGAAAACCAAAATCACCATCTACAAAACAGTCATTCGTACTGTACTGGCATATGGTTGTGAAGCGCTGACACTTACAATAAGGATATTCGAGATGCTGGATATTTTTGAAAGAAAGATCCTCCGACGAATCTGTGGACCGGTAAAAGAGGGAAATCAATGGCGTATTCGCAGAAATGACGAGCTGTACGAAATATATCAGGCCCCAAGCATCTCACCGCATTTAAAACTGCTTAGGTTGAGATGGGCTGGACACGTACAAAGAATGCCAGAATCACGCGTCCTCAAAAGAATATTGAACGGACACCCAGGTGGAAGAAGACTAGTGAAGAAGACCCAGGCGGTGGGAGGTGGGAGGATGAGGTCAGGAGGGATGCAGAGCAGCTCCTTCAGGTGACAGGCTGGAGGACGGCAGCCGAGGACAGAATGAGTTCGAGGCAAAAGTTACAGGAGGCCAAGGCTCGATATGGGCTGTAGCGCCATCGGATAGATGGATGGATTCACACTGGATATGTTATCAATCAAATTTGTTTTTGGTTCAATTAATTATTCTACCTCCATATGTTTCTCATATGGAGATTGTAAACGGCCCCTTCGCAAAACGCAAAAATTAGCACCATAAAAATGCATAGCAAAGAAATTGGCTCATGGAAAATTCTACGTAGATTAACAATCTCTGTATTTTAGTGCAAAATAATAATATTGACGGCAGAGAATAGAAAATTCACGTCTATGGACTGTCGGATGGGTAAAACTATTTAGAGACAAAATCCCCAATGAGGAGATCCTCAAAACTTGCTGTATAGAGGACATTGTAAGGTGGAGCAGGCAAATAAGGCGCTACCTACTGGAGGAAACACATAGAAGTGGCCTTTTAAATTTTTGTTCCAGTCAGGGGTTATCAAAATTTGAATTTTTATTTTATATTTCCATAAAAGCTAGAACGCTGAAAATTGGTATAAATATAGACAAATACAACATCTCGAACTTTTATTTCTAAGAATTTTTTTATGACAAATATTAAAGAAAAACGCCGATACACCACAGATAGATTATTTGATTTTCTATAAAAAATACATACATTATATCAGTACATCTCAAACTTTTCTTAACAATTTTTGTAAGAATTGAATTTAGTGACATCGATTCATACAATTTGTATGGCATAATACACAATATCTACGGGGACTCTCGTTAGTTTGATACTTAATCTTTATTCATACCATCAAGCTGTTTACGTATTCGGAGAAGGAATAAGGACTGAACTCTACACTATCTTATCACGTTTTTTTATAGAAAACGAAATATCTTAAAATATTCAATAATTTGGATTTAAGGGTCAATAGTTTGTTACGTATTCTTCAACTATACATATTAACGTCATCGACAGTTGGATCTCATGTGTCACATGCAACTAGTTATATAATATAACAATTTTATTGTAACAATTTAAAGAATATTGGGAAGGAACCATTCGAGTGGGAAGCCTGAATGTCATTTTTTTCTATTTTGCCTCTTCGATCTATTGGAAGAATAAATTTAGGTACCCTTTGGCAGCAGATTTGCAAATTATGACATCACACGTTGGCAAAATTATATTTTAATAGCCATATCCAACAAACTGTCTAATCAACTGGGAGAAATCGCTAACCGTATCAAAACCAAACAACAATGGAGTTTCGGGTTTGCAACAACCTAATGATCTGTGAATCTAGCGGCCATTATCACAGTGTGCCATCTACCGACACTTGCGGGAACTTCACACCGACACCGGCGCAGCGATGGCGAAATTATTGTTGTATTGTTTACAGCAATTTCTTTTCGGCCGAAATTAGGGAGGCCGCGCTGTGAAATATACCGGTGTGATTATCTGCAGAGGAGACGAGATTGAGAAACCGGAGACTTATCAGATGTTCAGCGATTTGCTAAATCTAGATGTGAAAAATTACTCAGAGTAAAATTTTAAAATTTCGATTTGCCAATCTATTTTTTCTCATTTCCTTGAATGTTCGTGGTGTTTTTTTCATTCCAAGTCAAGTTGTCAAATTTTGTATATATCCTTTTTAACAAACGCGACAGTTGCCCTTACCAACACGTAACTTCAAAGTGGCCCTACAGCTGGCCATCATCATCATTGGCCCTACAGCCCGCTGTGGGCCTTGGATTCCTTCAGAATCCGTCGCCATTCCTCCCTGCACTCTGCGGCTCTCTTCCAGTTGGTTCTTCATAGTGTAGGTATTAAGTGGATTTAATATATTATGTATGTTTTCATTCACTAGATTTATCGTTATATGCCATCTTAAATGAAATATATAGTAATAGTTTATGCTGAATTTGTGACATAATAATTTTACAAAATGTGGCAACTTGTTATTTGGGTGCGTGTTAAATTGTTATTTTAATAGAAATGCGTGTCAATTACCCTAGAAGGTAAAGTAAAAAAGATTCCGTTATTTATTTTTTTTATTTTTTGTTAGAATAAAAATGATGAGCAAACAATGTGAAAATTATAATTCATTTTATGTCATTTTACTTATTGTCTTCCGTATCTAGTAGATGAAATATTGCATGTGTTTCATTTTTATTATGATTTATTTATTTTATTATTTTAATTCATTTTATTAATTAATAAAAAGTAAAACCAGAGCAATGAGTTATCAATTTTATTTTCCTCAGCAACTGTCCCACATGATGGTGGGATCTGCTTTCTGCATCTTCTGCTTCCACTGTCCTCGACAGCGACATTTTATACATAGACACGTTATATGAGAACAAAATGCTCTTCAAAAATGGTACAGTTTAAGGAATTCTTACAATATCACAAAGAAAGACGGAAGACATTAGCGAGAAAGAGATAATACAACGATAAATATAAAGACACACAGGACATGCAGACGTATTTTTTATTTTACTCCCGTGTAATAGCATTATAATATTCTCTAGAAGGGACCTCATTAGATGCTTTATATGCTGCACTTGACCATGTCTTATATTTCTCAGGTTCTCCATACATCTGCGCTACGGACTTTCCGAGACTTTTTCATGTCTTGGATCCAGAAGACGCGGATTCGAACATCGCTTCGACGTATTTCATTCACTTATAGCACAAATATTAGTTTTTAATTTAGAAAAAAAAAATGTTATTTATAAGGAGTGTGCAATTGTGTTATGTATACCTCTTGCCTTAATAAATAACTACAATTGTATGTGTGTTTCTCAGTGCCAAATAATCTCTTCCATTACATATTTCATCTACACGATCAGTTTTAATTATAAATCTTTCCTAATAATTATAGTATTTATAAACTTCATTGTTTAATACAATGCTTTCAACGTGTTTTGAATAAACTGTATTTTATATGTAAAATATTCTTAGAATTAATGAATGATATTTTTTTAAAACCTTATTCAGTAACAAATATTTATAAAAGTGTTATTCAATAGATAATTAGATATGCAGTTTCTGTTTACGCATAAATGAGAGATACAGGGCCGAATCTAGAGTTTTCAGCGCCTGGCACACTAAATTTAAAAGACACTCCCTTTCTTTGAAATTCGGTCTGCAAGATTTTATTGTTTGTCTCGTTGCTGTTTCGAAAAGGAACTTAATACAATTAGCATAAGATTTTAATCTGTTTAATGAGATAATGCAACAAATTTACCATAGTAGGTATAGCAGAAGACATAGATGGCAGAAGACGCATGAAAATAGAATAAATGCAGTTGAAATGAGTTGAGAAGGATTTGTAATAGAACGATGTATGACCGGGTAAGAAATGAGGACATAAGGAAAGAATGTAAGATGAAGAAAGATGTCATTATGTACTAGAATGAAAGTGAACACATTGAGATGGTTTGGTCACATGGGGAGAATGAATGAGGAGCGCCTGACGAAGAAAATATACAGAGCGGAAAGGAATGGAATGAGAGGTCGGGGACGCCTAAGAAAGGGATGGCACGACCATGTGAACGAGGCGAGAGATACGTGCCAGAATAGAAAAATGTGGCGTTCGGTTCTCTCTGCCTACCCCGCAAGGGACATGGCGTGATGGTATGTATGTATCATTATGTAAATTTATTTGTAGTAAGTACCTATTATTTAAAAAAAAGGACGTTAAATAAATAAATTGTATTTTAATTTAGATATAAATGTTATTGGAAATTGTTATTTTTAATGATTTAAAAAATGCACATATAGGTAGGTAAATATTATATTTGACGCCTAAAATTTCTTTGAGCATAGCGCAACAGCACCATTTGAACCTTTGGTGAATCTGGCCCCAATGTAATAGAGTAATAATTTAATAATAATTTATCACAAATACCTAAAATTTATTCATTCGTACCATCACAGCATATCGCATAATGTGGAGTAACCAGCGACAGGTGTGCGAATGTACATTAACTTATAGAATGAAACACCACATATTATGTCTGTATACCCACACACCAGTCTTGTTTCACCTAAAAAAGCAACAATTCAATGGGTGGTGAACCTCATTGTTGAACTATGTATGTAAGTAAGTATTTTCGATTACTTGGCTCTTAAGGAACACCCGAAAATGATAATAATAGAAAAGAGTGGAAGCACTATCCTAGGCCGGTGCCCCACAGCATACTATAATTAAGTTGTGACCATAATATTATTTTTACATTTCAATGCTCATGGCATATATTATAAGGTAGCCCAAAAGTCACAAAACCATTTAAAATTAAAATAATTTTCTATATTTTTTTTATTTGATATCTGATTATTTAAGCGTTATCCTTAGAAATACATTGTGTAGAAATGCACGAATGAGCAACGCGTTAAAATAATCGAATTATGTACATATAACAAACGATCAATATTGTGCTAACACAAAGAGCCTCCTAAACCTACTCATGTTTTTGAGGTCAAAATATCACAACAGAAACAAATTATAGGTACATACTTCGTTTATTCCGGGAGTTTCAAATTCAGGGGATTCAGATTTACCACGTGCTGGGAGGCCACGTTCAGAGAGGTCACAGAACAACATTCAGCGTGTAGGCCGAAGCATTGAAGAAGAACCTTCAATGTCAACTCAAACGCGATTCAAGCAGTTGGAGATGTCCCGAACCTCGCTCCGAAGGATTCAAAGGATGATGCTGTCTATCCGTATAAGATACAGCTAGTGCTAGTCCTACTGCCCATACAGCTCGCCTGACAATTTTACTCTTGAGGCAAATTTTCGGTAGTGAATAATTTCGCGAAATTCTGAAACTACTTGGATCAGCTGAATTAACTACTCTAGACTTCTTCCTGTGGGGGTGTTTGAAAGATAAAGTATACCGTAATAATCCTCGAACCATTCAGCAATTGAAGGTCAACAACATCCACGAGGAAATTGATACCAAATTGTGGTTATTTAAAGGATGCAATTTTCGTAAATACCTACATAAAATTTATTTCCAAGAAATGTGTTTTCTATTTATGAAATTATAAAAGTGAATTATTAAGAAATGAAAAGTTATTCCATTTTAAAATAGTATTGAGAGACTTGACGTTAAATTGGTACAATACTTATTATTAAACATGTACGAACATTTTTATAGGCCCTCTACCGGTGTTAAATATGCCAAAATAAGTCATACCAAAGTCAAGCTTGGACGGACTATATTAAAATGTATTCAAGTATTGAATATGAATGACTGTAGGTTGTTCTATGACCGAATTCGACACCAGTTTATTCGCAAATAAATATGCCAAAACATTGCATCATTGAATATGATAATTTACGAACGTGCCAAATTATTTGGATATAATTTTATTTACCAGAGTAGTAATGTATGTCAGACAGACAGTGTGTTATGGTAGCATGCATCTTCTATGGATTTCATAAGATATAAAAATATTTGTACACCCATTCTACAATTATAAATTTGTTGTAAAAGTTTTTATGAAATATACTTCATGCATAATTTAATTGAAGTAGCTAACACAATATAAAACCATGGAAGAAAATTGTTGTCCAGTATAAAAAGACAAAGATGGATAATTGGGAAAAAGTTTCCGTAACTATAAATACAGTCTACTGCATCTCATCACGAAGGAAAAGATTGAGGGTAGTCGCGGTGGGGATGGAAGGAAAGAGATGAAGGAGTAGACGTTTAAAACAAATAAATATACCTATCTACAGAATTATTGCTATACAAAATGAAGTGAATATAATTGACATATCAGTCAATATTCAATAAGTCAATTTCTTTATTTTTCTTTTGAAATTATTAAATACAGTTGCCAGTCTTCGATCTGTTTCAAATTGGTTGAACCACACCACACAATCGTACGTATAGTAGTGTTGTGCAAAACTTGCATGTGGTAATGGGGTGCACAATTGACCCACTATATATTTTGTCTACTACTCTCTACTCGTACAAAGGCATGGTGTGACATTCCTATGTCTTCGTGTATTAATTTGAAATAGCACATTTTTTTATAAATATTTTTGAAATACGGCATTTGCAAATTATGAAATAATCGCAAAGTCAGATGGTTTATTCATTATAATTTTTATTATCAATCTTTGTACAATTTCTAGAGGCAAAATGGATGTAATATACTCATCCACCCTTATATGAAACAAGAGTAACATTTAATAGGTGGTTGACTGGTAGAGATTGCCTGCGGGCAATAAGTCCGCCACGTTGTGTAAAACAATAAAAGTATTTTATTATTATTATTATTATTATTAAATAGTATAATTAACAGTAGAAAAAAAATTATTCTAAACTAATTCTAACAACGGATATACTTATTTATTTATATTTAAATTTACAGGTATCAATAACTTAACCAATTTAAGATGTTTTAAAACTTAATAAATAAAAATTATAATTGCCAGCAAACTAGAATAAGCTTAATTTGTTATTGGATTCATCTATGCCGATAGATATAAGCCAACTGTTTATTGTTTTTTTTCAGTGTGTCTATTTTCATATTTTTCCAAACGTCAGGTAGTATATTGTACATTTTGGGGCCAAGACATTTAAAATTACGCTGTGCGAATGTGGTGTTTAAAAAAGCTTTATTTATGTGAGTCGGAATGTTATTGCTTCGTGTCAAACCAGCATAAGTTTTTTTTTATTTATGTAAATTACAACACCTGTAATGTCCTCACTACACTAAATATATAGGTAGGTTCATAATGTATTTAATTGACCACGATAATATGCGAAAGTATGTACATAACTAGGTACCTACCTTGTACTCATCTCAAATAAAAGATTCGACATTACGCAAACTACTATATAAATAGTGACCAACGCTGTACTCTACATGTGTGTTTAGATATTTTGTGGTTTAAATTATCGATGGTTCGGTGGTATAGCGGCCATTACACAGAAGGTTTAGTAATGCAGTAAACGCGGGTTCGAATCCTGCCTTTCACATTCATTCACATTAAAATTTGTTCAGTTTAGGGAATGTATGGAGACATACTCTGGCTATATTCATCCTCTTAAAAATTGTTTTTATAATAGGTAAAGTATATACTTTTACCAATTACATAGCTTTTCTTCTTCTTTCCCCTTAGCGCTTATGTCCCGTTTCTATGGGGGTACGCTTTGACCATGATCCTGGAATTGGCGAGTCTGGTTATTACATTGAAGCGACTGTCATCTGACCTTCGTTACCCAGAAAGGGGAACCAGACAAATTGGATCATGGCTACACATAGCTAGTGATATAAATCAGCACATAGATTTTTTGAAAATCCAGAGGTGCGTGCCCCGCCCGGGCCCCGGATTCGAACCGTCGACCTCAAGCATGTGAGGCGACAACCTTACCGCTGGGCTATCACCACTCCATTACATAGCTTCCGGCATATAAAATATAAACATACCTTGATTCGGTATCCATTACGGAGAATATTGCAGTTTTCTATATCAACCATATTTATCAGTTTGCCCTTTGACATGATAATTCAAAATCAATGAGCAAAAATTCATTTTTACCAATATTTTTACTCCTCACTAACCCAAAAGGATATAGTGGGGAGTTATGATTTCGCAATTTTTAAGGCTATTTTTTTATTGCAGATTATCAACTAGTATCATGCTGAGATTGTATTTTGAAAGTTTCATCACAATGTATCTGTGTGTGTGCTGTGTGATATGTACGGCGTGTTTATTTTACATTATCGATTATATTATTAAGTGTAAATAAAATGAACATATTTATGTAACATGAAGAAATGTGGGTAATCTTTAAATTCGCATCAATTTCATCACTAATACCTGCATAGAAAAATAATAAATTTGACCAATTAGTCGCGAGATAATTTCAAGTACCTACCTATTCATACTTATATACGATAACATAATATATATCTCAAGTATGTAATTATTTTGTATTCTATATTAAAGAAGTACTTACTTATTTATATATTAAATGATTACCAAATACTTATAGTATTGATACATAATGCACCTCTGTCCAACTGAATTAATTGTGTACCTACTCGGAATCGAACCTGGGACCTTTGGATCAGCAGTCAGATACCTAACCAAATGAGCCACGAGGACCGACAAAAATACTATATACTTATTAATAAGTTTCTTATTATATATTAATGTTTTTTTTATATATTTAATATATCTCTGGCTATATTCATCCTCTTAAAAATTGTTTTTATAATAGGTAGGTATATACTTTACATACATAGATATTTTAAATTACATAGACAAATAGCTTCCGGTAAATAAAATATAATATACACACCTTGATTCGGTATCCATTACGGAGAATATTGCAGTTTTCTATATCAACCATACCATACCTTTCGCTGGTTACCCCACATTGTGTGATATGCCGTGATGGTATGAATGAATGAATGAATGGATGATTTGAAGCAATTACCTGAGAAGATCGTACTAATAGTTTTTAGATCTATAATAATTATAAAATATAAAATATTACACATAATATTATACAAAAATATATCAATAAATATATGTATTAACAAATGTAAAAAATAACAAACATACAAAGTAACAAACATACAAAGTAACAAACATAAAAAATATCAAACATAAAAAATAACACATAAATAATAACAAACATTAAAAATCACAAAAAAATATAACAACATAACCTTATATAAATAGATTTTCCTTTTTAATTATTTTATGCTCTTTGAATTTATTAGACAACTTTTTAAACATGTCTCATGTTTTGGAAAATTATATTTCAAAGTTTTGTGTAAGGAATATCATCAGTTAAAATGGACGCCATTGAATTCATCCAGGGATTATCAATATTCGGAGAAAAATATATCAATGAACTATAAACAATTATATTTTTAATTTTATATCTTGTGTTTTTACTTAGATTCGGCGCCGGCGTCCTGGATTCAATTCAAAGCAGAGTAAATTTATTTTAATAAATTACTCACGCAAATCTTCTACGTGTGTGTGTCTTTTTTTACAGTTTCTAATTTTGTTTGTTATTATCTGAATATAGGTACTTAGATATTGTCTTGAGAACACGCCGACAAGTCTAGAAATTAGACTTGGCGTGACTCAGAAACATTATTTCTTTTTTTGTAATATTTTATGTTTATTATTTTTCAATAAAAAAAAACTTTGGACTGGAAACTCTGGTTGGTTGGAAGAAATTGCCTTTTGGTAAGTAATATACTCGCCGCTTATACAGTGTATAAGGGCGTAAATAAATAAATCAATCAATTTAAAACACTTAATTCTTGTTTTTAAATAATTTTTTTTTCATATTTCACTCAGCGTATGTTTTTGTGTTTTTTTGCGAGGCACCGGCTTAGAATAGTGCTTCCAATCTTTGATTATCGTTTCCGGGTGTTCCGTAAGAACCGACTTATCGAAAATACAATAAGCAAAAAAAAACACACATAGTTCAGAAATGAATTTACGGCCAATTCTGAATTTCTTAATGAGACAATACTAGTCTCTGGACATATACGCATGTGTCGTGCTTTCTTTTATAAGATAATGCACACCCGCACATCTGTCGCTGGTAACCCCACATTGTGGAATATGTCTTAATGGTACCTATGTATGTATGTACAGTATATAGAGTACCATTATAATACTTAACAATTATCATATTATAATATAAACATCTCCAAAAATCATTGTTTACAAACGACAATTTACCTACCTATTAATTACTCCTTGAATTTCAATAAATATTTTTATTATTTGCCATATTAATATTCAAGTACGAACCACCATAATAATACAACAATATTCAAGTACAGTTTAAGTTTTACGTCCTTACATGATTTACGTACTGGGACGGGTTTTACGCAAAATTGAAAAGGCGCCCCCTTCATTTTTTTATAATATTGGGCAACCCACCTTTTTAAGAGTGATTTTTGCCAAACTGAAGGAAATTGGCCAAACAGCGACAGGATAGGTTCCAAGGTATTTTTGGATGCTCTTTGCCGTTTGCGCCTACTCTCAAAAGTTACGTCTTCAACAAAAATATAATTTTTTTTCATTATTTATGTTGTGATTTCATTATTTGTTGATTCACTTTTTTATTTTGTATACTTTTTTCGTAATATTATTTTTAATAAAACCTGTTTTCTACGATTTATTATCCATAGCTCAAAATTTATGAGGCTTAGACACATGACTGTATTTTTAAATTATAGATAATATGTTATATAAGATAGGAAGACCAAGACTGAGATGGGAAGATGAAGTAACCAAAGATGCGAACCAGCTTCTCCAAGTGACCGAATGGAGAACGGTGGCTGAGGACAGGGAGGGTTGGAGGCGAAAATTGGAGGAAGCCAAAGCCAGCGATTTGGGCTGTAGTGCCATTGAAGAAGAAGAAGATTATATGTTACAAATATAAACACTGGTCTGATACGTTTAAAAGCAATATAAACTCGGGTGCACAAAATTGTAATCTTAAAGGACGTACATTATCATACAATACTTTCTGTGTTTGCATTTTAGCCTCCTACATTGCCTTAAAGATTAATATAATTTAGTTTAATTTAGAATAATCGATAAGAGAGTTAAGCGATGAAACATTTTAATTGGAACTATTGCGTCCCCTCCATATTAGTGAAAAAAAACTATTGTCGTAATCATTAGTAGAAAAACACTTAGACATCTTTGGTTTGCAGAAAGATATATTTTTTTTAATTAACTACTAATTTCGGAACTAGTCGCTCCCTTATTCAGACTCAATCACAACTAATGTTTCAGACTGTGCCGATGCAATAAGAAGACTATCAACGGAGCTGGAGGGCGGTGAATTTAATTTGGGCGGATCTTGCGTAGAATCTTAAAAAATAACAAAAAATTTAAGGAAATTTCAATATATGGAATTATTGCAAGTTAATAATTCCACATTTGTAATTTCAAATTGTGTTTGAATCATAATTTAAAATAAGGTGTCTTGATTTTCTGGTTTTCCTATATTATTACAACTTCGTTTCTTATTGAAATGTCAAAAAATTACAATTGAATTCAAACGCGTTTGTTTTTCTTCTTTTTAGATAGGTAAATCTTATCTTATTCTCTCCTTATTCTTGCGTCTGGCGCAAATGCACCACTTAACTTTTGGTAGATCAGGTCCTGTTTAAGTAGAATAATAATATTAAAATACAAAAATTATGATTGGTCCTGACGCTTTATGACATTTTTCTTTGCTGGTTTGCGATATGATTTCGACACCAGAGCACACTGATTGTTTGTTTTATAATATACTCGAAATTTTCAGATGATCTCGGTTGTAATGATGCAATGGATGTAAGCAAATAAAATTCGCAAGGAAATTATCTGCCTACATATTATTATAATATTTGACGCCAGGGTTAGAAAATAGGTTTGCCACACGTCAAATCAAAGTAGGTATTCTGATTTCTCAATGATTTTCATTTAGAAACACTAGATCAAGGTAACACAAAATTCACAACAAAACTCAAATATTTGAGTGTTTTCGATTCCAAGTTCTGCTTATGGGGACATGAAATAGCTACTTGCAGAACTCAAAAAAACACACGAGGACAATTTTAGTAGCTAAAAAAAATGCCAAAGAGAGCTGATTACAAAGAAATAGTATAATTTAAGAGTCTATAGTACATAGGCTTATAGTAAATTTCTAATATTTTTATCCGGAGTAACTTCAAAAGATAAGTCTTTGAAATAAATAACTGCTTATTTTTACATCTTTATTTATTTATTTAGAGGACAACATACAGCATATAATTAATTATATAAAATAAAAATGATTTGATTAATAATAAAGCCAATTACAGGTTGTCGCTGAAGTTATTGTAGTTTATTAAGATACATTAGGAATGGTTACATAATATTATGGTGAGATATTGTGTGAATGATTATATTGCGTGACTTTTTTGAAATTTGAATTTGTTTAATACTTTTTTTGTAAAATTTGTTTACGTAAAACCCTTTTTTTATTTTTTTACAAGTAACCAAAAAACTACAACGCATATAATGGAGACTTTTACTTAAATCGAAAGAGATAATGAAAATCTACCGGCTGAGTTTTTAATTATTTTAATATTATAATAAACATGGGTATAAGAGGTGGAGTGAATAGCAGGGGCCTTCATTCATATGGCATGACCATATGAATGATATTTAAAAAAAAAACATATTGGTTGACAAATCTTTTTGGATAAGTAAGATTTCATCTTTTATTCGATTATAATAATAAAATACGTAATTTATTATTACCATTTCAAGCAAACCCATAAAAACATCGTACAATAGAAACGATATAAGATAAATTATTAAGTTTTATAGGTTTTTTAATCCTCACTACCCCAAGGAGATATAATAGATAGTTAAGAACTTGCAATTTTTCAGGTAATTTTTTTATTACAGATTATCAGCTGGTATCAGGCTGAGATTGTATTCTGAATGATTCATCACAATGTATCTGTGTGTGTTCTGTTAACTATGTTCTATATACAATATACGGCGTGATTATTCTACTCATTCGATTCGTTTCAAATTTGTATATCTAATACTCATTACTCTCTTAGACCTCATTAGATTTTGAAGGATATCTTATCAGTGCTTATCAATTTTTTTAACTGTAAAATATATCAAAGTGACCCCAAACTCAGGAAACTTAAAATTTGATAAATTTATTTTCAACTTGCTTAAAAGGCACATCATATTCATAAAATGGCATTGAAAAATTACCAAGTTTTCATAATAAAATATTTATAACGAAAATAATTTAACAAACTCATTTCATGAAAATGCTTAAAATTTTCCATAGGTACACAATATGAGCATTTCATGGAGAGACTTGGTAGTGAGGAGTATAGCGTTGGCCACAACCCACTCGTTTTTTTGCTGTTGTTTGTTTTTATTGAGCTTAGCCGACATTTCAAGATACTCCCAATACCGTTATATACAAATATTTTTCAAATATGAAAGCATAATACAATAATTGTATGACAAATGCGTGATGGAAATTTTAATTAAAATTAAATATCGCAAATTAAATATTAAATCACATTTTTTTAAATAAAAATCTCAACTCTTGCTCAAAGTTTCACAACTCGATTATTTAAAAAAAATACAGTTTTGATTTCATGATATTTTTACTAACCGACATGGGTCAGTTGGTTAGATGTCTGACTACTTAGCCAAAGGTCCCGGTGTAGACACAGTTTTTAATTGTGTATTCAGTATGGATCTGTGACACATTAAATAGCTTCGTCATTAAGCCATAATGTGGCAACTTGTTATTGGGTGCGTGTTAAATTGATATTATTATACATAGTACCTACCTGTTAGTTGGCCGAGAAGATATACATTTATTTTATATTGCTCACTTGAGAAAAAAGATCCAGCTCATGGATATTTTAGAAATATTTTTTTAAACAAGTGTGTTGTGGCTAACGCTAAACTTCTCACTACCATGTCACTCCACAAAGTATTCAAAATTTGTGTGGAATATTTTCAGCATTTTTATGAAATGATTTTTTTTAAACTATTTTTGATTTAAATTAAATCAGTTTTATAAATTTTTATCATTATGAAAACTTCATCAATGACATTTTATGAAAGTGATGTGCATTTTTTACCAATTTCAAAATAAGTTTCCTGAGCTTGGGGTCCAATGGAGAAAATGTCCAATTATTGGAAAAGTATTGGACAGGTACATTAAGACAACTACAAATCTTTGTCTTAATGTATTGAGAGAGACGAGTGTTGAGAGAGATCTGAGGAAGGACCAGCTGACCAGTGAGATGTCACATGACAGAAAGACATGGAGACTGCGTACCAGGAGGGCCGACCCCAGATGAACTGGGAAGAGGACCAGCCAAAGAAGAAGAACTATACAAAAACATTCAATTCACATTAGAAATCGGCAGTGACCATATTATAAATTTTTGAGATTTAATATTATCAGTTGTAAATAGTGAAATATAATTTAATATATTCCGTAAAGACACATTCACAGACTTTAATTATTCATAATACATCAAACCATCCTTTTTCTCAAAAAGTTTCGTCATTTTACTCTATGATAAATATATTAATAAGTATACCTTTATTTAACCACAATTATAGTTATGAATTAAGATTAATTAAACAGGTTGCAATAAATAATGGATATAACAGTATACTTATTGACAATATATTAAACAAAAAAATAAGAAAAAAATATAGGACAAAATATTTGACATTTAAAAAAATTGAGAGAAATTAAAAATTAATTAAAGAAATTAAAAAATCCTTCAAAATATAGTGGGATCTAAGCGAGTATTTGGTATACAAATTTTCAAAATTTGAAAAGAATTAAATGACTACTTTAATATATTTTTTTTTCTTGAGTAACATAATATGAACATACACATAGTACAAATATTTAAATTAATACAATTTTTTTTTTTCAATAGGTACTGTCCCAAAAAAGTTAAAAACTTGTGCTTGGGACAGGATATAATCGATAAAGTACAATAAACATGCCGTACATAGCACATAGTACACAGCACACACATCAATGAAAAAATAACCCTAATAATTACGAATTCATAACTCTCCGTTATATCCCCTGGGGTAGTGAGAAGTAAAAATATTTTCATATTTCAAGCAAAAAAAATATTAGCTTGTAGGTAAACAGAGATATTCTGTTGTTGTATTAGCTTTTCACAAAGCTATAACTTGATATAAATTCGTCTCTTTCACATTCATTATTTGGTGTGAGAGATAATTATAATGTGATTGTACTGGAGTAAAAGAGAAAATTTGTTGCAGTGTGTATCTACTTTTGTATGATCTCTTTCTTACTTAGTCTCCAGAATGTGGCAATTTGTTATTGGGTGCGTGTTAAATAAATAATTGACAGTGTAGTTGCCCGAGAAGTATATTAAATAAATAAATAAATATTGTAAGAATTCTTAAAAAAGAACGGCCTTGAAAAGCTGGTTGTTGTTGATGAGGTTGAAGGTAGAAAATGAAGAGGGAGATTCCCCCAAGGTGGACGGACCAGATAAAAGTTGCCACTGGTACGTTGAAGGTTAGAGTACGGAGGGCGGTGTGTCGGGAGAAATGGATGACTACAATACACAAAATCATGATGAGGAGAAGGCTGGTCACGACCCTTAGCAATGAGGAAGACGACACTGATGATGGTGATGATCAATATAATTCAAAGATTCATCTACTGATGTCTATGGAAATAGTGTCAATAAACGGTTATACCAAGTGCGGGCCAATAAAAATAATATTGTACAAATAATAGGCATAGGTCTGTTTATATTGACCGCTGTTAAGTCGCCAGTTTGCCAAAAATAAATATTATCATTATAATATTCATATTATGACCTACACTATACCATGAAGCCATTAAACTAAAAATGTAATTTTTGTACTCTTATTGAATACATATTTTTTTTAAATATGAATATTGATATTTGAAAAGTATTAAATTAGTTTTTCTTCCGAGACAGACGAAATATTTTATAACTGAATAAAAAAACATCTTTTATCACAAATTTATTTTATCTATTTTTGCTCACTATCATTTAACATAACCTGTTTGTTCGTACTGGAATTTCACAATACATTTTAACTAACTTCCCAATCAGTTCTGAAACTTTCAGAATTTGTGTATTACCGATGACAATGCATTTTAAAACAATTTGATTTATGTGATATTTTGATAAAATAGAACTTTTTTTTGTATTGTACGAACTTAGTGTGATTGTTTAAGTACCATTTGATATTCAAACTGTGGAATAATATGCTTCCAAAATCTTCTTCTTCTTTGGCTGGTCCTCTTCCCAGTTCATCTGAGGTCGGCCCTCCTGGTACGCTGTCTCCACGTCTTTCTGTCGTGAGTAATCTCACTGGTCAGCTGGTCCTTCCTCAGATCTCTCTCAATACTCGTCCACCAGGTGGCCTTTGGACGGCCTCTAGCTCTGGGTGGTGTGGGAATATTTAGGGCCACCCTGACCACGTGATCGTCTCCCCTTCTATTTACATGCCCATACCATCGGAGTCTGTTTTCTTTCATTTTCTCCGGGATGGGCGCGACCCCAAAGCTACCACGAATATATTCGTTTCTAATTTTGTCCATTATAGTGACACCCGCGGACCATCTCAGCATTTTCATCTCGGCTGTATGTAGTTTATGTTCGTGCTTTTTTTTGTAGTCCAGCACTCCGAGCCGTAGAGCATAGCCGGGCGAACAGCCGTTTTGTATATTTTTCCTTTGGTCTTTCTCGACATTTTTGGGTCGCACAATACTCCTGTCAAGGCTCTCCACTTCATCCAACCTGTACTTACGCGGTGCGTCACATCTACTTCCACATCACCACCTGGCGTTATAATGGACCCTAGATATTTAAACTTAATATTTCCAAAATATAGATTTTTTTTTATTTTGTACAAACTTAGTGTGATTGTTGAAGTACCATTTGTAACATTTGATATTCAAACTGAAATAATATGCTTCCAAAATATATGCAAAAAATATCTTATGCAATGTCAATGTTCACACTTACCCTACGAGAGGATGTCAGGTTAGTAAGACTTCCAAATACGAGATTAACATGTTCACAAAACAGTTTATACCATAAAGGTCTCAAAATGGATTATATGTAGTTTGACACCAAATATAAAACATAGGTACCTTTCGTAGGCTGAATACATAGTAAAAAACTATTAATGTTTAATGTTCTCCATAGATGTTTATCCAACTGAGGATTCAAGAGAATTTGATTCTCTTGACATATCGACAAAGTATTAAGCCAAGATTTGTATGCAGGGTCTATATATTTCACGGTGTTTTAACTTTGAAGTAAAAAAACACTAACTTAGGATTACTCGGAGTAGAATATTTAGTGTGTCTGTCGCTCTTATAACTTCTCGTCTTTCAGAAAATATAGAAAGTTATAGGCCTACAAAAATTTCCAGTTTCTCAAACATTTTAATTAAGATAAATATTTTTTTTATGAAAAATTTATGTGTTTAACTGCCTTTATTTCCAAAGTTTTTAAAAATATCGAAAAAAGACAAAACAACCCAACTACATTTTCCTATAAAAAATATCAGCCTAGTAGTAGTACGTACATCTCAAACTTTTTTGACAATTTTGATAAAAATAGAATAGTATTTATTTATTTATTTAATATACAGAGACACCAACAGACAAAGAACACAAACAAAGAAATCATGATACAAAAACATAAGTATCTTCAGTGCTCCATAGAATGGTATATATGTACATGTTTTATATAGAAAACAAAATATCTCAAAATATTTATTAATTTGTGTTTATAGTTTGGTACGTATTATTCAATTATGCATACTATCGCCATCAACAGTTGGATCTCATGTTATTCTTGCAACTAGTATAATTTAATGTCGTACTCTTACTATAATTAGTTTCAATGATTATTTTTTATATTTTTTGTTTATACTAGATGTATTAATTTTATAGGTATATGTTTTTACATCTAAATAAATGTTACTACTTCTACTATTTATAATATCGTTTGACAATGCATAATGCATGTTCTGTATTTTTTTTGGTGTATAAAACGACTGCGTTTTACATGATGTGTTTGACATTGGCAGTATGAATGTAAACAATCTACGGACTGACGTGAAAATTTAATCATTCTTCATTTCAACGTCAAGAAACTTTTGAAAAGTGGGTTCTATTTTTTTTGTCGTTAGTGACTTAAGTTTTTACTCAATAATTAATGACTTAAGTTTTTAATTCTTCTTCTTCCAATGTATTATTAATTTTACAGGAAATCAATCCTGGTCTTTGGGTTAGGATATCCAACTCTCTCTCCATCTCTTTATAATAGTGGTTATCCTTATGCCGACTTATAAACTTATAGTTTTGGGAAGTCTTTCGGAATTCATCCTATCCGCGTGTTCCTTTCAATCTTTGCTTGCTCCATCCAACGATATCCTCTATAATGCATGTTTTTTCTGTTTTTTTTTTGTTTAAGGCAATTCACCCTGTAAAGAGTGCTATGTGCCAATTATTTCATGTCAGAGGAGAAAAGTTAATTTTATTATAAATTTATGTCATTCAATGAAAGGAATTTTGAAATAACGGACAGTACACCGTCACGTGAATTATTAAGAGACAAAAGATGTTGGATATTAAGTGGAGATTGGTGAGTGATTTTAATTAATTGTTTGTATATATTTTTGAAGGCGGAATTATTTTTACAGTTAAAAAATACATGATCAATTGTCTCATCCTCATCACCACACTGGCAAAACTCTAATTCTATACAGATGGGAGGCAATTGAACAATGGCCAATTCTCATTCTAGAAATACATGATATTAATCGTTTAGATATGTTTCTATTATAAAACCATGGTTTAGAGGAAATTTTTTGTTGGATACCTGCATGATAAGCACCCTTATATTTTTTTGTTTTGTACCAATTTTCATCCCATTTGAAAAGCATATTTGATTTAAGGCGGGGTAAAAGATCTGAGATTGGGATTATAAAGTTATCTGGAATTGTGCCCGAAGTAGTTCCCAATTTCGCAAGTTCATCAGCCTTTTCATTGCCCTCAATCCCAAGATGTCCAGGAACCCATGATAGAACTATGTCAAATTCGTCGTTTTTGAGATAATATAGAAAACTTTTAATGGAACATGTGATTCTGTCCTCTGGATAATTTAGAGGATTGGATGAAATTTTTTGAAGAGCACTACGGGAATCTGTACATATTAGGGCGCGGTTGATATTTTGCGATCGAGTAAGAGCCAAAGCTTGGTTGATCGCAAAGCTTTCGGCTGTGAAAATGGACACTTCATTTGGCAATTTGTAAGAAATATTAATGCCGAAATCAGGAATGTGAACCGAAGCACCACAGTTCTGATTTTCAGATTTGGATCCATCTGTATATATGAGGGTATATTCCGGGAATTTGGAATTAGCAATTTGTGTAAATTTTGTGTTTATATTAAGTGTATTTGAACTATTATATTTTTTATCTAGCCCGAACGCTGAAATTTCGACATTTGGTATATAGTTTAAAGATTCAAATGGGGTATTGTATATTGGAAGTTTATTTTCTTTTTGTAGGTTTTGTAGTGATAATAGTAAAGATTCATATTCAGAGTAGGTCTTAACCAGGAGAGGGGTATTTATTTGTGGAAGGTGTCTTGTGTTTCCTTTTTGTAGAACAGTTGAAAGATCTTTAAGGCTCTCTTTTATCGGATGATGAGAGAAGGATAAAGCTTTAAAAAGGAATTTTTCTGCTAGAAATTGTCTCCTTAGAAATAAAGGAGGTTCAGCACATTCTACTTGCAAAGCATTGAATGGAGAAGACTTCATTGCTCCTATAATTAGTCTTAATGCTTTTGATTGTATTTTTTTAAGTCTCTTATCAAGATATTTAGGCAATGGATCTAAAAGAAATTCTGGTTCTGCATTGGGGATTCTGTCTCTAATAGTTTTTCAGGAAATCCAAGGTATCAGTGTCTTCGTTTATGTAGTTCTGAGAAAGTGTTTTGTCCTCATCGTGTCAGCCATTATTGCTTCAACACGATAGGTCATTATGGGTCTGATGCACGTTTTACAAATTCTCCACCACAAATGATACATAAAATAAAGATATTTATATAAATATTTGATTATGATTAATTATCAAGTGAATGTGAAATCATACATTGTTTTCATTAGCCAAAAATGATGTTCATCTTTATGACCTAAAGTTAAAAAATAAATAATGCACCTCTGCCATCATTATATTACACGTCAACTCAGATAACAAATTTAATATAATAATCTTACAAGATTAAAAGATGCGATATCCACTTCCCAGTATTTTGCAACGGTAATTTCGAGCTGCGAAATTCGTAAAAGTATTCTTTAATTATTTCCAATTTGAAAAAAATATGTGCATTTTGTCATTAAACAACTCGTGTGAGTTTGACCCATTATTATCCGATTGCGCAAGTCACAGCATTTATCTATGAACTGCGGAGTTTGTCGAAAAGTCACGATCATTTCAAAAAACGAACGCCGTCCCAGAGAGAAATGTGAAAGTATTTTTTTACTCTATGGCTTCGCGGCGTCTTCTGCGATATGAAAGGGAGGACAGTTTTTGAACGTCGAACGCACTTAAAAACAAAATGGCGGGGATAGAGCCCCCCCGAAATGTACAACGAAGATGCACCATTATAAAAGGCTGTGTCATGTCCTCAACATAGCACTATCACCCCGACCTTTCGGTGAAAAAACATCCTAATCAACATGAACAGATTCGCAGCGGTAAGTTATTAAATAATAACTTAATAATTCAAATAACAAACACGTTGAAAAAATAAATTGCAAGCGTACTAATATAACTATTTATAATTAAGAAGTGTTATATGAAAGACAAGTGTTGTATAAAATTACATGTTTTACTCGTTATTGGATAAATTGGCGGGAAATTAAATGTCGTTTCAAGTGTTGCATCTCGAAAATACCTCGTTTCGAAATTCAAATGTTTTTGGCGGGAAGATTCCTTGATATCGTTGTGTTTCCAATCAAATAATTTGTTTCAGTGTTTGCAGAAGAAAAAATGGCATCATGCGAAAATTTGGAAATAGTGATTGTGTGAAGTGTTTTTTGTGTAAAATTTGTGATTTAAAGTTTGAAAAAATAATGTTCATTCAACTCGGGATAATTCCTAAAATAAAATACAAAAACAAAAATTAATCAAAGTTTCATCTATATTTTTAATATCTTTATACAAATAATATTATTTATTGAAATCGTGCAACCGGTTTCGGAACTAAACGTTCCCTCCAAAACTAAAAAAATAATTAAAAAACGGATACTTTCGAAACCGGTCGCATAATTTCAATAAATAATGTGGTTTATACAAAGTTGTCATTTTTTTAAACGTACGACTAAGTTAATAATTCAGTATTTGAGAAAAAAGTGCCTACATAAAATAATTTATACTTGTGGCAAACTTGTGAAATTGAATATTTTTTGTAAAATCAAATATATTGACTTATTGACAATATTTTGTTAAAATTTTAATGCGTGCGATTTTGTTGATATAAAAATAAACTTAATTTAACATAGTTAATAAAATTTAAAATTCATTTATGACTAAAGTTATTTTTATCCAGTCATAAGTTTTGAATAAAATTTATCAATGGCTAGGCTTCTATTTTATTTTTTAATTAAAATATTAAATTAACACGGACCCAATCACAAGTTGCCACATTTTGTCGTCTATGAAAAGCTGCGTCGCGACTAGAGATGAACCCGGGATGCAAGACAAGAGTATTAATAATAGCCGAAATATGTTAAATCAACGAAAAAGTATAAGTTACGTTAGTTAGCTTTCGTGTTTTTAAAAATTAATAATCACTAAATTATCAAAAGAAATATACGGAAAAAATGAAAAATTGGAAACCATTGTTGAAAACATGAAGTTAAATGAATAAAGCGACTGAATAAAGATATGACTGACGGATCATATCTATGCTCTGTCAGTTCAGTATTCCCAAGAAATACTATTTCAGTTTATTTTGTGCAATTAACAAATAAAATTACAAGATACCTACTTTTACAATACTATGTATAATATGCATATCATGATGACTCAAATTACATTTTTTCTATATGTGTTATAGTTAAGTTTATATTGTTTTGATTCTTTTTAAATAGTTAAGTTTATATTGTTTAGATTCATTTAAAAAAATGCAAATAGTTACTCCTGTGAAATGTAATAATATGTACACTGCTAGCCCTAGAACAGGTATACCTAGTTGGGCAGCAGTTATCTATTTTAATAAAGATTATTTAAATGGTGTGACAAATAAATAAATAAATAAATAAATAAAATAAATTAAATTTGGCATAAAAATAAAAATATTAGAAAAATATTTTTTTCATTTTAAAACGTAGGTATATAAAATTCCTTTTAAGAGTCGCATATAAAAAATACAGATATAATTACTTACATTGTTTGAAACATATGTACTATGTACCTACGCCTACATAAAAATAAAAAAATATTTACCTTCATAAAAACTATTATTTATCGTTTAATAATATTTTCTACGAACCCACACGACGTTCGTATGTCTAATAAATCATTTTGAACAAAAATAAAAGTTTTCATTGTCAAGGTATATCTCATCATAAATATTAGCATAACACCACGTACTTTCTATTTCGTTATAATGGTGTGAACCAATCAAACGAATACAAATCAATTATTTACTTGGCATTTTATATGACATATTGTCTCGATGAAAAGTTAAATACCTTAATTATTGTATGTATGCAATGTGTTGAATGTGATTATCCAATTATTTCAACGTTGATTTGCGTTTCTATGGAAATTGCTTAATCTTGTAATTATTTAACGAATTTGTCACAAAATTTTAAGATATCAAGAGAGCAATAGTTTTCTGTTTTAAAACTTCATAGCAAAAATGTAAATTATGTTCGAATTTCAAATTAATAACGATACTGAAAAAGGAATTAGCATTTTTATCTTCATGGTTGGAACGAGGAGACAACATTTTGAATTTCGAATTGTTTTTAAAATCGTAGTCTGTTCCACGAACAATCTTTTCCGCACTTTATTACAAATTACCTACAAATTATTATTATAACATTGCAATGCTAATTTCAGGGATTACACGAATCAAAATAATAATTACTGTCATTGTTCGGGGTCCATTTGTGTATTATTTCACAACTTAATCAGTGGTTTACGTAAAATAATATTAAATTGATGATTATATTATTATTCCGAGTTGGTGTGTACTCTCTCACGCGATGCAACAATAGGATGAAATTTATAGATAATGACTAATCTATGGTTTATTCAATCGTCTTCTATGAACTTTCACAAACAGGAAGATACTATCGCGATCAAAGAGATATAAAGTTTGGTTTTACATTCACTGGTGCATTGTTTTGTTTAATTTTATCATGTTTATGATGAATAAATTATCATATACAATAAATATATTATTTGTGGACGATTCCCTGTTCGTAGAAAGTTTCTAAAACTGCGAACCGTTTGAACGATGTTCCATTATTTGTTTTTAAATGATGTTCTAAAAAGGTTCCTTTTTCAAATATATTATCAATATAATATGTATTTGATTTTTAGATTTTACAAGTATTTTTAGATTTCACAGAACTATGTTTAGTACAATAATAATATTGCCAAATTCACACCTTGAACTCTGTCCGTAGTATTTTGAATAATTAATTCAATCTGTAAATTCTTTCCAATAAAAAATCTCAATTGTCAACAACCGGTCAAATTTATGTAGGTACCTATGTGTTGTATTTTCAGACCAAATTAACGATACATTTTTCTCACTCCGATGTCACTACAACTCAAATCATAGAGCCTTGGCCTCCTGCAAGTTTCGCCAGCAACTTATCCTGTCCTCTGCCGACGACTTCCAATTAGTTACCTGAAGAAGCTGCGTAGCATCCCTTCTCACTTCTTCATCCCATCTGAGTCTAGGTCTTCTTACTCGTCTCCTTCCACCAGGATGTCCATTCATTATTTTTTAGGGTCACGGGAATCAGGCATTCGCTGTACGTGTCCAGCCCATCTCAATCTTACCATCTATATTGTGTCAATTTTTTACTCATTACATATATTAGGACATCATAATAAGTTCCGTATATTTTTCTACAATACCTCTTAAAACATATTTGTCTCAAGACTTGGTTTTTGATTTACCGATGTCATCTTATTCATCTACAATATTTTATGTAACGTCTAAATTAGCTTCATTTGTTTTAACAAAATGATGTTGATGCATGACAAAGGGGTCGAGTATGAGCGAATAGCGAATTGTGATATGACTTAATAACTCCTATCTATAACTTCGATTTTTATTAATTAATTTGGATGTAGGTATTTAATACGTAAAGAACGCGCTCAACAAATTCTTTTACAGTAATATCAATCGTTTCTGATCAATTCCAAGTAGCAGACACTTGCCACCGAAAATCCTATGAAAAGTTGTAGAGTATCATTTTTCTGTCATATCACACATGATTCGGTTGTACTAGATCCTGTAAGAAATGAGGACATTAGAAAAGAATGTATGATAAAGTTAGGTTTAGTCAATTAGTTATAATTGAAGATATTGAGATGGTTTAGTCGCACGAGTGAATAAAGAACACCTGGGG
This sequence comes from Molanna angustata, assembly GCA_963576475.1. Classification (NCBI taxonomy): domain Eukaryota; kingdom Metazoa; phylum Arthropoda; class Insecta; order Trichoptera; family Molannidae; genus Molanna; species Molanna angustata. The sequence continues at coordinate 2,414,293 of OY754977.1, read as the reverse complement.
GGCAAGTCTGGTTCGACCGGCGAAATCAAAACCCCCAGTGGAGTTCTATGACATATAAAGATATTGTAGAACTCCATATAATAATTATATCCATGATATGGGTAATTACGAGGGTTTTGATTTCGCCGATCGAACCAGACTTGCCCCCTTGACAATGAAAACATACAAAGCGTTCAGGAATGAAACGGGAGGGCTGGGTTCGTCAAAAAAAAGAATAGCTCGACCATGTGAACGATATCTTGAAAGAAGAAAGCTTTGATCAATAACATGTCTGAGACGTGTTCCAGAATGAAAACTGTGGAATGACGTTCTCTCTGTCTACTCGATTAAGAACTTGACGTGAAAAGTATTAAATAAAACTTATTTGGTGCCAAAGTTATCTCGAAAAATTAAATTCATAAAAATTCTCACAGTCAAATTGAGATCGTTCTGTTCTTTAAATTGCTGATTAAATTCCATGTTATTGTAACAAGTTTGAAGTTATTACAGCGTTATGCCATAACGGTCATCACCTTCGTTCGTGCTGTGAATCTTGCTCTGGGGCAGATGGTCTTGTATGTGTACAGACATAAATAGGGTCATCTCGGATAATATACATTCTGCCTTTCACTTTCCTCATTAAATTGCGGCAGATCTCGAAGCCATCACTTGCGAGTACCTCTTTTGCAGCTAAAGCTGGACGTTTTTAATTGATTAGCCACGAGGAAAAAAAACGACTTTCAAAAAAATATTAGTCGATTACATTAGTCTGCGTAAGAGAAGAAGGTTAGGAAATGATACTATATCTTCAATCTTAATAAATGATTCATTTAATGACACTTGTTTTAGTTTCACTGTTTATTTATTGAAAACACTTCTCGGTATACTTCATTCTCTCGCACTCTGATGATGATCTTCAACAGACCGATACCGGTTAGTTTAATGCCTTTTAAATAAATAAACTTTAATAAATGTCATCATGGAGTTTCACCAAGAATTATCCGTCAACAAACAAAATAAGTTACTTTATTTTTTCGGGAGGTATCAGCATACATCTTGACATTTTTCGAAGCAATGGGATTAATATGTGTATCTATCTACCGATCAAGCAAAAACCCCAAAATAAAAAAAATCTAATTTCAAAAATTAAACCTCTGACTCTGGAATCAGACAACTCTTTGTCATACCTATGTTGATTTATCAAATTCAAGGCAAAATATTGATAAATGAATAAAACAAACACAGATTCCTACATTATACTTATTTAAAAGTACATATTTATAGAATACAAACAATCAGAGCAAATCAAAATGAAGATACTAAAATAGTTTAATTACACGGTACGAGAAAAAGCCCCTATCATTTTGTGTACGATTTGTACTTAAAAAGACAATTATATAATGTAGTTAATTAATTCATGCATTATGGCCATGTTATTTGTTATCGTTACCTAATATTTTGTAACACATAGTTGGTGAGCTCCCAACATTTACATACATCACGTCACAATATATTTCCTTAAGTACAATCGAGTCTTGAATCTTGATGCGTTTATTAAACTCAGTGATATAACAATGCATATTGTAGAATATTAATATCTATTTCAATAAATGTATATCACAAATAATCGTAATTTGAAGTACTCTGTGTTTATTCAGGTTTGTTTGGAACTGAACGCATGGCCATCTTTTTTCTTATGTACATTTATGATTTTTTGATGGACGAAATATATTTAAATCCCACAAAATACAGCCTATGACTGACTGGTAATTAAACAACAGTGTCCATGTCATAATTTGCATTCTCTATTTTTTCATATCGTATTTAGAATGAGTTACACAGAATCAAAATAATTCAATTATTCTTGAGACAAATTAATATAATTATGCAATGATGCTTGTAACTATCTTTTAGTAAATTGGTAAGACAAAGGGTCTTTCCGAAAACTGACAACGGTCTATGAATTAAGACTTACAATTGATTCTGCCATATAAGTTCAATTTAGGCCTAAAACCTTCGACTGAGTGAGCCCACAGATTAATTGACAACATAACTCTTTCCATCCATCATCTTACGTGACCTTTCTGGGATATCTTCTCGTTAATGATCATCTTTAAATGCATTTACATCATCATCAACAATCTTTTCTTTTGCAACTATTCAGATTGATGTAATGGTCTAACTGCGTGCGTCAAAAAAAAACATGTATGTGATGAATAAAAATGATTATAGTGTCGACACCAAGAGTGTTCAAGTAAATCAAATACATGCCAAGACGTTCTTAAATGATTAGTGTATTTTGATTTTTTCATAACATCTTGTGGGCGCTGATTTCGACATCTTTCTTTAGAATCATTATAGATAAACAAACCAGAGATGATTTTTTCCATGCATTAAATATCTCTATCCATCGGGCTATATAGAGATTACATTTGTTGTGAAATATCTTGTTTTTTTACAAACGCATCTAAAATCTATAACATAAAACCATAAATTTAATATTCCTTCAAGTACGTATGTTGTTCAAGCGTCTTATATTTGCCTCCTTCAGATTGTCATTCATATGGTCGTGCCATCTCGCGCTCATTCTTCCCATGCACTTTATTTAATGTCAAAAAAACTTCTTCTTATTTTACAAATCGTTTCATATCATTATACAATATTTAGTATACTAACTAACGCTCAGAGATTGCATATTTTTTTTGGTAAAAAGTTTACGCAATATTTACAATTGCGAATTATGCAACACTCGCAAATTGTTCGTGATTAATTTCCAAATCTGCTTTATTTCTTCAAATTTCATCTTACATCGATCATCGGTTGTATTGTGCAATATTTTCAACATTTTATTCGGCCCATCATTTCAAATTGTCGGAATTTTAAATTGGTCTTGCTTTGAAGTAGTTGGCGCATTACCTACTACAATAATGCGCCTTGGATATATTTCACAATCATAATTTATACTGTGGATATTTTGCTATCGCGTGAACAACCGATTGATAATATCGTATTGGCTTGTTCAATATTTATATTTTATACTCATGTAATATGTAGATTTTGAGAAATCATAGAGTCATCTTCATTTTTAAACTCACCACAATTAGCACCAAAGTAGGTACACTATAATCATCACTTATATTTTTGTAACTTTCTCCACAAAAATAGGATCAGTTCAGCAAATCAATCAGGCCTCACTTTATTACATATCCTCAATTTTCTTCACATCTTCTTCTTCTACAACAACCTTCTTCCCTCCACTGCTGGGGATAGGCCTCTACTATTTCCTTCAATCTTTGTTTATTTGATGCCATCTGCATGCATTTTCTCCCCGGCCGTCCTGACAATATCATCGGCCCATCTTTTTGGGGCCTGCCGTGTGCGTTTTCTATGTGCCCATGGTCTTCATTTAAGGATTTTTGGGGCCCAGCGCTCACCAACTTGTCTTGCGACGTGTCCTATCCACTGCCATTTGAGCTTCGCTATGCGATCCATGACATCCATTACTCGGGTCCGATACCGTATTTTCTTCACATACACATCTCAAAAATCTTTACAACAATAAATTATATTGATTCTCAATTTCTAACATAGTTCTATATTATTTTAATTGCATACAATATTATTATTTTACCTTATTTTCCTAAATATAGTATTTGAATAATACATTATTATGACAATAAAAATAAATGATGGACACACATAAAGCATTTTGAGTGTCTGTCATTTTTTTCAATTGGTGTTTGAATGTCTTGTCATAATGTTGAGTGGCGTCTTCGAGTGCCAACATCAACTCTTGAATAAAAACCATATTATAAAACTCGCCGAGTCACTTTCGCGACTTTCAAAAATTAGGTTAGGTGCTTCTCAAGGCGCTCTCGCCCACATTTACCGACAACCGCCAACAATTATTTGGGATCGGCAATGTCCTCTAAGATGAAAATATTTAACAATGTTGTTTTGAATGTTACTATGTCAATCATATTATCAACAATCCGGTTTAAATTTATTTACTTACATTTTATATTGCGCAAATATTTGTTTTTATGAACCAAAACTTTTTTTAAAGGATTTTTACCAAAAACTTGTCGAACGACTTATTTAGCTAATTACTGTTTAGTTTTAATAACAATTACTTCTTCTTCTTCTTCTTCTTCAGCCTGTTTTCATCCATTCTTGGACATAGGCCTCCCCCTTGATCCTCCACAACTCCCTGCCTTGGGCACACCGCATCCATCTCCCTCCGGCACGTTTCTTGATGTCATCAGACCACCTTTCCTGGGATCTGCCGACACCTCTTCGGCTTGTTCTCGGTCGCCATTCTAAGATCTTTTTGGTCCATCGTGAATCCTAGCATCTGGCAATATGCCCAGCCCAGCTTCACTTAAGACCAGCGACCCTTTCCGCTACATCGGATACTTTGGTTCTTTGTCTTATCATAACATTCTGAATTCTGTCTCTTATTGAAATACCCAGCAACTTTCTCTCCATAGCTCTCTGTGTCACTAACAGCTTGTGCATTATTCTTTTTGTTAGGACCGATGTTTCCATTCCACAAGTAAGCACTGGGAGAATACATGCATCAAATAGCTTCTTTTTCAAATAATGGGAGTGTTTAAGTACCTAAGTGTAAGTAATGTAGTTTAATATCTTATTCTACATCTCGGATAACAAACAGATAGGTACCTACTATCCAATATTAATTACACGCACCCAATAACAAGTTGTCACATTCTGGAGACTTATGATATCAATCGTCTCAAAACTCCAAACTAAAACACGGATAATACCTGTATCTCCACCGAAAATCGAACCTGGGACATTTGACCGGGAGTCGGAATCTAAATAACTAGGCCATAAATATCGAAAAGTGACTGGGCCGTTGTGGTTGACTACTTATATAGTAAAAAAATAGTTTTCACACTTTTTTCGCCATACATATTAACTGTGAAGGATATTATAATGTTTGATAAAATAAGATTTGAAAAAAAATGTAGATTTGTTTCTTTTCTAATATACGAGTGTTTTTTTTTTTAGAAACGACCAGTAATTCAATCAACGCCATCGGGAAATTAATAAAAAAAACAAATATGGCTATCTACAAAACTAAATAACATGATATAATTAATATATAGACCGAATGTCTGGTGTGAAATTAGCATTTCCGTCTATATGTCGATTGTAAAAGATTGTATGATTGTAAAAGTAGGTACTTATTTAATTGTCCATGTTAATACTGTAACGGATGACTGGCTAACTTTATATTTCCTACACGTTGTTTTTACTTTCTAAAAAAATAATATCTTCTTAGCACAATGCTTAGCAATACGTATTTAATTATAATATGTTCTCAATATACATCTACGATAATCGTATTTCATGGGTCCACCCTAATTCTCTATTACCTTATTCTTAGGAACGATTTTCATTCCTGAGAGGTATCCCTTGGAAATCTCGTAAACGTACCTTTCTTAAGACCAAAGCAACTGATAATTTTTATAGAGGATAGATAAAATAGCCAGAAAGCACTAACATCCGAGTTCTTCAACCAAATTAGTCTTAAAACTAAATCTAAAGTTTTTATATAATGAGTTCAATTCCGATGACGAATTTAAATTTGAATGAACAATAAAGTCATGAAAAACAATAATATGTTGACCAGAACTGTCACTTCAAACTATATCACTATTTTATGAAACACTAGTCAACTAATCACTATTTTATGATCACTAGTCACAAGAACGTCTCTTCAATTAATCAATTTGACATTTCCTCAAAATTTGAAATGGAATTCAATTCTGAAAGCTTATTTCATAAGGTATTTAAATTCACAATTCCAATTTAAATAACAAATCAATTTAAATACAGCATGATTTTCTTTTCTTAATTGTCGAAGAAAAGAAGTAAAACTGTGTCATCAAATTCCTTTGTCACTAACGGTGTCTCAACATGACTTGACTATCCATGTTTTGAATAAAATAATTAGTAAAAACAATTTATTATGTAAATAAAACTACCTTAATAGAAAGTATAATTTAGCGGGCGCCAATTTTTTTTTTATGATAATCGACTATCTTGGTCGAACATTGAATTTGTTAATAGATAATATAAATATTCGTTTTATTATCGGTTTGCTGTGCCATTTTAAAGAATTTATCGCCAAATCGATTTGGTTTAGAACTATGTAGAATTTTAACGACCGCATAGTCCGAGTTAGTAAAGAATTCCCAATAATGTTAAAATTGGACATACTAGTAATAGTAGGTAGTACAGCAACAATAAAATAACTGATGAAACAATAATTAGATTTAACATATTTTGTTTCAAGTATCATCAAACTAGCGCAGTGAAATAACCACCAAATAACGGAATTAATTAGAAATAAACACTTGGGATAAGTTTGATTACTTGGGACTAAATAAATACTTCTGCATATTTATTGACTAAGAAATATTTTGGAAATGAATGAAATATGTAAAATGTATGATTGTTTGTAGTTATTGTAAGTGATGATTGGTAATCTACGTAAACAAATATTGTAGAATAGAAGTGGAGGTTAAATGGTTCAATAGCAGGAATAGAAAATAAAAGTTTAATTAATTCACATTGATGTTAATAAGACTTTTTGATACATAATATAAGATTAGTAAGATTAAGATTAACTGATTAACTTATGGATTTTATATTAAACAATTCATGTAACATTGACTAACGTGTTGTTTCTTTGTTCAACAGTGTGCACTCCTCGCCCTTGTGGGCTGCGCCCTCGCCGAGCCCCCGGGCTACAACTACAACAGGCCATCGGGTGGCAGCGGCGGATTCAGCAGCTTCAGCAGCGGCGGAGGCGGCGGCTTCATCGGGGGTGGAGGCGGTGGTGGACTGATTGGAGGCGGATCCTACCAGGCAGTCAGCTCCGGACACCAGACCTCGGAGGGACAACAGGTGGACCCGCAACTCTTGGAACAAGTTAAGCAGATCCTTCTTCGCGAAGAATCCAACGCAGCCTCGTCCGGAGGCTTCTCAGGCGGACACGGAGGCGGTCACGGAGGTCCATCGTCATCTTACGGAGCCCCGTCCCCAGCCTACGGAGTGCCCTCTTACTCCTCCAGAGTCGTCGGCATCGACCTTGAGGGAGTCCGTCAGGCCATCCAGGTCGCCCAATACCAGCAGCAGGCTGCCGGAGGCGGCGGCGGATTCAGCGGGTACCCATCAGCCAAACCATCAGGCTCTTACGGAGCACCTTTCTAAGCGATCACCAAATCCACTCATCCCATGTCCAGCGAGATCAACAACCACGAAAACCGTTAAATGTTTCGCAGCAAAATGAAATTTTGTCAACAATTTCATCTAACAAATTGTTAGTAGTATTCAAAACTGACACTATCGATAATTTAGCAATTGATAAGACATGCATCAAATTTTGACTGCTTAATTAAAAACAAAAACAGCTGAATCATTCCAAAGCCAGGAAATTTGACGAAGATCTATTATTTCGCTATATCAAGAAGCAAATTTACAATACGCAATTGTCTAATCTTCAGATTAAAAAATTTCTTCTGACGTAGCATCAAATTCACATTGTAAGAGTCTATTTTCAGACTTTAAACAAAGTGTGTGTGTAACAAATGTGGTTGATATCTTGTTGGATGTGCCCTCTTCATGTCTCCCTCCCTCCAATGTCCTTAGCCAATTCACATCCCTCTCCCCGTCTCATGCCATTGTCGATGGACTCACGATTGAGTACAACATTTGTAAAAAGCATTTTACCATTTATGTTTAAGTTTTTATTATATTTATATTTATGAAAATAGGAAATACATTATTGCCACCGTTAAAATAAACATTTTGTTTTAGTTAATATACAAGCCCATTCCAAATTACTATGGCACTATGTCAAATGTTAATTTAATACGTACCCAATAACAAGTTGCCACATTCTGGAGACTTACGATATTAATCATCTCACAGATCCAGACTGATAACACATTTAAAAACTGTGTCTCCGTCGGGAGTCGAACCCGGGACCTTGGATAAGCAGTCAAATACCTAACCAACTGAGCCAAGAAGGCCGATATCTATATTACAAATTATCTACATTATCTAGCTGTTTTCCAAAATATATGAAAGCTATTGAAATCTACAGTAAAATTAATGAAGATAAAAAAGAAGAATTTTTCCTTTCCTAATTTAAGCTAGAAGCTTGTGTTTAGGAATGCAGCAGCTCTTTGCTAACACAATAAAAACACTTTACACAGAATCTATAAAACAAAACATATAACTATAAAAATAATTTATTTACAATTATAAAAAAAACAAACATTTCAGAAGCAAAATCAATAAAAAAAGATATTAAAAATATACATTTCAAAACAATAAAAAAAAATATAAAATCATCATCATTAAAGGCATATCCCCATATTGTGAGATATGCCGGAATGAACAATCTTAATTTAAAACTTCAGCAAAGGATAGTCCTTTGCTCTTTACATCTGTATCGTATTTAGTTAACGTGTTAAGAAGAGGGTAGTACTAACTGCTGCACCTGATCATCCAGGTCAAAATAGAGAGCCAAATAGGTGTAGGCATGCAGGAGGCAAATATCCTGGCTCTATAATATACGAGAATGGACAGGAATGAGAACTTTTGAGGAGCTGTTCCAAGTTGTCTATGTCAAAGATGTTTACTTTCGTGTGACACGAGTGATCAAAGTTGGAAAAGCCTGATAGGACAGCCTAAAAAATAAGTTTTTGAATAAACAAGACTTATTGTAAAATAAATATCAAACTTCAAATAAAAAACCCAAGAGGATTCCTAATTGTGGATAACCTCCTTCATTATTTTTTGGAGGAAAATGTACCTATTGTTTTTATTAAAATTCAAATACTCAGATATTCTGTAAATAGGCATAACCATGAGATATACAATTGACATCTCTTCCTGACAATTTCCTCAAAATAATTAATTACTCCGTCATCTTTAACTTCTATAGAAATAAAGGTCCATAGGTCGAATACCATTGACAGCTAAAGTAATTTGTAAACATTGTTTTGTCTTGAAGAACATTGGTTTTGACAGCTTTTCAATGACATACAAGTTCATACCATATGAATGGATAAGACAAATATATATTTTAGTGCACAAAAAAGATTGAACTGTATAATCAAATACGAATATATATGATATTGAAACTCAACGATGGACATAATTATGAACCATGTACAAGTGCGTAAAATGATCGAAATCCTAACTTGCCTACATAGCTAAAAATATCTTAATAATATTAGAATATACAAAACCAAGACAAAAAAGTATAAAAAAAATTGTGGCCATCACAAAACTCTACTAAAGAGTATGATGTTTTTTCTTCTTCAATAGTTTATAAATGCATTTCTAATTTATACACTTTTGAAGAAAAAAAGAGAACTATTTGCCGAGTGGATTCCCTAAAACATTAAAATAAATATTGAATTTTGACAAATTTGTGGTTGAAAAAAAAGATAATTGTAATAAATAATACCTATCGTTTAATATATGCCACAGACACAAACACAAAGAAATGAAGTTATTGCATAAAAAGGAAATGAAAAAATATGAATCATATGTCTGTTCCGGAAACTGTAAAATTTGGAGTGCCTCAGGGATCAGTACCATTTTGTTCATTCTATACATAAAAAATGTAGATTACTTAATTCAAAATGAAGGATTTGGTTATTTTGCTTACGCCGACGACGGTTTGTCATTCAAATTTTTGTAATCCTATGTACAAAGACTGTCGGGAAGTATTGTCTGACTGTTGACTGTCTGTAGAGTGCATCGATAAAGTTACTACGTGGATGTCTCGTAACAAGCTAAAATTTTCGCAACAAAACATAGTGGGTAGCTTCACCACCCTATTGAAAGTACTCCTATTAACATCAACGGAGAAACACTCGTGCCGTCTACTAGTGTCTAATACTTGGGTGTACATTTGGACAATAAGTTGTAACTTGATCTGCAAATTTCTAAAACTGTCAGTTTATGTTTTTTTTTCAACTATACAACTGAACAACATTCGTCGCAGCTTGCCCAAGTATGATACAAAAACACTGATAAATGCATTCGTCGTTTCTCGGCATGATTACTGCAATGGCGGTAATGAAAACGGTGCTGTATAAATCGTTCAAATTATTATTATATATTACAATTTATTAACGGTTTTCAATTATTGAAATAACCTGGCACTACAATGTATCCAAGAACTGTCAGAGAAAAGAACTATCTGAGAGGCATCTCACACTCAGGTCCTCTAGATCACAGAGCAACAATTGGACAGAGTCAACAAAGCGGTTTACTATTATCGATGCTTACGTGTAAGTGGTCCTATATTGCCACCAGATATTCGCAGTGCACAAAGCAAGAGCTCTAAAGGACTGAAAACAGCTTTATTTCGTAGAACGACATAAGACCGAAATGTAAGCGCCTTGGAATTATCCGGAATCATGAAACGGATCTAAAAATAATCTCTTCTTCTTCCTCTTTTTTTAGATGTAAGATCTGTTTTTACAGGTCCTGGGACTAGGATGTCCAGCTCTACCTCCATCTCTTTGATGATCTTCCCGGTGGTCGGCGTCCCTCTGGTATCTCGCGCATTACAATCTTTGGCAGCCTTTCTGGATTCATCCTTTAACGTGATATCTCCAGTATCGTCTTCTTTGCCTGCTCCACCTTACAATATCCTCCACATTGTAGGTTTTTTTATTTTATTTTTTTTTATTTTATTTATTGAAGACAAACAAGCCAATTTAGTACATAAGACAAGCAGACATTAATACAACAAATAAGCCAAAAATGTTTGATGAGTATTACTGGTTAACAAAACATGAATTGAGAGAAAAAAAACAATCAGTAACATAATATTATTTCCTCTAGGAAATTGAAATTGAAAGGAAATGGGACGATATGGGAAGCGTGCGTAAGATCACTCAGAGCGATGAGGGAACGTGGCCAAAATGGATAATTTAAATCTTCTATGTGATGAGTTGAAGAGATCAAATCATGGAAGAAAGAATCATAATTTCTGCATGCTCTGTATATAAAAGAGTGCTGTGCATAATTTGTGCCACAGATGTCTCGTCGGTATGTTGAAGGGAATTTTCGCAAGAAGTGCATCGGTGTCAATAATACTGTTCACTATTTTGTACAGGAATGTCAAATACAGTTTGTCTGTTCTCCAAGGACATTAACTTGTGGCGTATTCGGGAAAGCGGCAGGTCATTATAATGTTGTCGGTTCCTGTAGTCAAGATGTTTTAAAAATTTGTTTTGAATGGTTTCGATTCTGTCTATGTGTGATATGTATTGAGGATTCCAAACGGCTGAAGCAAACTCAACACAACTGCGCACATATGAGCAGTACAGGGTTTTTACAGTGGTAGTATTCTTAAAGGGCTTACATACCCGTATTATAAAATTTAATTTTTTGTAAGCATTCCCGATAATCTTGTCGATATGGGAATTAAAAGTCAGTTTACTGTCAAGTATCACTCCAAGGTCTTTGATTTCGGTTTTTCTTTCTAATTTCTCATTATCGATATAATAATTTGTGAGTAAGGGATTTCTAGAACGGGTAAACGATATGGAGTTGCATTTTTTTGTGTTTAAAAACAATTTATTATTCTTACAATATTCATACAGACGATCGAGATCCGCTTGCAACGCAACTACGTCAGCATTAATACATATTTTTTTAGAGATTTTTATGTCATCCGCATAGACTAAGAATTCAGATGATTGGAAACAAGTTGATATGTCATTTACATAAAGTATAAAAAGAATTGGACCAAGATGTGAGCCCTGTGGTACCCCTGATGTGCAGGATCTTAATTTTGAGTGGATATTATTTATAGCTACCGCTTGTGATCTATTCATCACATACGAGGACAACCACCTCAATAAGTCACCATGAATGCCATATTGTTCCAGTTTGTTTATTAAAATGCCATGGTTAATCTTGTCAAAGCCTTGTGGAAGTCTGTATAGATGGCATCTACCTGACCTTCATCTCCGATCGAGTCGATGATAAAATAACTGTACTGCAATAAGTTAGAATCCACTGACCTACCGGAGAAAAAGCCGTGTTGGTTAGGGATAATGAAAGTTTTAATTTCAAGTACGAGCTGGTCAACGACAATTTTTTCCATTAATTTGCTAAAAATTGAGAGCTTTGATATTGGCCTGTAGTTATTTCCTGATTTAAAATCTTGTTTATTTCCTGATTTAAAAATTAAATTAATAAATATCGAGGGAATTTCGTCGGGACCAGGGCCTTTGTTTAAATCCAATGCTTTAATTTTTTTCTCAATATCATCTTTCTCGAAATTAATTTTACTGAGATTCAATATGTTTTTGCAATGGACATCAGGCATCATAGAAGATCCGAGCTCGAACGTAGATTGAAAGAAGTCGCCAAAAAGCTCAATCATAACATGAGGATCGGAGGTAGTTTTTACACCATAAAACATACTATGCGGATATCCTGAACTAGGTTTCTTTGACTTTATATAGTTGAATATGGCCTTCGGATCAGATAAAATTGCCTTTTCTGTTTGTTCAATATAATTTTTATAACATTCGAACTGCATTTTTTTCTGTCTACGTCGCAACAAAGAGTACTCATCATAATCGATCGCCGCGCCAGATTTCTTCCACTTTCTATGTATGTACATTTAATTTTTCAGCGATCACTTTTTTTAAAGGAGTTGAGTACCACAAGGGGAATCTATCCTGTCCCTTAAACGTTTTAATTGGTACGTGTTCTGCTATACATTTGTTCAAAACTGAGTAAAACTCTTCAGTCGCCCCATCAACGTCCATGCCATGAAACTGAGTTTCCCAGTCAACTCGTGATAAACAGTTTTTAATTGAAGGGTAATCGGCCTTATGAAAGAGCTTACTAGTTCTTGGAGTACATTTCATATATAAATAGTATAAGTTATTTCTATTGCTTTGTGGTGTATATCTAGTTTTGATAATGGATTAGTGCACTCCATGACCTTAAAGTTAAGGTTGGAACCCAAAACTAGGTCCAGAAGTCTGTCATTTACATTTTTTATCCCATTGAACTGTTTTAGATTGGTGTATGAGAGAAAGTCTCTAAAAAGTGTACCTGAAATGTTAGAGTTATCTGATAGCATATAATATGAGTTATCTGTTTCTGAGAAGGTCCAAGGTAAATCACCTATTATTATAAATGTGTCATTAGGGTTGTTCAAAATAAGTGTTGAAGTGTTATCGGAAATTTTTTTCAGAATGTTTTTATGATTTATACCTGGGGTTAAGTAAACACAACAAACATTAATCCTTACCTGTTTATCTCTCGAGCGAATGTTAATCCACACCTCCTCGCCACCACTTGACCAGTTGCAATTTAGCTCAGTTAATAAGGTGGATTTTGTGGCTATGAGTGTCCCTCCACCCAGAGTTTGACCAGTTACATCGTAATCACGATCCCTTCTAAAAACGTTATAACTCTTATCAAAAAGTTCATTATCGTAAATATTATTATTGAGCCACGTCTCCGTGATGCATATTATATCGTAATCGCAATTTAAAACATTATTGAAAAAAGCATGCGTTTTCGTTCTTAAACCTCTTACATTTTGATAGTATATATTTAAATTTGTCATGAATCTAATAAATGTAAATCCGATATTATGACCAAATTCATCACTCCCGCATCCAAGTGATAGTACGCACCCACCCTATTAAGGAAGGGAAATTTTGAGGAGGGAGTTTGAGCACAGTGAGATAAGAAGCATAACATACATATAAGTGAATAGAAATAAGAAAAGAAAAAACATGAAAAAATGAAAAAAAACAAGCAATGCAAAAAAAAAATAAAAAACAAGATTTTATATGGCAGTCCATTGACAAGCGTTTGCTGGTTTGTGTATAGTCACAGTATTTTATTCAAGTCCGAAGCCTTTTTTATAGTTATAACAGGTGACCGGGAGTTCTTCGTTATATATATATGCAGCCTTGTTCTTGGCACTGCTTCTGGCTTGTTTGAACAATATTTTATTAGTGGGAGTAAGATGGTAGTTTAAAAATATTCTGGATTCGGCTCCATTGTAGTTCATATCCTTGGTAGTCAAACCTTTGTTTTTTCGAACATTTGAGATAAAATTGTCAACTATATCTCTGTTTTTAAACTTCACCACTATCTTATGGAGAGTATTTTTGTGCTCACTCCACGAAGACACTCTATGGCAGAAGACGACATCGGAATCAGTTAAAGCAACATCCAGCTTTGATGCAATTTTGTTAATAACTTCCTTTATGGATTCATCCTTCACCACTGGTACACCGGAAATTTCCAAGTTACTAAAACGTTGATATTGCTCTCTATCGTTGCCATCCCTTGTCAGTTGTTCAATCGCAGACCTGAATGAAATAACCTCCTCCTCAAGAGCCTCCTCTCGATGGCTCTTTATACTAAGGTTCTCCAATATTGCTTCAAATGATTTCATCTTTTCCTCATTCGCTTCAATTCTTTTCTCAATCTCATCAATCAGATTTAGCTTAGACTCCACAACCTTAGATTTTTCAATAAGCATGTCCATCATTAATTTACTTGATTCAACGTTAGCCTTAAAGGTTTGAAACTCATTAAAGATCATAGAAAAATCATCTCTCAGCGACGTTAGCATCAGCATTAAATCAGCATTTGTTGGTTGCAACTGGGCTGACTAAATAGACTCTGTGCCGGTATGGCCGACAGGTGTCGATTGTCCCTTTGTTATGATGGATATACTCTCAGAGTTTGTTGCGGCCATTTGAGGAAATTTACACCATTGGCATTTCCAAGTATGTTTCTTATGACCCATCTTTCTGAAATTTTGCTCGTTCATACCACAGCAGGCAAAATGAAAATTATGTTCACAAGCCTTGCAAGTAATTTTGTCTTCGGCAATTATTTCGCTGTTACAAATTTTACATTTCATCTTAAATAATTTTGGTAAAAATGGTTTGCCGTGAATATATGTAGGATTATATTAGATAATAATTTGTATAAATGACTGTATGTTATGCTGCTAAGACACTTTTATAATTGTATATATATTTAAATGTTCTTTGTATATTATGTACATATATAGTGTAGGTATGTGGGTAGGGCTCAACAGAGCTCTATTTAGTATGAGAAAAAGCTTATTTTCATAGATAACTTTAAAACCTTGTAACATAGAACATTGATCCCGCGAGGTTTTTTGTACCAAATTTGATGGGCTTTCTAATGGCATATAAATAAACAACACATACCCATCACCAAAAGCGGCACTTCACTAAATGTCACTTTTCAGATATAAACTGGTATAACATTATTGATTTTATTTAATTTCGAAAACTAAAAATGCAGTTTTGTAGTACTTTTCAATTGGACTGCAAAAAAATAAAAAATAAATTTCTTTGGAAAAACTTTGAAAATTTTCACTACGGAAAAATCATTTCCCTTCCTCAGCGTTAGGAGTTAGAGTAGCGCCTCCGCGGCGTTTTTTCTTCGGGTTGATACCCTCTATATTTTACAAACAAAATTTTATCACTTTGACAATCGGGAAGAGCAGCGTTTTCAATTTTCTCACAGTTTTCCGATGATTATTCACTTTTTCCACAACAGCCTTTCCAATTCAATTAATTTTACAAAAAAAAGTTTATCACACTGTAAAGCAGAAAAATTTCTATCGAATGATATATATAAGTAATGGATTGCACTGATTTTACACTACAAAAAGTTAAATACTATTGGAGAGAAAGATACAGCACGTCAATTCAAGAAATGTAATATTTTATTTTATGTAGGTTCTGCGGATCTCCTCATTGGGGATTTTTTCTCTGAACGTTCTGCCCAAGATAGGTCTTAGTGTTTTCATCTCTGTTGATCTGAGTAACTGTTTTGTTCTCACCGTGTCTTCCCTTGCTTCAACTCCATAAGTCATTATGGGTCTGATGCAGGTTTTATATATTCGGACCTTACTCTCAACTAGCATATGTTTATTGGCCCAGTGTCCCTCATGCAGTTGTAATCATCTCTATAAAGATGTTCTTTGACATCTTTATAGAGATCATTACAACTGGCTATCTCCACACCTAGATATTTAAAAGTTGTAACCTGTTCTATTGGTTTATCGTCTACAACCAATTTGCATCTCAGAGGCTGTCTTGATATTGTGAGACATTTAGTTTTATCGACCGATATTACCCCCTACCAGTACCTATTGTAACTAAAATAGGAACATACTTAAATTGTAGATTTAGATAGGGGGTATTGTCTTATTAGCTGAAAAATGGAACTTTATTATTTTTTTTATTTTATTATTATTCATTTATAGGCAGGCAGCCAAGGCTGATGTGCCTATATTCACTGTCGAATTTTATTATTTGGCTGTAACTATTTTGCTTTGTCAAAAAAAAGTCCAGTCTATTCTTGAAAATATTCACATTTTCAGCATCCAAAACATGTTGGGGCAGTTTATTCCAAGTATTCACCACTCTATTTGAAAGAAAATACCTTCGAGGATTTGTCGAGAACCTACTTTTCACAAGTTTTAAGATATGGCCACGCAAATTAGTGTTATGACTATATTGAAAGAGATTTTTCATGTTTTCACAGTCATAATAGCATGATAATATTTTGAATGTTTCAATAAGATCTCCACTTCAGATCTACCTTCATTGTAGTTCAGTTTGCGTTTATTTACCTCTTCGTTTATAATTTAAAATCTGTGTATTATTTTATCAAAACTTGTGTTTTTTTTATCTTAAAAGAATCCTTTCAGTGTTAGATTTATGATGGTGTATTTTTAATCTGTGTTTTGGCTGTTTTTTCTAGTTTTTTTTGTGTTTTTAGTTATTTTTATCGTAGTTGAAAAAATATTTTGATTTTTTTTTTGTTTGTTTGTGTACTTTATATATATATCATTGGAAAGACAATTTTTCGGTGATTTCAATGATATATATCATTAGTAATATTTTATTGTGTTAATAGTATCTTTTGCGATTTTAATATTTTTTTTGTCATTTCTAAGTACGCTGCTCGTGTGTGTTGTGCTGCGCCACTGACCTTGGTGTCACTGGATGCAGAATTAAATTCTACGCAAAAAAGTTCATGACAGTTAGTGTGTGCCTGCTACCGTTGAGTAGATATTGACGTTTTTCTGCGTTCGCCATACTGGCGCTTACGCCCTTTCTACGCTACATCGATTCAGCTCAGTTTTATTTTACCTATTTAATAATATTAACTTCTAGTACCAAGTAGGCACCTACATATAATTTGTTTATATTTTTATCAATTCCGTGTATTTATTTGTTGCTTGGTTGTATATTGCTTGTTTGATCCGTATCGCACGACGGGACGCTTTGTTGCTCTATACTTTTGGGTTAGGTTGGATATATAGGTCGTATAGGATTGTATAGGATAGTTTGATATTATCATAGTTGTTTTCCATCAGGACAGGTGCGACACTGCTCTTAGTTGGTTGCGGTTGCGGGTTGAACGGCTTTTGCATAATTTAATTTCTATCTTTTTTTTAAACTCTTCGCTCATACACATTAACTACTTCAAACAATTTATTTTATTTTATTTTTAAAGGTTTATTTTTCTTGTATATTCGTATAATATACCTATTCATTATTTTGTTTTTAACTTTCCAACGGTAGTTTGCATACACAGACTTGTTCATTATTTGTTGTTTTATTTTCTTCTTTGTAATTACATTAACATTTGAATTTCGATTTTATAACGATTTGTTGTTTACGGAGTGCCTTTTTCATTATCTTAAATTGATCATCTAGGGTAACAGTTCTGTTGAGATCTAAAATGGTCAAAACGAAACGTACCCGGAAGAGAATTCGCAAGACACTGGAATCTCTGTCACCAGTAACCCCGTCACCGCCTATTAATAGAATCAGAATGTCCAGCCCTGAAGCTTCGTCTGTCTCCGCTGAGAACCACATTGTGGTGACTCGCGTTGAGACCTCGAAGCAGTGCAGCAGTCCTTCGACACAGTCCGTGCCAGTATCGAATCCAGCAACACCATCTTCTCGCGATGAAGTACTGTCAGTACCAGGTTTCGAGCCAATCATTTATACTGCCTATGAAGCTATGTCTGCCCTACAAGACTCTTTAGCCACCTCAGATATGCCTAAAGATCATCAATTGGAGGTAAGTCGTAAAATAAATATTCTTCTTGCTATCATTGGACGAAATGACAGTCGCATGGCGGAATCATTGGGACGAGAAGCAGTTCTCAACGAACGCATCAGTGCTCTGATCAGAAAGAAACAGGGATTGCAATCTCACATCGAGACGCTCGAACTCGAGATGCGCCCTGTGATGCAAACTATTGCTGACTACGTTGTCACAAAACAATGTGATAGCTTTGCTTTGCGTTCGGCCGTAAGTGGCCCTCCGCCGATTACCAGAATCGGTTTCCCAGCGTTACCAGCCAAGCCCGCCGTTTGCATTTTCCCGACTAGAGATGATATAAGTTCCTTGGTAGAAACAAGGCGAGTGCTCAAAACAACGTTAAAGCCCAGTGAAATCGGTGCGCAAGTTACGAGCGTACGAAATATAAGAGGAAAAGGCATTGTTGTCAACACTGCCACTACCGCTGACTCCTTGAAACTCCTCAATGCACCAGCTTTAAAAGCTTCCAAAGACCTCAGCGTCCGACTTGCTTCGAAACGAAACTCCAGATTACGCTTCAGTTTTGTTCCGCGTGACATGTCTCACGAGGAGTTCTTGGGTCTGGCGTTTTTGTCCGTCCCGGATATGGGCATAAACCAGGAAGAATTTCTTAAGAGTGCTAGTTTCAGCCACTTTATGGGACCTCGCACTGGGCCTACCTGTGACAGAGTGTTTGAAGTACCGCCGACAATAAGACACAAACTCATTGAGTGCGGAAGAGTCTTTGTTGAATGGAGCGTGTGTAAGGTCAGAGACTTCATACCAATAAGTGTGTATGGCCATACAAGTAAGTTCTGCAAAGATCCCCCTCGCTGCGGCCATTGTGCTTCTGGTGAGCACGATTTTTCAGTATGTCCTGCTAAAGACAGTCCACCAATTTGTGCGGTCTGTTCATTTTTCAAAAAACCAGCCTCTCACAAATCTGGTTCTGATGAATGTCCAGCATTCCAGGCATCGTTGAGCCGCGCCCTATTGACAGTTGATTATGGCCAGTAGTATATCCGTATCAACAGGTCTCAGAATTGGACAGCTCAATCTGGGCCGACGTCGTGCTGCCACCTTGGAGCTTAAACAACTCGCCCATCAACTGAACATCGATATCTGTCTGGTTCAGGAACCATACACTGGCGACGGCTCTATGTGTGTGACGGATTCAGGCTTCCGTATAATTTCTGCCACTTGCTGTTCCATGGATTTATTCAATAATTATTTTTAATTCTTCTATATCTTATATCTTATTAGATCATCTTTCCTCGAGCACTACAGTCGTGCTTGAAATTTCTCTTTCAGGTAAATCCATGTACCTAGTATCAACCTACTTCAAATTTGGCGACCCGATAGAGCCATATGTGTGCTTTCTAGATAATGTGTCATCTATGTAGGTGGAGATTCCATCTTGATTGGCGGTGACTTCAATGCTGAGTCCCCTCTATGGTGTCATTCTACCACTGCAGGGTCTAGGAAAGCAAAAAGAGGTGAACTCTGTGAGGACTTCATAGCTCGGCACGAGCTTTCCGTTATCAATGATCCCTTTAGTCCTCCCACTTTTTCTGGTGCGGTCGGGTTTGGCCACATCGATGTCACTTTGGCTTCGGCTCAAATAGCTCAAAAGGCTTCTTCCTGGCGTGTTTATACAGATTATTCGGGTAGCGATCACGAACTTATTGTCTTTACAATTTCTACTTCACCTACTGACTCGGTTCAAAAGTCTCATATTCCAAGGCGTTTTCGCACGAGGTGTGAGCGCATTGTCGAATTTGATGCTGAATTTATTCGATTTCTGAATCGCTTTAACCCAAATGCTATGTCTATATCTGATACTGCTTCTGATTTCACTAACAATATCATTATATGTGCAGAGAAGTCAATTGGCAGATCTACTCCAGAAAAATTAAAACCAAACGCTTGGTGGCACTCAGGACTCGATTCTTTGAAACGCAGCGTTACACGTGCACGTCGAGCTCTTAAATTGGGACGCAATAGGAACTTTGCTGAGTTTATTATTCTCGACTTGTACTCTGCTTATAGACGTGCACACAATCTATATAAAAATGAAATTATTCGTGCGAAGAAATTATTCAACTAAGTTGGCGACGTTTGGTTTCCGAGGTTTCGACTTCAGATCCATGGGGTGCAGTGTATCGCGCCGTTTCTTCTAAGAGAGGAAATGGCGCAACAATATCCTGCATCCGCGATGCAACTACTGGTGAGTTCACAGCGTCTCTCGATTCAAGTGCTTCCGTTTTTCTGGACGCGTTGATTCCATCGGATGATCCGTCTACCGATAATGTTTTTCATAAATGGGTACGTGCTCTTCAACACAACATTCCTCAGACACCCGCTTCGCCACCAGTTTCTGTTGAGGAACTCGATTTAATTATTGGGAACCTTAAACTAAATAAATCCCCAGGCCTCGACCGTATCGACTCTATTTTAATACAAAGATGTTGGCGTTTGGCTCAATTTGAAATGGTTTCCCTCTTAAAAAGATGTTTAGACGAGGGCTGTTTTCCAGACTGTTGGAAAACGGGCCTCATGACTATAATTCCCAAACGATGCGATCGTCCTAGCACGGACCCAAAAGCATATAGACCTGTTACTCTCCTGCCTATTCTGGGCAAGATTCTGGAAAGACTTATATGCAGTAGAATTGAATCCCATCTTTCTAACTCATGTCCACTTTCTTCTCGCCAATTTGGCTTCCGACCTGGAATTTCAACAGTCGATGCTATAAATTATATGTCAGAATTTGTAAGACCTTCTGACGAAAAATATGTTATTGCTATTTCCCTTGACATTAGTGGTGCATTTGACAATGCTTGGTGGCCGCTCATTTTGCATAAACTGAAGTCAAGGAATCTTCTTCTCTTCTTCTTTCAGCCTCTTTCATTCCACTGCTGGATAAAGGCCTCTTCCTGAATTTTCCACTTATCTCTGTCCTGGGCGCTCTGTTTCCACCCAAGTCCCACCAGTTCAACAATGTCATCAGTCCATCTCCTCTGTGGTCTCCCTACACCCCTTCTATTATGATAGGGTCTCCAATTCAGAATTTTGGGGGTCCATCTATCATCCTTCTGTCTTGCCACATGACCTGCCCATTGCCACTTCAGCCTTCCCACTCTTTCTGCAATGTCGGTGACCTTTGACCGGCGTCTTATTTCCTCGTTTCTTATTCGGTCTCTCAAGGATACGCCCAACATTTGTCTCTCCATTGCTCGTTGAGTACACTTAAGTCTGTGGAGGCTTCTGGCAGTAAGTGACATGGTTTCGAGACCGTATGTTGTCACTGGCAAAACACAAGAATTGTACACTTTGGCTTTAAGGTTATTCGGAATTTCCCTGTTACCGAATATGTACCTCAACTTTCCAAAAGCAGCCCAACTCAGCCCTATACGTCTTGGCAGTTCGGCGGTCTGGTTTTCTTTACCCAATTTAATTTTATGTCCAAGGTATATGTATTCTTCAACAGCACCAATAGTCTTATTTCCAATGCAAATACTGTGTGAAGTTGGACTCAAAATCTTGGTTTTGTCTATGTTCATTTCCAGACCGAATTTTCTAGAGGCTTCATATAATTCTGCTACCATAGCTTCCAGTTCAGACAATTCTTCGCTTATTATTACTATGTCGTCTGCAAAACGGAGGTGATTTAAATATGTGCCATCTATTTTAATGCCTTTATTGTTCCAGTTTAATGTTTTGAAGACATCTTCTAATGCCAGTGTGAATAGTTTTGGGGATATCGTATCACCCTGTCTTACACCCTTCTCGATTTTGATTTTTTCTGTTTTCAGATTTTCGTTCACTTTTACATCCATAGTAGCATTTTCATAAATATATTTAATCAATCTTATGTATCTAGAATCAATCCTAGCATTTTCAAGAGCACTTAAAATTGACCAGGTTTCTAGAGAGTCAAATGCTTTACGATAGTCTATAAAAGCCATATGAATTTTTATGTTATACTCTGTAGCTTTTTCTATAAGTAAACGCAAAGTTTGAATATGATCTGTGGTTCCGAAACCCTTACGGAAGCCAGCCTGTTCTACGGGTTGGTAGAAGTCAAATTTTGGAGTAAGACGGTTTGTCAATATTTTTGTCAGCAGTTTGTATAAGTGAGGGAGTAAGCTAATCGGCCGATAGTTTTCCAAATTCCCTTGGTCACCTTTTTTAAACAGCAACTTAACTTCGGCATTTTTCCAGTCATCTGGAATTACTTCTTGTTCTAGACATTTATTTAACAATATTTGTACCGCCTCTTTCAATTCACTGCCTCCAATCTTCAGCATATCACTAGTTATCCCATCTTCTCCAGGTGCTTTATTATTTTTCATGTTATTCAATGCTATGTTTATTTCATTTAGATTTACTTCTGGTATCTCTTCGGATCCCGCATTTAATATATTATTATTCTCTGCTTCAGGTCTTCTTAGCCTGGAAGAGTATAGTTCTTTGTAAAATTCTTTCACTTCTTTAGCTATAGACTCCGTATCATTTATAGTTTCCCCATTTTTGTTCTTTATCTTTGTTATATTCTGCCTGCTGCAGCACAAATTTGATTTTAGGACTTTCATATTCTTATTTCTTTCGATAGTTTCTCTGATGCAATTTGTATTGAATTTTCTGATATCTTTTCTGATTTGTCTTCGAATGGTTTTGTTTAGATTTTTATATTCATCTGTATCTCTGCATAGAGTTTTTCGCTTTTCTAATAGACTAATTGTATCGGGAGACAACTTCTCATTATTTTTTCTCTGTCTGAAGGAGATTTTCTTAACTGCAGTATGAACGGTAGATGTCACCTTGTCAGATAGTTGATTTATTTCCATGTCATGAAGCGCATCTATTGGTTCGAGTTTATTTTTGATAGTGGTTTGAAACTCTGTTTGGTGTCTTCTTAGCAATTCCGTGGAAAGTGTTTGACCATTCTTCTTATTTATCATTTTTGCTCTTTCTAGTTTAGTATTTATGCTAAATGAAGCCCTTACGAGTCTATGGTCACTTCCCGTGTCAAAAGAGTTAAGCACTGAGACATTTTTGCAGTATCTTTTAGCATTTGTAAGAATAAAATCTATTTCATTTCTTGTTCTACCGTCTGGGCTTTTCCATGTCCACTTTCTTTGTGGTTGTTTCTTAAATAATGTATTCGTACAGAATAATTGTTCGCTTTGTAGATAATCCATCAACATTTCGCCTCTTTCATTTCTGTTCCCCAGCCCGAACTTTCCAATATTGTCTGAATCTCCTAGCTTCTTCTCTCCGATCTTTGCATTGAAATCTCCAGTAATAATTACTAGTTGAGATTTTTCTGATCTTCTGGCCTTTGTAATGTCTTCATAAAAATGTTCTATGTCTTCATCGTTTGATGTGCTTGTAGGGGCATATGCTTGTATTACTTGGATTGTGTATTTTTTATTTAGTTTCAGAAGTATGTATATGACTCTCTTGGATACAGTACTCATCTTTGTTACATGCTGTTTGATATTTTTGTTAATCAGAAATGCCACTCCTCCTACTGAAGCTTCTGCATTATTTTGATAGAGAATATGGCCGGATGAGAGTGTGGTTGCCTTTTCCTCTTTTAATCTGGTTTCACAGATTCCGAGAATATCCCATTTTATGGCTTGTAGCTCCTTTTCCAGTCTGATCTGATCCTCTTCTTGTCTCATAGTACGTATATTGTATGTTGCTTGAAGTCAAGGAATATACCCCGCAATATATATCTGATAGTAAAGAGTTACTTTGAAAATCGCCGCATAGTCCTGCCTGGGGGACAATTTCTACATACGCGACAGGTAAGCATTGGATGTCCTCAGGGTTCTGTTCTCGGTCCACTTCTCTGGAACATTCTTTTTGATGACTTGCTGGATCTTCCTCTCTCCAGTAATTGTACGATTCAAGCGTATGCCGATGATGCATACATCCTCGTCCGTGGTAATTCCCGTAGATTTAGTGAGAACTCAGCTACTCAAGCTCTTTCCTTAGTTTCCGACTGGGGTGTAAAAAATAAACTTTGCTTCGCTCCTAATAAGACATATGGCTTGGTTTTCAAAGGCTTACTACGTAGACAGCCGTCTATTAAGTTCTCAGGAACAAATGTGAGTTTTCGGGACCAAATCACTTGTCTAGGAGTTGTTCTGGAAAGAGGACCAAATTTTAAAAACCATGCTCGATTGTGTGTCGACAAAGCTATGTCTGCTTTTTTAAAGATCTCACACATCGCCAAGGCACACTGGGGTTTACAGTTTCAAGTATCCTGTCTTTTCTATAAGGCAGTTTACCTCGGCATTGCTTGCTATGCAGCAGGATGTTGGTCTCACACCTGTGAACTTCAACATATACGTAGAATTTTGCTCTCAGGCCAACGATTCGCTCTCATCGCTCTATCCAAAGCATATGGAACGAGTCCCACTGAAGCACTGCCAATTTTGACAGGCATGACTCCCCTTGATCTGGAACTTCAGCGTAGAGGGGCTGTTTTCAACCTTACGCGGGACTGTTCTTCTATGATCGGAAATATTCCTCTCTTCCCTCCAGAGGGTTGAGTGTCACGTGGCTTTGTTGAAAGGACTGTAAATGAAAATTTGCAGAACATCTGGCAGACTCGCTGGACGGCCTGCTCAGTGGGAAGAATATTTAATACTTATTTTTTCCCGACGTGAGGTATCGTCTTAAATCTCCCTGGGTTGTTCCAGACTTTTGGACTTCCCAATTTTTCACAGGACACGGAAACTTTAAAAGTTATCTTCACCGATTTAACATTGCCTCCTCTGCCTCATGTCATTTCTGTCAATACCCGGACCAAACTTCGGAACATATCCTTTGGGAATGTTGCCACCCAATGGTGTCCTCATATAGATCGGAGCTCCTCGTTGCTGTCCGTGGGCCTCTTCAAGGTCCCATTGGTCATGCGGATTTTGTGATCTCGAAGAAAAATTATAAAGCTTTTAAGGTTTTCTGTCATAGATATGGTGCCTTACTTTTAGAAGATTCCCGTTAAATTAATTATTTCCAGAGATCTTGGTCACTTCTCTGATGGTCTGCATGTAGGGGGATCTGAGGTCATAGACAGTCCACGGGTGTAAATTTTCTGTTCGCACTCGTTGATTGTTTCTTTTTGCACTATGGTGCCGAGATTGCTAATCTAGAGGGCTCCATGAGCTACTTTTCGTGCTATGCATTTTTTTTTTGTCGTTCACTTAGCGTTCTGTGAAGGGGCCGATTACAGTCCCCATAGGCAGAGCGGGTGGTGGTGGGAGTAGCGAAATAAGATCTCCACGTTCTCTTCGGTTTTCCAGTTTTGAAAGTTTTAAGAAGTCAAGTCTTTCCTCATATGTTAAGTTGCGAAGTGTCCTGGTAATTTTTGTAAAACGTCTTTGGACTCTCTCAAGTAAGTCAATGTCCTTGGAAAAATAGGGACTCCATATCTGGAAACCATATTCCAACAATGGTCTAACAAATGCTTTATATATTTTTAACATTAAGTCTGGTGTGATGTTCTGGAAAGCTTTTCTGATGCTGTAAATAAGCGAGTTTGCTTTCTTAACAATCTTAATAATATGATCCTCCCATTTAAAACTTGATTCGGGAAACCTACATATCTAGTACTTATCTAGATTCAACAACAAGATTAATAACATTAAGATGAATTTAATGCAGTCATACATATATACCTATTTAAATGTGCAAGATAGATCAGGCTACATCAACCTTTGTAGGTAGTCAGGTGGCTTTTGTTGTAAGTCAACACTCAGCATCAATAAGCCAAATTAGAGTATAACTACATAGGTACATACTGGAACAAAACTACGTTAAAGTGCATCACTTTTACTTGTCACGATTCTTGCAATACGCAGACAATACCAGACTCACGATGGGAATTGATTTGACAGTATAGGATTCTAAAGCATTAAGCGCATTAAACTTTTGATGAGTACCTAAAGAAGATGGTCAAAGTAGATTTTATAGCAATTTAGGGAAAATACGATGGATGAGAAAAATCGATCGTTTTTTTTCAGAATCTATTTATCTATCACTATTTTAAGATGACCTAACCACTCCAATTTGAAATCCAGTTTCTCAAATGTTTTTTTTATTAATTTACATAATTAAATTCCACACAAACAACACTAGGTAAAAAATACAATGAATAAGCTTAATATATAATTGTCATAACTATCCCTTCTTCTTCTTCTTCTTCTCAGCCCAATCTCGTCCACTCCTGGACGAAGGCCTCCTCCATCTCCTTCCACGCCACTCTTTCCTGTGCTCTGAGCAACCAATTGGCACCAGCATGACGGCTGATGTCATCTCTCCACCTCACATCTGACTGTCGTTCTCGGTCTCCAATCCCACACAATCCTTGGCCATCAGTCTTCGGGGTATCTAGCCACGTGGCCCGCCCGTCTCCACTTCAGGGTAAGAATGCGGTGGACGACATCCACCAATTTCGTTCTTTCCCTGTCTCTCAGACTTAATCCTAAGATGGCTCTTTCCATGGCTCTTTGGGTGATTCTTAGTTTTTCAGCACTTTTCTGAGTCATTGTCATAGTCTCCAAGCCATAAATAGCTACTGGCAGTACACACTAACTATCACTACCTAGTGTCAATTCTTGTGGCAAACCAATTCATATAAGTAATAACGTACTCGGATGTCAATGTGTAGTGTGTAAAAATGTGTAATGAGATGTTAAATATATTAAACAGTGTTTTTAAAAAATATACCATAACTATTTTTAACATTTCTCTAGTGAATCTTCATCACACAATTTGAAAATTAGCTAAATTCCCTTAAAACATATTCAAAATATCCGTTTTTACAGTTTTTTTTTAAAATGACAAAGTTAAAAGATTTGTTTGCTGACTTAAAAAATTAACATAAAAAATCTCGTTTTCTTTGTACAATTCAATTTACACTAAATCATCACGTCGGGGTCACCACTTTAAGGTATTTGTGTCATATTGAGACTACCTATTTAGTGGAGCGAAATAATAATGCGTGATCTGATTACATGTTGTTTAGTGAAGCACCTGTTGCTTCACTGTATTACTGATAGTGTCAATAAATGCTCCAAAAAGAACTCCTTTCTTTTCTTTAATTATCTCCATTTAATTTAATTATATTATCTTTCCGGCTCATTTTCTAACAAGCAACAACAACGAAATAACAGAACAGACGAGAACGAACGGTGTCAATGATCGTTTATGCGCGAAACACTCGGTACTACTAAGTTATCACTAGGTGTCGCTGGTGTTAATTACAAAGACTTCAGCCGCAGTGACCATTCTTTTTAGTGGAAAACGAACGCTTTGCACTTTGCGAAATTCTCATAACGCAAAGCGAAAAGTTGAAAAGTACGATGGTGGAACGGGGCACGGGTTTAGCTAGTCTTTGGTGGGGATATAATATATAGTAGAGTTGGGCTGCCTCCTCGATCCTCGCTACAGTAAAAATTTAAAAATACGATTATTTGTATTGAGACCGATGATCTTCTTGTGCCGCTCCTAATGGTGGTTGGCGACCATCACATCTCGATCTTGCGCCAACCTAATTAGTGACATCGCATCTGGAATCCCTAAACACTGTTTGAGATTTTTAAGCCACGATATTCTTATATTTTACATACTCCTTATATTTAAATACGTATTTTTTACTCCTCACTCACCCATGGAGATATGCGGGGAGTTATGATTTCGCAATTTTTAAGGGTTTTTTTTATTTCAGATTATCAACTAGTATCATGCTGAGATTCATCACAATGTATCTGTGTGTGTACTGTGTATTATGTGCTTTCTGCTATGTACGGCGTGTTTATCAATTTTTATCGATTATAGTACCCATTCGATTATTTGCAAATTTGTATATCTAATACTCGCTTAGACCCCATCAGATTTTGAAGGATATCTGAATAGTGCTTCTCAATCTTTTTAAATTTGAAATATTTCAAAGTGACCCCAACCTAAGGAAACTTGATATATTTTATATATAAATTTGATATATTTATTTTCAAATTCTTAAAGGCACGTCACTTTCAAAATAATGGCATTGAAGAATCTTCAAGTTTTCATAATAAAATATTTAAATAAAAATAATTTAACAATTTCATTTCAAAATGATTGTAATCACGAATGTCACTATAAGATAAATATTATCAGAAATGCACATTTTCTCCTGTGATGAATTCTTCAAATTCGCCTCTGTGTAGTGAAGACGAAAACCCAACGTTACGGTGTTCAGATTATCATAGACTGATAATAATTGCTACTGGACATACACCATAAACAATTTTATATGATGTAATAGTATAAAAAGTAAGAGCTATCTACATAATAATATATAAATAGATATGTAGATAATCCTATAATATGCATAGCACCAACATCTCCGTATATTTCTCAGTCACACTTCCTGTTTTAATTGTTATCAACTGTCACCATAATTAGTGATGGGAAGAACAGTCTTTGTATTTTCTTTTCCCAAATTTTCATTAACTTATTAAATATTATTTTTTATTAAATTTAATGGATAGCTTAGCCTAATTTCATAAGAACAAAAGAACATTTCAATATTTACAACGCCAATAACTGCATCCATCATTTGACAATAAAATTAGGTACAAGTTTTTTTTTAGAAGCATATCAAGACATACAAAATCTTATACATATTGCTATTATCACTGCAGAGTTTTTGATAATTTTTTTTACAGTAAATCACAATCCACAGTTGAGGGGCCATCACTTAAAGTTGAATAAAACATCCTTTTCCCTGAATCCAAGGAAGCACTTCCTGAGCAACAGGGCCTGGAACAGTTTACCAGATAAAGTTGTGAGTGGTGGAACACTCAATAAATTTAAAAGCAGGTTGGATACACATTACACAATGAAGCACATGATACAGGACCATCACCAATAGCTGCCTGCCTGTTAATTATTAATAATAATAATATTTCCATGTCTCCTTTCCTTATCTGTTGCATAGAAAAAATATTTTAGTGGGAAGATTTTTGTTTAACAATAACAATGGGAATTAACAAGTATGTGATTTAGTACAAATTTGAAGTTCACCGAGCGAGGATATCTTAATTGTTTCGACTAGTGGACAAGAAAAGGATTCATTGTGAACCAGCAAAATAGGAAACATCGAAAAGATCGTTTTATATACATTCGACTTATCCTACAACATTAATATCCACTACCTGATGTTTTCTACAATAATATTTCATATAAAAAAACGACTTCAAAATTAATGTGTTTCAAGATAGACAAAAATGTAACGTTCGGTTCTCTCTGCTTACCCCCCCCCCCCCCCCCGAGGGACTTGGTTGTATAGATTCCTTTGGAAATTGAAGAGTTTGATGATTTTTATCACAAGTCCTATCATCAGATTTATCAGAACTCGATGAAACTTTTATGCGTGATCATCCTATGAAAAAAGAAATGATTGCTATCAGATAATGTGATAAAGAATTACTATCGCTGAAGTGAAAATTGAAGAGTTTAATTATTTTCTCACATATACCATCAGATCCTGACCACGTTGAAATGGGACCAATCGGAAGATACCAGATTTTTGATAAAAAAAATCGAAATCGGACATCGCAGTAAAAAGTAATCGCTAAACATAAAAGAAATCAAAAACTTCACCTCGAATTCACCTCTCCGTTTGGAATATAAAAAAATAAAAAAAGAAGCATAGATTTTTGACTTTGGGAGAAGGTGAGTTTGCTCCCCCCCAACCCATCCTCTGGGATTGGAAAGTAAACCCTGCCTTCGACCTGGGGTCAGTATACTATACTGGTTTACCAAGCCACTGCATTTATGGTCCCCTAAAATGGCTCGCCATGTTCGGGGTTCTTTGCTTTGGTGCCCAGGCGGGCACTTGTGTTGGAGTTGATCGGCGGCCTATCTTGATGATGTCATCCCGGCCGCTGCGCGGCGGGTCTGGTTGGAGGTGTGAGCCGAGGGAGATCTGTGTGAAACGGTTCGTCGCTGGCCGGCCGCCGAATAGTACAGGGGCCCGACCTAAGCTAACGACTACGGGTTGGCTGCCCTATCAGTCGGCGCATAATCTCGCTGCAATTGTTGTGCCGGATCGTGACCGGACGAGGTCCCAGCAGTTGTATGCGGGGGGCACCAGGCGTCCTCCACGGCCATATCCTCCCTTCTTCAACCTAGCAGCGCAGCTGCCGGAACAAATGTCCTTGAAAAGGGCTTCTGATCTCCTCGTTTCACAATGCCACCCCCCCCCCCCCCCCCACAAAACCTTCATGACAGATAAACCCAATAATAATGTTTTTACAGCGACAACCAAGACTGCATACCCTCGCACCATTTGTGAACTGTTGGTAGACTTCGCTAACATCAGAGGTATCCACAGTAATTTAAATTCTGTTCACCATCACTTGCAATCTCAAAAACCACACCTGCTCTTTCTCACGGAAACACAAATTCAAGATCCACTCGACACAAGTTACCTCAACTGCCCAGGGTACATACTCGAAAGCATGTTTGTGCCCAAAGGAGGCTTGTGCCTCTACAGCCGCGAAGACATCAACTGTGTCAGATTGAAGGAGTTCGAGAACCCCGCCTTCAATGTTATGTGGGTCCGTTTAAAATCTAACAAACTCATAAAAATTTATGCTTGTATCTACCGATCTCCAAATATGAGTGATTATGATTCTTCCGAGCTTTTCAAATACTTAGGAGAAACCATTGACAGTCTTCTGTTTCGCTACCCGTCGGCAGAATTTGCGGTTCTCGGCGATTTCAATGTCCATCACTCCGATTGGCTGAAATCGGGAACTACCGATTCGGCTGGCCGCATGACGGAATCCTTTGCTTTGTGTCATAACCTGGAGCAACTTGTTCAAGAGCCAACTCGCATCCCTGATGTCTCTGGGCATCGTTCCAATCTGCTTGATCTTTTTATGACTACCTCGCCAACGGGATACACACTGAAAGTCACAGCCCCACTGGGCTCTTCAGACCATTGCCTTGTGCAAACGGCCATCCACTTCATCCCGGACCTTCCACCCGAAAAACCTAAAAGGAAAATTTGGCAATACAAGTCAGCAGATTGGAATGCACTGCGAATACACTTTCGCGACTTTCCTTGGAATGAAGTCTGTTTTAGAACCAAAGACCCTTCTATCTGTGCGCGTGAGGTAGGGGATGTCATCACTTCTGCTATGGATGGCTATATTCCCTCCTCCCTCAAAACCTGCGGACCAGGCACAAAACCTTGGTTTGATTCCAAATGCCGAGAAGCAGTCACGCGTAAAAATCTGGCTTTCAAAACATTTCAAAAACTTCAATCCCCGTCAAACAAGAAAGCATACAACAAGATGACAAAGGATTGTAAAAAAACCATTAATCAGGCTAAAAAACTCCATGACCAACATATAAGTCAAAAACTCTCCTCATGCCCTAACGGTAGCCGAAGATTCTGGTCATTGTCAACCTCCATAGGTCAGAACTTTTGCACATCTTCATTTCCACCTTTAACGAACCATGACGGATCCGTTGCTAACTCTGCCACCGACAAAGCTAATCTTCTCGGTAAATTATTTGCAGATAACTCAACCCTTGACGACGGAGGAAAAACTCCTCAACCAGTTCCACATTGTGGTTTTAAAATGAACGAAGTAAGGATTAACTTCTCTGAGGTTTTACTCGCCATCCGAGGGTTGGATGTTAACAAAGCTAATGGACCAGATGGAATTCCCGTTCTTGTGTTAAAAAAATGCTCCGCCGAACTAGCCCCAGTTCTCACTAAACTCTTCAAACTCTCGTTTAAAACTGGTATTGTCCCATGTGACTGGAAAAAAGCGGTCATCCACCCAATTCCCAAAAAAGGTGATCGCTCCAACCCATCTAACTACCGACCCATCGCTATTACTTCTGTACTCTCCAAAATAATGGAAAGGGTACTAAACACCAAGTTGATCACATACCTCGAAGCAAACAAAATTTTAAGCGACCGCCAATATGGATTTCGTGGAAATCGATCTTGTGGCGATCTACTCGCGTATGTGACATCCGTTTGGGGTCGAGTTATGGAACGCTTTGGAGAAGCTCAAACTGTCGCCCTTGACATCTCTAAAGCTTTCGACCGGGTTTGGCACCGAGGTCTCTTAATGAAACTCCCTTCTTATGGACTACCCCAGTCTCTGTGTACTTGGATTGCGAATTTTTTAAAAGATCGCGAAGTCATAACTGTAGTGGACGGTTGCTCTTCTTCTCCCCATTCCATTAATGCGGGAGTCCCTCAAGGGTCCATTCTATCTCCAACCCTATTCCTCCTACATATCAATGACTTGCTCTTACGCGCCCCCATCCACTGTTACGCTGATGACAGCACAGTCCATGACAATTTCTCTTTTGACAAACCTCCTAAACAGAGTGAAATATCAGAAGCCCGGAAAGACCTTCATCAAAAAATAAATAGCTACCTCCACTCAATCAATACCTGGGGTGAAAGTAATCTTGTTTCATTTAACGTCTCAAAAACCCAAGCCTGTCTAATTTCTGCGAAGAGAAACCCCAATGAATTGCAAGTGTCTTTCAACGGAAGCACCCTACCTAACAGCAGCTCTATCGACCTGCTTGGAGTATCTATAACGAACCAATTACACTACAAGGGCTCCATCGAAGCTAAGGTGAAACTCGCCTCCAAAAAATTGAGCGTACTATATAGAGCGCGCAGATATTTTACTAAGACCCAGATCTGTATACTCTACAAAGCGCAAATACGCCCAATTATTGAATATGGCAGTCACCTCTGGAGTGGCGCCCCCCAATACCTACTGAATACCCTCGACGCTGTCCAAAGGCGTGCTATACGTCTGATTGATGATCCATCACTGACTGATGGATTGCAATCACTAGAACACAGACGCAGAGTCGGTATTTTAAGTTTATTCTATAGATACTACCACGGGAATTGCTCAGAAGAACTTGCATCTTTGGTCCCTCCTCCACCCACTCGCAACAGAGTCACTCGCTTCACTCAATCGCAGCATCCATTCACAGTGGACCTTCAACATATACGAACAAGTCGCTTCTCGAACTCCTTTATTAACACAGCAGCCCGACTGTGGAACGATCTTCCGAATTCTGTGTTTCCATCTTCGTACAACCCGGGTCTTTTTAAAATCCGAATTAATAAACTCTTCTCTAGATTGCAAACCCCTCCCAACGCTACGTAGTGCGCTTCTTCGGAAGAGTAAAATGGACCCAAATCCTAATAGCTGGCGTCCCCTACGTAGACATGTTAAAAAAAAAAAAAAAAAAAAAGCAGGGAGTAGACAGTAAGTAGAGGAAGTACATGTTCTTCACAAGTAGGTTCTATAGAATTTTAATCATTTTCTGTAAATATATCTGGCATTATTCCAAGGTTTAACGATTTTGAATAATGCCAGTGGCTGACATAATAAGTGGTAATATTTGTTGGCGAGAATGCAAAATTCGTTTATCGTCGTATATCCTAATATATTTGCCAAAAATCTTATCGTGCATTTTTTTACTGTTTATGAATTTTTTATCGTGAAACCTATCATAAATGCTTTTTGTACATGGGTATATGAAATTTAAATAATTCGATTTTTAAAATATGCTTCGAGTTCCACCAGTGAAAGTGTACACTACACATCCTATCCCAAAAAATAGTACAGAAAATTTATTTGAGAGTATAAAAATCATAACTGCAGAACGTCTACTTCAATCGACTGAATGCCGCAAAAGACTTTATTTAGCCGTCACTAAAGACGATACTTTATACCTTTCACCCACTTCCTATTATGTGACATCATTAGTGGACACGGACTTACATGAACAACATCCATAAACAATTCTTACAATTTAGTTACGTAACCAAATCACACATACACTTACTACTTGATTCATTGGCATCTATACAGACATAAGGTATGCAGCAGAAGATTCACAAGATAATTTACAACACAAGGAAATTGAAGTCACAAACAGCAATCTCAATTGTATACTAAAAATGTTTGAAGAATAATAAACACTATTAGTGATCGCCCTGTGCTCAAAACTCGACCATAATTAACTAATTTCTTTAATTTTGAAGGTTATTGAAAGTTTGAAAGTTATTTACGCTTCAACGATATAAGTTATTTATCCAATCATGGACTTCCACAGAATTTCTTCGTCGAAGTTGATACCGGGGGGGTAGAGAATTTAAGGTAGAAGTCGCCTTCCAGATTTGACTCTCTCGCCAGCGGAGAGTACAAGATCCTGACGCTTCCACCTTCTCACCGTGCCGTATCGTAATGACAAGGGCTCACTCCAGTAATAAAAGATTTTTTTTTAAGTTAATTCTCTTGTCGGTTTAATTATATTCTTCAAAACAAAAAAATCAATTTAAATATTATAGACATACAAAAAAATAATACGAAATATAATAAATTTGCAAATGCGATCCCAATCGCAGAATACATAAAAAAAACAATAAATTATACAAATGGTGCGTAGACATGGCCATGACGCTACAAAAGGAACATACATGGGTTACACTACGATTATATAGTTTTTTCAAAAATAAAATGTTCGTTGATTTTCACTTGAAGTTCTATTTGTTTTTCACTTGTAATTAAAATTCACTGTACCTTGTTTGCAGAGGTCAAAGTTAAGTTCGCGGTGCGACTGTTATTGTCTAGGCGCCCGCAACGTTTCGCGGTTCGCGATAACGCTGGGCGCTCATTCTGCGCAATCTCCTGGAAGATCGCGTTGGCTCGTTCCGTGTTCTTCGGTGCGTGATGTCCACTTATTATCGTTCGGCACTGGATATGTTTTTGAATTTACTTCTAATTCATTCTTAATTAAATTAATATCCTTGTCGATTAGGCTCGTAAGCCCTAAATACGTCCCCACACTGCCATTTGGTCAGATGGATGGGTGACTATATTTAGTCTTTTCTTATTCCCACCCTGCCTCCTGGGTCAGATGAATGGTGAATAGAATTTTTGATTTCGACGACGTCAACTTGGTCTTGCCAAGGCCCGTAGGCGAGACTGGTTACTGATTTAACTTGAACTCTTTTACTATAAAAAAAATTAAACTTAATAGCTACCGAACGATTATTACGTATATTCGACTCACTGATTCTTTTTTTTAAAAATGTTAATGTTTTTTTAAAAATAACTTTGGTCTTTAACTTAAAACTTTGAAGACGGCGGCCAGGGCGTAAGCCCTGACCGCCTCACACGGCCCTTAGGCCCACTAAAGACTTCGACTGTGTTTCAACTAGACTTACTACTGACTCGACTATATAATGCTCACTGATTACTGACCTCTTACTAACTCTTACTGATCTTTAGCTTAAAACTTTGAAGACGGCGGCCAGGGCGTAAGCCCTGACCGCCTCACACGGCCCTAAGGCCCACTACTTTGCTTGCTTTCAACTGTGAATGTTCGTCTGACTGACACACTGATTACTAACTCTTACTGATTCTTACTAACTAACTCTTACTGACTGTGCAGGTAGTAGGATCCTACCTTATATAATAAAGGTACCCCCGTCTCGAAGAGAGGGGGTGTACAGGGGTATAAAATGTTCAAATTATTGGCACGCAAATCATTTGTGCATACTTAACATAAAAATTATCTTAAAATTTATAATTACATAATTCTGCATTCTGCGTGGGATCGAGACTTAATATAAATAAAATTACTCTAATTTAGTTAATTAACCCTGGCCACGCAATATTTTAGCTGGTACTATCGGTGACAGTGTTTTCAGTGTTTAAACCGTTTATTTTGAAGTGAAATTGTATTGAGAAGTAACACACGCGCAATTCCGTCAAAACTCACGCTCGCGAGGGCTGTATGCAAGCACTATTGCGCGATGTGTGACATTTATCGGAAGTAACGCGCGAGATACAACCAACATGGAAAAAATAATGTTTTTCGTGACTGTCTTGAAGTAATTTACAATGACGAGCGTCAGACACTGATTTATCAAAGTCATACTCGCGAGAGCTGTATTAAAGCCCCTAACGCGCGATATATGACGTTTATCAAAAGTCACGTGTCCGGCGCGTACATTGCAAACATTTTCATAAAAATAAAATTGCCTAACGCGAATATATCCTTTCGCGATTTACACGTTTGTTTCTTTCGGCAATCAGATCCACCCCGGGAATTATGAGCAATACGGCATCAGTGAATTCGTCGGTAGCTAGACTCGGATTGCGCAAAATCAACCTCCGCGTATCTCGCTAGAGGACGATACGACGTTAGAGCAACAGTTGAGAAAATAAACATAAAATTAACGGAAATGTAAAACTGAAACTATTTATTATGAATATTTGAAATCGGATTTAAAACATCTGAAAACACCATCAGGTACAATTTGCATAGAGATAGATAAGATTAAAAGGGTTCGGTTTTATTTCAGGTAGCCTGAATCTATATTTGAATAATAAACATTGAAATATTTAAGTGCGGAAAAATCCAAATCTCTGAGACAATTAGTTGCTGACCATGTTTTATTGCAGAACCCAAATAAATGGTCTTTGCGCGGTATTGAAAAAAGGTTATTTTATATTATGGTGATGTATTGTGTTTTCGAACTGGGTACAGATTAAAAGAATAAAATTATGAAAGTTAAAACCGAAAATACCTGAACCAACAACAGAATTAATATATTTTAAAATATTTACGAAGGCCAAGGTTAATAATAATATGAAATGTTTAAAAATGATATTCGGGGCTATTGTTAGGGAAGACAATTGATGTCACCAGGGTACCACCAAATATTCTACCTGCATCAATTGCTCCCGGTTTCTTTGACGATCATTATTGTCTTACCCTAGCAACGCCCTAATTTAAAACAAAATATGATTTTTAATATACAAGAAAATAACTCAGCTGACTTTTTGGTCCCGAGTATGTAGGTGTAAACAATTTTTTTTTCTTTCTAGGACGAACCTCTTGGAGTAATTCGTCTACAAAATTGGTGAATAATTACATTCTACTGGATGTACCGTGAATGTATTATTGTAATTTTATTTTTTTAATTGATTGCCGGGCGCCAATAGTGGTATTTCCACTATAAAATTTTGCATCACTCTCGCGTACGAGTGGGATGCTGTGTGATAATAAGCAAATTACTGGAGTGGTCCTTGCCTGATGGTTACCATGTGACATGTTACTGTCACCAAACCTCCGACTAGCTCAACGGTAGGTTCGGAATCACAACTCGATCCTCCGAACGCATGGAAAATCCGTAGACTCCCCATGCGCTGGTGCCCTCACGCCTCGTGTATGACTAGATTCTTTATCATCTGGTTCAACCAGGTGATATTTCATCCAGCCAACACGTTGGGAGCCATCTGATACCGGGGGGGTAGAGAATTTAAGGTAGAAGTCGCCTTCCAGATTTGACTCTCTCGCCAGCGGAGAGTACAAGATCCTGACGCTTCCACCTTCTCACCGTGCCGTATCGTAATGACAAGGGCTCACTCCAGTAATAAAAGATTTTTTTTTAAGTTAATTCTCTTGTCGGTTTAATTATATTCTTCAAAACAAAAAAATCAATTTAAATATTATAGACATACAAAAAAATAATACGAAATATAATAAATTTGCAAATGCGATCCCAATCGCAGAATACATAAAAAAAACAATAAATTATACAAATGGTGCGTAGACATGGCCATGACGCTACAAAAGGAACATACATGGGTTACACTACGATTATATAGTTTTTTCAAAAATAAAATGTTCGTTGATTTTCACTTGAAGTTCTATTTGTTTTTCACTTGTAATTAAAATTCACTGTACCTTGTTTGCAGAGGTCAAAGTTAAGTTCGCGGTGCGACTGTTATTGTCTAGGCGCCCGCAACGTTTCGCGGTTCGCGATAACGCTGGGCGCTCATTCTGCGCAATCTCCTGGAAGATCGCGTTGGCTCGTTCCGTGTTCTTCGGTGCGTGATGTCCACTTATTATCGTTCGGCACTGGATATGTTTTTGAATTTACTTCTAATTCATTCTTAATTAAATTAATATCCTTGTCGATTAGGCTCGTAAGCCCTAAATACGTCCCCACACTGCCATTTGGTCAGATGGATGGGTGACTATATTTAGTCTTTTCTTATTCCCACCCTGCCTCCTGGGTCAGATGAATGGTGAATAGAATTTTTGATTTCGACGACGTCAACTTGGTCTTGCCAAGGCCCGTAGGCGAGACTGGTTACTGATTTAACTTGAACTCTTTTACTATAAAAAAAATTAAACTTAATAGCTACCGAACGATTATTACGTATATTCGACTCACTGATTCTTTTTTTTAAAAATGTTAATGTTTTTTTAAAAATAACTTTGGTCTTTAACTTAAAACTTTGAAGACGGCGGCCAGGGCGTAAGCCCTGACCGCCTCACACGGCCCTTAGGCCCACTAAAGACTTCGACTGTGTTTCAACTAGACTTACTACTGACTCGACTATATAATGCTCACTGATTACTGACCTCTTACTAACTCTTACTGATCTTTAGCTTAAAACTTTGAAGACGGCGGCCAGGGCGTAAGCCCTGACCGCCTCACACGGCCCTAAGGCCCACTACTTTGCTTGCTTTCAACTGTGAATGTTCGTCTGACTGACACACTGATTACTAACTCTTACTGATTCTTACTAACTAACTCTTACTGACTGTGCAGGTAGTAGGATCCTACCTTATATAATAAAGGTACCCCCGTCTCGAAGAGAGGGGGTGTACAGGGGTATAAAATGTTCAAATTATTGGCACGCAAATCATTTGTGCATACTTAACATAAAAATTATCTTAAAATTTATAATTACATAATTCTGCATTCTGCGTGGGATCGAGACTTAATATAAATAAAATTACTCTAATTTAGTTAATTAACCCTGGCCACGCAATATTTTAGCTGGTACTATCGGTGACAGTGTTTTCAGTGTTTAAACCGTTTATTTTGAAGTGAAATTGTATTGAGAAGTAACACACGCGCAATTCCGTCAAAACTCACGCTCGCGAGGGCTGTATGCAAGCACTATTGCGCGATGTGTGACATTTATCGGAAGTAACGCGCGAGATACAACCAACATGGAAAAAATAATGTTTTTCGTGACTGTCTTGAAGTAATTTACAATGACGAGCGTCAGACACTGATTTATCAAAGTCATACTCGCGAGAGCTGTATTAAAGCCCCTAACGCGCGATATATGACGTTTATCAAAAGTCACGTGTCCGGCGCGTACATTGCAAACATTTTCATAAAAATAAAATTGCCTAACGCGAATATATCCTTTCGCGATTTACACGTTTGTTTCTTTCGGCAATCAGATCCACCCCGGGAATTATGAGCAATACGGCATCAGTGAATTCGTCGGTAGCTAGACTCGGATTGCGCAAAATCAACCTCCGCGTATCTCGCTAGAGGACGATACGACGTTAGAGCAACAGTTGAGAAAATAAACATAAAATTAACGGAAATGTAAAACTGAAACTATTTATTATGAATATTTGAAATCGGATTTAAAACATCTGAAAACACCATCAGGTACAATTTGCATAGAGATAGATAAGATTAAAAGGGTTCGGTTTTATTTCAGGTAGCCTGAATCTATATTTGAATAATAAACATTGAAATATTTAAGTGCGGAAAAATCCAAATCTCTGAGACAATTAGTTGCTGACCATGTTTTATTGCAGAACCCAAATAAATGGTCTTTGCGCGGTATTGAAAAAAGGTTATTTTATATTATGGTGATGTATTGTGTTTTCGAACTGGGTACAGATTAAAAGAATAAAATTATGAAAGTTAAAACCGAAAATACCTGAACCAACAACAGAATTAATATATTTTAAAATATTTACGAAGGCCAAGGTTAATAATAATATGAAATGTTTAAAAATGATATTCGGGGCTATTGTTAGGGAAGACAATTGATGTCACCAGGGTACCACCAAATATTCTACCTGCATCAAAGTGATTTCGGATTTTCAAAAAAAAGTAATATTTATCCCTAAACACCTGATCCTGATTTCCTCTCCATGTCCTTTCCCAATCCTATTTGCTAAGAAATATTTTAATTTTTTGTTTTTTTTTCGTTTTCATTTTTTTTTATGTAAGTAAATAAATTATTTTGTCACAATTTGTAATCTAGTTGGTTAGGATATTGCCCAGTGACAATAAGGCCGCCAGTATGTATTATATTTGTTTATATTGTGTACAAAAAGAACAATGAATAAATAAAATAAATATTTTTTTTATAATTCTATTGTATTCTTACATTTTAGACCTCACAAGCCTTGCTTCATTGAACTGGAGACACTGGTTAGTTAGAAGAAATTGCCATCTGGCAATACACTTGGCAGCACTTGTGCAATGGCGCAGGGAAATGTTGGTAAACTATGGCTACAAATTACTTTGAGAATAAATATCGTGAGTAACTGTCCATTAGAACATCCTGCAATTGGGACAGCGACAAAAGCATCCGGTCGCTTATTTTTTTTATATATTATTATAATATCAAAGATATTTCCATGTTTCTTTTAAGAACTTCCGAAATTAAAACACCGAGCTGCGTAACCGGATGATGCACACTAAAAGATACAGAATTAAGGACAATGTGTAATACGGAAGACATCGTTAGATGGGGTAAACAAAAAATGCGATTATGGGCTGGACACGTAAATAAATAGAATGCAAGATGACTTCCACGTAACGCTGTTGAGGTGAATCCAGACTAAAGAAAACCACAAGGACCTCCGAACGATGGCTTGATATTTGGGAATCCACATCACAAGAGACTTATACCAACTCAGCGGCATAAACAGAAGGTCTAAACAAAAGATTGATTTTTATAAATCATCTTACTCGGTCAGTCATCTTATAAATCTAACGCTGCATTAGATAAAAAAATGGCGAGTTTTTAGGGCCATAAAACTGGATACAACCAGCATCTGAGAAATAATATATGTAAAAAATATCTTATTCAATGTTCACACTTACCCTACGAGATGATGTTAGCATTTTTGACCTCCAAAAACGAGATTTACATGTAGGTACACAAAATAGTTTATAACATCTTCTTCTTCTTATTCAGCCTGTTCTTTTCCATTCTTGGACATAGGCCTCCCCCTATATTCTCCACAACTCTCTGTCTTGGGCACACTGCATCCATCTCCACCTTGCCTGGGGTCTGCCGACGCCTCTTCGGCTTGTTCTCGCCGTTCTTGATCGCCATTATTCGATCTTTTTGGTCCATCGTGAATCCTGGCATCTGACAATATGCCCAGCCCAACTTCACTTATGACCAGCAACCCTTTCCTTTTTTTTGAGCTTTAAGGGTCGTATTACAAGAGTTATTTGAGAAAAAATGTAAGAAAAAGGTAAGGTCCCGTACTGCGAGCATACTGCTTACGGGACCTCAACATTTTGTTACATTATTCTTAAATAACTCCCGTAATACGACCCTAAATGTATAATAGTTTTCCAACAAAAGTAAAGAAACCACAAGTCTTGTCACCTTTCGTAGGCTGTGCTGAATACATAATTAAAAA
Source organism: Molanna angustata (assembly GCA_963576475.1). Taxonomy (NCBI): domain Eukaryota; kingdom Metazoa; phylum Arthropoda; class Insecta; order Trichoptera; family Molannidae; genus Molanna; species Molanna angustata. Next base: position 2,372,548 of record OY754977.1, on the reverse strand, counting down.
CTATTAATTTTCTCCATAGTTTCATGATGTTTTTATAACTTTATGTCATACTCTTACTATAATTATTCGTTTCTTCTTCTTATTTTAGATCGTAGATCTGTTTTTTCGAGAAAGCTATTCCTGTGAAGCTGACGTCCAGCTATACCTCCACCTCTTCGGTGGTCTTCCGGGGAGGCGATGCTCTGGTGGGATTTCGTTTGCCACTATGGAAGGGATTCGAGATGCGTCCATCCTGTTGATCCATCCCTCCAAAATCTTTTCCTAGCTCTACTATTCCTTTCAAAAAGTTATATATTTTTTTTGTTTTAACTAGATATATTAATTTTTATATATGTTTTTACATCTAAATAAATATTACTCTAAATAAAACCCCTACAGAAAACCAAGGTAGGATCCCATGCCCTAAGGCGGCAGCCACACTCTGGATCTAGGGGATGATGGGCTTATCACTTGTCTAACCGAAGCTAACTGATAACATAACCCGATATGATAAAAAAAACGTAAATGCAATATGTGACGACAGACGATCAAATGAACGTTTTCAGATACCAATAAGGTTAATAGGATGCTACGTCCTTTGTAAGTAAAAACTGACTAACAAGTTGGAAGGTGTTGAAATGAATTTTGAAATGTTGACAACATACAAATGATCGCGCGAAAATTGTGCGTGATGTGTTGCGCAGAATTTGAATTATATCATTAATATATCGAATAATTTCAAAACAATAAAATATGTATATTGACGACGACGTGTGCAAAATGACGTTCTTATTTCACAACTATATTGCATTCAACGTGGATATGACATCCCTTCTCCTTATAAATAGTTTAGATTTACCTAAAGAATACGAGAAAAATAAAATACGATTTCGAAAAACCATGAAACTTGAAGGCAGAGAAGTAAACAGTACAAAATCAAGTTTAAAAAAAGTCATATTACCAAAGACATATCTAGAACGTGTGTACCGGTACATGAAATATGCCTCCTACACAGAGTTGAAGAGAGTCACTGAAGATCGAGCGGAGTTGAGGAAGAGATGATGCATAGCTTTACTGCAAACCAATTTCCAAGATTGAAACCAAAAAAACAATCAAAAGCGTAGATGTAGCATAATATAGAAAAAGCGATAATTATGCACGTTTCTGCGACAGAAGTCTGATTAGCTACTGCTGAAGGCACGCATCGAAAGTACTTTCAGATCTTCGATTTCCACATCAAGAGCGATTTCGGCTACATCATCTCATCAGCTGTAGACAATACTATGATTTATTCCTTGGCTGAGTAAATTAGGAAACGTCAATACAATCATTGCGGTCTTAAAGGGCAAAGGTGTTAACTTCTTCTTCTTCTTCTTTGGCTGGTCCTCTTCCCAGTTCATCTGGGGTCGGCCCTCCTGGTACGCAGTCTCCACGTCTTTCTGTCATGTGACATCTCACTGGTCAGCTGGTCCTTCCTCAGATCTCTCTCAATACTCGTCCACCAGGTGGCCTGTGGACGGCCTCTAGCTCTGGGTGGTGTGGGAATATTTAGGGCCACCCTGACCACGTGATCGTCTCCCCTTCTATTCACATGACCATACCACCGGAGTCTGGTTTCTTTCATTTTCTCCGGGATGGGCGCGACCCCAAAGCTACCACGAATATATTCGTTTTTAATTTTGTCCATTATAGTGACACCCGCGGACCATCTCAGCATTTTCATCTCGGCTGTATGCAGTTTATGTTCGTGCTTTTTTTTGTAGTCCAGCACTCCGAGCCGTAGAGCATAGCCGGGCGAACAGCCCAACATAAAGGGCAAAGGTGTTAACGTTTTCTAAAAATCTGGACAATCGACTCATGTATTGCTCCAAGTAAGAGCTGGTGTTGGGGAAATCTAATTTACTTACCTATAGTTTTCAATAAGAACCTATGTTGCCTTTCCTAATTTTAACTAATAGTTTGTGTTTAGAAAAGGAAATCGTTTAAAGGAGATATATTCTTCTTTAGCCTATTTCCGTTTACTTCTGAACGAAGGCCTCCTCAATTAGACTCCACGTCGTCCTGTCCTGTGCAGTTTGCATCCAAAGCGTGCCAGCACATCGTTGTATATCATCACTCCAGCTGTGGGCGACATCCAAAAATATACAAACACAAATTACTTAATAAAAAAACACACAATCACCTGAAATCTTTGAATTTGTATCATGACAAAGGAGCAATGAGCAAATACATTCCTTAGTAATAAAATATATTTCTTAGTGACGAAGTTGGAATATTATTTGAGTTCCTAAGAATGCTTCTATAATATACCAATAAAAAAAATGTATCATAATACGACTGACGATGGGTAATTATATTCAAAGAAAAAGTCATTGAATGCAAATGAGAATTAATTAATTAGCCATAAAGAAAGTTCCGCTATAATAATATTTAGTAATCATGATTTACAACCGAACGTAGCTCATAATTTGTCAAACACCAAATAATAAGATACACCATCCCAGACAGACAATTTATTGAATTTCGACAATTTGTTTGAATAATAATGATATTGAATAAATTTAAATGTGTAATCAATTCACAAATTGATTGGGCGATTAATAAACCAAAGAAAATTGACACGAACATCCTCATCAAAAATGCATAAAAACTTGTATCAAACGGTTTGATAGGAATATCAACACAAATTTCTTATTTTAGTACAGTTAAGGTTGGCCTTAAAAATTTTGTTCTTAATATTTCATGTGAAAGTTTAGATGAAATGTCAGTATCAGTATGTATTTCGCTCTTATCAATACTGTCTCGTTGTTTCTCAATTATATCTGCAGATTTTTTTCATCAAATCCAAAGAAGAGCCTATATTGAGATATACATATTGCATAAGAATTTATAATTATTTATATATTTTACGTATATCGTACCAAAAGTTGAAAATATACGGCACAATCGCTAACTTGTCATTGTTATTAAATAATTGTCATTGAATCTTGTGAGGCACCGGCTTAGAATAGTGCTTCCACTCTTTTCTATTATTGTTTTAGAGTGTGCTATAAGAACCGGGTAATCGAAAATACAACAAGCAACACATGGTTCAGCAATGAGGTTCACCACCCATTCTGAATGTTGTGCCTTTTTAAGATAGATGCGACTGCACACCCGAACACCTGACGCTGGTTACCCCACATTGTGGGATATGCCGTGATGGTATGAATGAATAAATTTATTTTATTTTATTAATCTTCAAATATTAATTTACCACGCACCCAATAACAAGTTGCCACATTCTGGGGACATACGATATTAATCGTTTCACAGATCTAGACTGAAAACACAATTTAAAACTGTGTCTCCACCGGGAATCAAACCCGGTACCTTTGGATCAGCAGTCAGATACGTAACCAACTAAACCACGAAGGCCGACTGAACTGAATCTTAGAATCGAAAAATTCAAACAATGAAAGGACTTTTGGGCTCATTATCTCTTTTCTACATTGTTGGTATGTTAATAAGAAAATGTTGCATTTTTAGATGAGACAAGACTAGTGTGTGGAGAAACACGCATCTTTTGTGCTTCCACTTTTACCCACCCGCACACCTGTCGCTGGTTACCCCACATTGTACGATATGCTGTGATGGTATGTGATGGTTTAAATCATATCCTATGAGAAAACCTTTTTTGGACCTCGTCAAATCCCTATTTGACGTTCGAATTTGGTGATCTATAAGGACTGTTAACTTATTCTTCGTCCAAGAAGTCCTATAAATATGTATCTTGATCTATAATTTGATATTGACTGCTGCGTGTTAAAAACTGATACTTTTTAATTAACTTTAAAAAAGGATAAAATTATCAATTCAACATATACGCTTATACGCTTTATTGAAACTGAAATACTCGTTTCGTAATTGCCGTCAAACTTCTTCTTGAACATTTTTGCACATATACCAACCAAGCAAAAATACACAAATTTGCTATCTACGCACCCATGTGCCGTGCTCAAGTTGTTTCCGTTGAATATACAGCTACTATTGTTTTGAAGAACGATTCGTTACATTTTAATTTCTGTCAACCCTGTATCTGTTTTCCCATAGATATTTAATTAAAATATAAAAGAAACTGTCATCAACTACCGTATTGACCTAAATATTCAACGATGTTGGTACCTATTCATCGCATTATAATATTCAACGATAAAGATACCTATTCATCGTAATATAATACGGTTTGGAAATTTATTGCCAACATAAATATTGATGCGACAATATATGGAGACATTATGTGAACAATGCATAAGATACATCAATAAATTACTTTAGTCTTTTGGTTGACAGTAAAATTTGTTAAGACATTTGAATTATGTGCAAACAGACAGCAATAAACTGATAATATAAAGCCAACAGCTTTGTTTTACTACTGGATAGGTACACATAGACAAAGAGGATTTTTGCTTCCGAAACATGGTGTTGACGGTTAACTGTTAGACGAACCAATGTGAACAACTACGGACTCTTCTGTCGACAATTTTTTAGATTTGGACAACAGCGAGTCGAGTGTGTATAAACACCAAGAGATCTTTGGTGTTAATAATAATAATCAAATTTTTATAATGCCGTTTTATGGTAAAAGACTATTCCTAGGGCGATTTTGTTTATTTATTGGCTCTGTGAAACAGAGAAGTCTTAAGCAATTTACTGAAGCCCCAAAACTCTCCTCCTCACACTCTTCAGAAGACAAATTATTCAATTTGATAGGTCCGTTTACACTGAAACCACGATCAATGTAAGCCGCTTTATTTGCTTTATCTAATTCCTTAAAAGAATTGGTATTTTGTGATTCTGACGATATCAATGTTAAGCGTCTCTCTGATGGTACATTCCTCTGACACAGGTCTCGAATATAGTGCGTAGCCAAGTCATGCAGAGCCTTGAAAACAATCAAGCACACTTTGTAATCTATTAGTTCTGGACACTTCAATCAGTGCAGCTCGTTTAGGAGAGGCGCTATGTGGTATCTTTTATACGGCCCCAAAGATATGTCTCGCAGCTGCATTAAACACCAATTGCAACCTATTTAGTTGACATTTGGGCATACCAGCAAATATGTCATTGCAATAATCCAACAAAAACAAAACAAATGCACATTTGCCCAAGAACGAGGCAAGTGGCCTCATTTTTGGCCAAACTTTGGTTTTGGTTTGGCTTTAGCTATCTCATATGGAAGAAATATGAAATGAGAGTTTTTGAGATCTGCAGGTCGAGCGATAGTTTGTTGTCCAAGTGAAGACCTAGGAATTTAACATTCTTTGATGGTACAAGTGCTTCTCCATTGATGTAGATAGGAGCATTATCATTAAGATATTGTCACCGCGTTTATCGCTTGCAAAATTCCAAAAACTTACAAAGGTACATTACGTTTATTAACCTAACCACATATAAGATCTCTTGGTGTTTATACAAAATTGACTCGCTGATGGTCATCCATGATATCAGGTTGGATTTTTAGAAGGCGGTGAGACTGCAAATATAGTGGATTAAAATCGAACAACCATCTCGAATTGCAATGACTTTGACAACATACCTTAGAGATGGTGAAGGAGACTTCTGGCCCTTAATCTTTAGATTTGCAAGTACATTAGGCTTGCAAATCTGGCCTAATCTGACTAGGTATTTATAAATGAGAATCACATATTTAGATGTTTAAACACTGGTGCAAGTGTTATCAGTGGCAACAGTTTGATGGACCATACAAAGATCATGGACAAATTTATTTCTCTAGTAGGTACCTACGCAGTACATATAACTTCACATATTATTGAATATTGAGTGATGTAATAGTTTGTCACGCTCAAAGGTACTTTATGTTTGTGTATACTTTAAATGAATTGTACGCATATTATTATGACCAAATTTATTATTTATTAGTGAAGACCTTTTGAATCTTCAAGTGTCCATAGAGAATAACTTGGCATTCGCAGATAAATAACTTGGAACATTACTGATGAGACGAACCATTTCAACTTCATGGAAATATGAGGCAATCGGCAAACCAATTACAGATTACAAATACTTCATCACATTAGATTATATTCGAAACTGAACTGAACATCTTGGGACTACCTACATTTAAATTATTTTTAACAAACAGATTGTCATATCGTTTTTCTCTTCAATTTGCTAAACGTACTAAACATTCCATCCCCTCTCACTCCACTGAAGTTTTAAGCTCTTCTTTTCAAGTATAAATACAGTCATGAGATCTATGGAGAGCCCGATGTGATCAGTTCCATCAAGATAGGGCGCTTCAGATGGGCTGGTCACATAATCCGAATGGATAAAGACAACCCCACAAAACGCCTCACACTCTCTGTGCTACAAGGTCGAAAGAGACCAGGAAGGCTAAGGACTCGATGGATTGACAGTGTCGATACGGATGCATCCACAGCATATATTAGAAACTGGAGAACGAAGGCAACAGATAGACGGAAATAGAGGAGACTCCAGGGCCCACCCAGGACTGTCGAGCTTAGAATGATGATAATGGTGAATTTTAAAACGAATATTCACAAGTTGAAAATACCTATGCTAAATTTTATAAACACACTGTTTGACATATTTGAGAAATTTGATTTCAAATTGGAATGTTTAGGTTTATATGCCCTCGAATATTTTTGATTGAATGTAGATCAAGATGAGATTATGATCGATTATGTACTGATTTATACACTGTTAATATTAAGGCAACATAATAACGTATTAAGAGCATGTCACAAGTAGCCCTACTTACTGACTCCTGAGACAAATAATCCATTGTCCCGGGCTCGATTCCCTGTGGAGAAACAGTTTTTCATATTGTTTCCAGTCATTATACTTAAACGTAATAAACAACCTTGCCTTGCTTACAATTTGCAACTTGACGAATACAAAAAACTGGGTAAGCGTCGGATTATAGACAATTTACAAATAGTAAGTATGACCGTATAAGTCTCCAGAATGTGTCAACGTTTCAAATTAATATTTCATATGGCAATTGTCACTTGTTCGAGAAGTTATACAAAAAAGAGTATGGAATAGCCTATGTGATGTCATCTTAATATTTTAGCTAAAGAAATTCTTCTTCTTCTTCTTCTTCTGGTGCCCTGTCAGGAACCCCCGACGTTGGTAAATCCTTCTCTGTCCTGTGCTGCCCGAAATATCTGCTCAACAGTTCTGAAGCCCGTCCATTTCCTGATATTAAAAAAAAATTAAACAAATAATTATGATAAGGGTATGACATAAAATTAAAAAAAACATCATGTAAAACTATGGAGAACATTAATAGTTTTTAATTATGTATTCAGCACCTAGCCTACGAAACAATTTATCAAATTTAACAGTCAACTAGAAGTCTCCGTTGATATGCCATACCATAAAATATTATGTTTCTCTTGTTCTGATTATTGATTTGTCACTGTTTTGTTTTGTCGTGCTACGGATTGTCGGGTTCTGATTAGAATTTAACGAATTATCACAGAACAGGTTCACACGGTCGAGTATGCTTTTATTAAACGACACCGACATCATTCATTATTAAAATATATGAATCATTATTATGTAATATATTCATTTGCATATCTCTCAAATGGACGGATGTGGTATTGTTGGTGTTATGAAAGATTTCCTCTTTAAGTGCATCAAATTAATTATATCATGGAATGTATGCAAAATATCGTTTTGAATAATGAAATATACAGATTTTTTAGCAATGACGCGAAATCTCTCGGAGCAATCCCCTGTTTAAGAATCCTCACTTACATAAAACATTTTATGTAGGTACCTAACCTAATGGAAACAAACGTTAAGTCCCCACAATATTCAAAAATAATACCAAAAATCAACGTGGGTATTGCAGTTTACACACAAAATATAAAATGATAATAATAATAACAAATAATACAAGATATATCTTAATTCAGTGGTCGGTAAACCGTGGTACGAGCCCCACATGCGGCCCTTTGAATGTGGCTATTCCACAAAATATCAAATGCGGGCGCGCAAGTACAGAGCGATTGAAACTTCTAAGCCCATGCGCAGAAGCCGATTTTCGGCCTGGACGAGTCTAGTTTGAAGAAGTGGCGTTTGAACACATAGAGAGAATAAACGAAAGAATAAAATTAGGGATCGATCTCGGGGAACGTACCATAATCAGATTGAGGACATTTTTAATTTTTAAGCAAATACCACATTAGGAATGACATAATAAAATCAATAACAATATACCTATCTATTTTTATCATAAGTTAAATGCATTCTGTACAAATATGTACACATGCGAAATATGGGTATCATCCAGAAGATCGACAATAGAACCACTTCGGGTGCAATAAATGACGCCTATAGAATAATCTTCGGATATCGACGATATAGCAGCGCTTCAACTATGTTTGCGGAGGGGCGATGTCAAGGATTTCTTGGTATCCTCAGACATCGAATCACAGCATGCCATGAGCGAATATGGACAAACCATAACACGATCATAAAGGCTGTACAGGAGCATCAATGTCCGAGGCTGTCACAAAGATGGACAGAAGTGTTGGATCAAAGACGATAATTATATCATTTCTACAGTTTTATATTTCATATAGTTTAATTTGTTTTTTTTTTTCTTCTTATTTTTTTTTTATTATTATTAAAAGTCTCAATCCTGCGGATTGGTTTGCAGAAGAAGTCTACATCTCGCTTTCCACTTTTCTCTATCTTCTGCAGCCTTCTTCAGCTCAACATATGTGGAGCAGTTCATGTCCTCGCACACCTGGGCCAAATACTCCCGTCGGGGGCGCCCCCTGTGGTTTGTCCCCTCTGTAACAATACAATTTCAAGCATTTTTCTTCTTCTTCGTTCTCGCACTGTCCCATTGACTTGGGGTCGGCTTTCCTTACTCTATTTCGCAATATTGTGCAATATTTAAAAAAAATATTGCATAATACTATTCAACACTTTTATTAAAATAATTCATAAATTTCGTACTACATTATGAAACCTAGTACCTACACATCGGTAAGAAAACTTAATTAATTAATAAGTATATTATAAAGATGACCACCACTGATTCAAATGCGTAAGGATAATATGTCAAGTGTTAATTAAAGAACGATGAAATTGCAAAAAATATATGACAGATGTATGTAATATAATTATATTAGATTGTTTGGAAAGACATTTCGTTTTACCAACAGAAGACTTAAATATAATTTTTCACAGTCAATTCCACATAACAGCAGTACTATCATTATATATTTAACTTTTTTTTATCGTCGAAAATGTTCAAATGCTGTCAAAGCAAGAAAAAATACTCGACGTGTAAGGAAAAAATATATTGACTTGAAGCTTTTTAACCTGGTCATGACAAAATAGTGGTGTTGGTTGATGTAAACAGTCGAATAACAACTCGTTAAATGAATAAGAGATCATGTTTCACCTTGATTTAATTTTCTTCTTTTATTTGAAAAAAAATGACTTTCCGGACATCCCAATAGTGAAAATAGAAAGTATATACATAGGTAAATGTCGCTCAACGAAATATTAAGTGGTGTCTGAACAAATAGAAATAAATTAATGCTTAGGTATATAAAAACGCATAACGTTTCTCATCTAAGGTGCTAATAAACACTTTAGAAAACCATTTATTATGCAAAAATGTCAACAGACTCAATTTGCGAATACCTCGATACGAAATATAATAAACATTCGTTCTTGGATAAAATCTCAGTACAGTGTCATTTGTTTTTCGTAAAATTGATAAGTTCGAGACCATACAACAAAAATATGCCACGGCGCGGTACCATGTGACATCATAAAAGTAGTGACGTTTAGTAATGTTGCCGTGTTGGTTGAGTGCTGTAACACTACTGAACGTTACTACTTTGATGATGTCACATGGTACCGCGCCATAGCCTGAATTTGTCGTATAGCCTCGGATAGGTTTGCTGGTTAAATTAAGTAAGATTAGGTTAGGATACCAGAGGATTTCTTTGAAACATGTATCCTCCCAGTGCTAACATATGGATTGGAAACAATGACACTAACTGCCAACACAATATACAAACTAAAATGTACGCAACGAGCTATGCTATTGAAACATGTATCCTCCCAGTGCTAACATATGGATTGGAAACAATGACACTAACTGCCAACACAATATACAAACTAAAATGTACGCAACGAGCTATGCTATTGAAACATGTATCCTCCCAGTGCTAACATATGGATTGGAAGTAATGACACTAACTGCCAACACAATATACAAACAAAAATGTACGCAACGAGCTATGCTATTGAAACATGTATCCTCCCAGTGCTAACATATGGATTGGAAACAATGACACTAACTGCCAACACAATATACAAATTGAAATGTACGCAACGAGCTATGGAACGACAAATGTTAGGAGTGAGCCTCTGCGATAAAATAAGAAATGAAGAAATAAGATGCCAAACAAAAATCGTTGACATAGCAAACCGTGTTCCAAAGTTGAAATGGCAGTGGGCAGGGCATGTTGCAAGACAGGGTACCGAGAGGTGGACACCCAGAATACTAAAATGGAGACCGTAGGAAAATAAAAGACCACAAAATAGATGGGTCGACGATGTTATTCCGGTTGCGGGAAGGGGTTGGCTGGGAGAAGCACAGGATCGAGTTCATTGGAGAAGGCCTACATCCAGCAGTGGAGAGGTGGCTGACAAAGAAGAAGAAGAAGACCAGAGGATACTAGGAGACCAGATACTGGTTGGGCTACTAGGACACTAGATACTAGTTAGGCTACTAGTAGACCAGATACTAGTTAGGCTACTAGGAGACCAGATGGTCCGATGACATCATAAAAGTGGCAGGTCCAGAATGGCGAAGAATGGCAAAGAATGGCATAGGAGAAAGAAGAAGGTCTTTATCCAGTACTGGACTCAAGAAGAGGCTGAGTAAGTAAGTAAGTAAAAGTTAGGATAATTTAAAATTTGATTAGGTCCGGGTTTGGATTTGGATATATTACAATTAGGTCAGCTTATGCATGACATGTTTATTTGTATGAACTTTCATGTGAACTCGTAGATATTTGAAGAGTAATCCAGAATAGTTACATTCCTCACATTTCCAATTTTTACGGGGTAAATGTAGGTATTATTTTGTGTCCATCCAAATGATGTTATAGTTTCCCTTTATTAGTCACACTGTTTACAAAATTATTCACGCCTATTTGAGTGTTAAAACTTGTGCTTCCTGAATTATTCCATATCTTTAGTCGTGTATTTGCAGTGGTCACAGCAGCTAAATACTTGTCTCTTCTTGTGAGACATTTTATGAACTTTAAAAAATTGTTCAAGATTGTCGTGCTGAACATACACAGTCTGCAAATATATACATATTCGCGATGAGAGAAACGGTGTATCCTGAGGCCGTGCTCAGTTGCTCCAACATACGAACACTTTTTTTTTTTTTGAAAAATAATAAAAAACATAAGATAGTACAAAAAGAAAAAAAACAATGATTCTGAGTCACGCCAAGTCTAATTCGAGTAGTCAATCTAACTGAGTACATCTGTAGAATTTACTTTTATTGTGATCCTCCTCTTGATGTTTTATAATTGCATCAGTATTAAGAAAGATTTCCTTACAAACATCACATTGTTGAATATCATTATTGATTATTTTATTACGCATGTAAGTTATCAATATTTTGAAACTACCATTCTTCCATTTTTCTGAATTAACGCCATCATCATGGATTCTTAGTTCGTAATCCGATTTAGTATTTCTTTTAACCTTGATTGAAACAATTGTTTCTGTGTTAACAGACGAATCAATGCGAAAACTCACTTCATTATTGAGGATCTGGAAATAATATAATAATAAAATCAATATATTTAGATATAAATATGTTTACATCCCACTCGGGTAAATGAAATATACCCGATCATAGGCATTGCCCTCCGAACATCAATAGAGAGGTCGCTGCTAATGCAGAGGACATAAACTTTGGACTTTGAACTTTGTTTGGTTACAAACCACCGGCAGCCAGACTAAAAAATCAAGGAAAAGCTTCCTTAGAATAACATCCTCCCTAAAACTACCACCAAATAAGGCAATAAAAGATCTTTGGCAAGCACAATACGGTGGAGATCAGGTCGACCTGTCGGAAAGTTTGGGACCGGGACACCAACTATTCTACCTGACATGGAAGACACTCAATAGATTACGCATCAGTGTCACCAGGTGCAAAGAGAAGATGTTCAGATGGGGTATAAGAGTGGAAGGGGGTGTCTCCTGCAATTGCGGCGAGATACAGACTGACGCGCACCTCCTCAACTGACGATATATGCCAGTGAGGTGCGATGCACAAGACCTAATGATGGTTAATGACAATGCCGTTGCGGCTGCTGTATTCTGGAATGGCATGGTGAAGTACTCGGACCCGTAAAGTAATATATTTAGATTCGGGCAAGATTGGGAACCCCCGCCAATTACCTACTAACCCAATGCACTAACCACCCTGCCTCCAGTGCGCTATTCACTCTTATAGTTTTCGACGAATAACCTGAGATATCCCGTGGGTTACACAAAGGGGAAATTTAGTTTTTTTTTCTTGTTTGGTATGTTATATGCAAACCGTACCCCTCCTCGACGAAAATTCTCAAGTTATTTCTCAGAAACTTTACACGCCTTTACTCTTCTTCAATATCCTTCTCCCATCACGCTGAATTATATTACGTACTTCAATAATCGTCATTATAATTATGTAAGTGAGAGTTTTTATGTTAGAGTGTTAGACCAACTGTTCTTTTCAATATTGCAATGTGTACATACCTGTTAAGCTCTCCGTTGAAAAGGGCTCTCCGTTATTTCATCGTCGAAATCCATAGGTTCACTTTTAGTTGTATCTACTAGTTCTTCCTTTATGCTCAATTTCTTCCATGAAATATGTAGGTATATCAAATATAGAAAAAAAAACATATAACTTACTCAGCTCTGCTTGAAGCCAGATTTTGTAATCGATTTATATTCCTCTCTATCGTTTCCTTTTAAAATGATAGTAATCTCTTGTAACCAAAAAAGTATTTACAGTTCTAATGTTTATGCAGGTATTTCAATATTTTAGTGTTGTCTTAAAACAAACAAGAAGGAAATTGTTTTCAAGATAAGATAAAAATGATTTGGCTAAGGCAATAATAATACAATAACTGTATTTCATTCAAAGATTTCTTATACAGAAACTCTAATGGAACCCAACATTTTACAAGTCATAAAAGCACGTATACAACAATGGTTGGGACATGTATCAGGATGAATGATGATCGTGTCCCCAAAAAGATTCTCAACACTAATCCAAAAGGCAGAAGAATTAGAGACAGGCCCAAGCTAAGATGGCTGAATGACACAGAAGACGACATAAGGGCGAGCAGAATAGCAAACTGGAGGAGAACGGCGGAGGACAGGGACGGCTGGAGAATGATTCTGGAGGGGGGCATGGCCCACACAGGACTTAGTGCTAGTGATGATGATGATGATGAAACTCTAATGGCAATATATTCTAAAATTAAAAGTATTGACTTATGTCTAAAATATGCCAGATTTTCAGATTGCTGGGGGCCAGGGTCCACACAGAGATGTAGCGCCAATGATTATGATGATGATGATGAAACTCTAATGGCAATATATTCCAAACCATAACCATTTGGCAGGTTCATGCTACTTGGCTAAAAATATTGACCTATGTCGAAAATATGTCAAATTTAGACATTTCTTCATGGGAATCGTGCCGATAATTCGTGATTGAAACGTAAATGAGATAATTTTAATTAGGTTTTATGTGTGAATTCTTCGACGTCTTCATCAGTGAAGAGTATATTGATGTACCAACGGCTGCGAGGCAATGTGTCTAAAGAAGACTGGTGGTTTTCTAGATGTGATCTTATAGGAGAATGCGATAGGAATTACATGGAGAGAACCAATCATGAACGATGAAGTTCTCGTGAGAGTAATAGGGAGACCTACGTTTCTGCAGAGGATACCAGTATTGAAACTTTCTATGGGCAGGAAAAAAATATAGTATAAATATTTGACTAATCACACAACATCAGTTTGGTTTCACTCAGGGTAAATCTACTACAGATGCAATACAGGCTATAAGAATATTAATGGAAAAACATCGCATAAATCGCAAAAATCTCCATCTTCTCTTCATCGACCTGGAAAAAGCATTTGACAGAGTCCCACGTCGTCTGGTCTGGCAAGCAGCAAGAGCACAAGGAATACCCGAAGAATACATTAAACTGATACAAGACATGTATTACAATATCACCACCAGAATTAAAAGCCCAGCAAGACTTAGCGATAACTTTGAAGTCAAAGTGGGAGTTCACCAAGGGTCTGCTCTCAGTCCCTTCCTTTTTAACCTGGTCATGGACTATCTTACAAGAAATGCACAGCAATCACTGCCGTGGTGTATCTGATATGCAGATGATGTGCTCCTTATCTCAGACTCGGCCATCCTATTGCAGGAGAACCTTGATACTTGGAGAAGAGCTCTAGAAGATAATGGTCTGCGGATAAGTCGTGATAAGACAGAATACATGGTATGCGAGTTTGAAAGAAGATGCACTGAACAGATATGTATTGAGGATAACCCAGTACCAAGAGTAAACCAATTCAAGTACCTTGGATCGATACTCACAAGTGATGCCAACGTAGATAACGATGTATCACACAGGATAAACGTGGCATGGTTGAAGTGGAGAACTCTCACTGGGGTACTCTGCGATAAGAAAATGCCAGTGAGAACAAAGGGAAGGGTATATAAGACAGCTGTCAGACCGGCGATGTTGTATGGAGCTGAGTGCTGGACCGCCAAGAAATGCCACGAACAAAAACTCCACACCGCCGAAATGAAAATGCTTAGGTGGGCAGGCGGTGTTACAAGAGTTGATAAAATCAGGAACACCTATATTCGAGGAAGTTTGAAACTTGGTGGTCTAGCATTCAAAAAGAACTTCAGGGGGACCACATCGATACCTTGACGACCCAGGACAGAGTGTCCTGGAGATTGCGTACCAGGAGGGCCGACCCCGACTAACACGGGACTAAGGCAAAGAAGAAGAAGAAGAAGAAGATTTGACTAATCACAGACGTTAGTCATTCGATCTCTGCATCTATTTGAAATTATAATGAAATGTTTGTAAATTGGCGATAAGACCATCTAATAGGTGAGATAAACACAAACATTTGATCATTCTTTACAGACACAGAGGTGGAGATTCCTGGACGGAGAAGATAAGTAAACTAACATGCTACTAACATGCCCACGAATGAAGACGACAGCAGCACAAGTGACCTAAAAACAGTGAACGACAAGGCGATATCCGTCGCTGCCTACTAGTGGCTACTACCCACAAAGTAAGTACAGAAAAAGACATTAAATGTATAAGACACATATTGCAACAGGGAGGTCTCGTACATGATATAAGAGAAGGAATGACAAAGAGGTCTATGAGATGTGCGTATGGGCTGCAGCACATACAAAGATCTAAAAAGAGGGCCACAAACAAAACGGACCGGAATGGAAGAGAAGATGCGAGTTTTGTTGCCAAACAACCTTTTAGGATTGAAATGAGGGAGAGTAAGTAACGATGTTGCTTGCATATAGAATTCAAGAACTGAAAAAACTGATCGTAGAAAATAGAAGAATCTATCCAAGGAGTTACTTCTGTTCTGGTGACCTATCTTCCAACACGTCACAACAAGGAGTTCATTCAGTATAAAATTACCTTCTGGAGTCTTAAAACATAGAACCTAACTGAGGTATCTATTGTTATATAGTAAACCCCTCTGGTTACTATTAATTTAATTAACCTACACTGGTCTCCTGCCAGATGACCTACACTGGTCTCAAATTGGTAATAGGTACACACCCGCTATAGTGGTGACTCGCTATAGTTGGCCACAACGCCTTAGTGGTAACCCCTCCGGTTACCAACTTCGCCTTAGACTAAATTACTCATTCGATTCTTTTCAATCGTTGCTGATACTCGTTTTAAAATAAGTAATAAAGTACTAAAAAAATACAAAAAAAACAACAAAAAATTTTAATTGCACTGTGTATTATTTTCATAGCAACTGTACAAAGTATTTAGATTTATGATGCATATATCCCGCAACTCCCTGGGATCCGCATAAGGTTTGATGACCTCAATCCTGCAGGCGTGCGGAATCGAAGATTTGGTATGGGTTTGTATTCTCGTATATAGATCATAGCTCCTATACAGAGTTAAAAGTATAGATGATAACTTAGCGGAATGGAAAATGAGATGGAAAATGATATTTAATTGGCTGCCAATAAAACCCCAGGATTGAACCCGACTAAGAATAACTAACAATAAGGTACCTACGAAGTAATAATAATGTTGTAACAAGTTTCCAAACGGATTTTGAGTTAAACATTATGTGACCGAAATCGTGATTACAATGTTATCGTCGTCTGCTAAGTAAACAATCAACTTTGTCGATTGAATTGATTCCGGAAATAATGACAAAGAAAGGAGAATTTCAACTAAGGTCAAGAGATCAGTCAATAATCCGGATGTTGAAATACAACACGTAAGACCATTTTTGATAGTTATGCAAATTCAAATAGAAAAAATATAGATTGTGTACGATGCCATTGTCGAAGCTCGGAGGTCAAGTAATTGTAAAGAACATCGCTAAAAATCGCCCAGCAATATCTGAATTGATTATATCTTTTGAGATTTGATAATAATAATAATGACCTTGATGACAAAATTCAATATATGTAAAAAGTACATTTACATATTCACATTTTTTTACCCCTCACGACCCCAAGTGGGGAGATATGAATTCGCAATTTCAAGGCTATTTTTTATTGCAAATTATCAATAAGTTTCATCACAATGTATCTGTTTAGGTGTGCTGTTCACTATATAAATATTATGTAAGGCGTGTTTATTCTACTTTACTGATTATAGACTAAAGTACTCATTCGATTCTTTTCAAATATTACAAATTTGTTTATCTAATACTCACTTAGACCCCATTAGATTTCGAAGGATATCTGAATAGTGCTTCTCAATTTTTTAACTGCCAAATATTTCAAAGTGACCCCAAGCTCAGGAAATTTAAAATTTGAAATTTTTATTATCAAATGGATAAAAAGGCACATCACTTTCATAAAATGGCATTGAAGAAGTATTAATTATTGAACAAACTCATTTCATAAAAATTTTGAAAATTCTCCATACAAGATTTTTAAAATAAAATAATATCCTTGTAATATGTAAAATATTTAAAATACTTTGTGGAGTGACCTGGTAATGAGGAGTATAGCGTTGTCCACTACCCATTCGTTTCTTTATGATATACCCGTACGACCCATGCACATATTATTTTTTATTATTTATCTGGCAACTAACAAGTACGTACTTACTAAGTTAAATATTATTTTAACACGCACCCAATAACAAGTTGCCACATTCTGGAGACTAATTATACTAATCGTAACCAAGATTCAGACTGATAACACACTTAAAACCTGTTTTTCTACCGGGAATCGAACCTGGGATATTTGAATCAGTAGTCAGATATCTAACTAAAAGAGAGAGGCCATGAAGGCCGACTTAAAAAGAAATACTGGATATTATATACTCAACAATTTCCTAACTATACCTAGTTAAAAGATTCGATAGGAATCCAATGAACTCAGATGACAAATTTAAAACTTCAGCAAAGGATAGTTATTTGCTCTTTGCATCTGTATCCCATTTAGTTAATGTGTTTAGAGGAGTACTAGCTGGTGCACCTGACCATCCAGGTCATAATAGAGGATCGAAGAAATATTTACAGGAGGCAAATATCCTAACATAAGTTAGGTGAACAATCAGTCGAAGAGCAAAATAAGTTAAACTGAATTATTTATTTATTAGTTGATAGAGTGTTATACAGTCTACACAATTTATAAAACAGATAATCTTGCGTTGTTTTATTAGTGGACCAGTGAAAACTTCGTGCATTATTATAGGATAATTTATATATTGATTACAAAAATTTACAAGAAATACATAATTAATTTACAAGAACATACATAAAAAACACAATAATAAGACAGCTGATTAAATCAAAATACTAGGAAATATAGGATGCAGGTGTCCTAAACGCACCGAGAGAGCTTGCAGAGATATCGGGTGTAGAAAGCATTGTACACCGTGCAAGCACGGTACACAAAAACAGAGTGTAGTTTTTATTACACTTAGGAATATAAAAAGTGTTATAGGATATCAGGTTGTTCTGCTCGGACAAATATATAGTATTAATTAGAGTCCTGCGGTTCGACAGAGTTACTAAAGTATGCGTGGCAATCAATTGATTCAGCATAATTACTAATGTTGAGTCCAAGAAGAAAATCAAGATGAGAAGCAAACTTTCTCTGGATCCTTTCGATTCTGTCGATAACCAAACTCCCAACGATTTCTAACAAGAGAGTTGTAAAGGACCTTCACGGTAACAACTGATCTAAATAACTTAGAAACTCTTGAAACAAACCCAAGCATTCTGTAAATGCTAATACATTATGGTATTACTCCGTCTGTCCGGGTGAATAAGAAGCCGATGATGTTATGTATGTATGTTATGTGAATGTGCAGGAAATAGTGTGATGGAATAATGGAGGTATAATAGACGATGGAATCTTGTTTGGCCAGCTAGCCAACTAACCTACCGCTGGTAAGTTGGTAAGTCTGATTGTGAATCTTCACTTTCTTTAGATCGTGTCATACCAGAGGGTAAAATATCATCATCATTAACTTCAATACACCGTCAGTGGACGACAACTAATTCACGTATTGACACATACTCCTCAAAGTATTCAAATTTTGTATGGAAATTTTTCAGAATTCTCATGAAATGAGTTTGATAAAAATTTTATTATGAACACTTGTGAATGTGATGTGCCTTTTTAGCAATATGAAAATAAAAATAACAAACCTTATATTTCCTGAGCTTGGAGTCACTTTGAAATATTTGACAGTTAAAAAACTTGAGAAGTATTGATCAGATATCCTTCAAAATCTAATGGGGTCTAAGCGAGTATTAGATATTTTTATTTATTTTATGTAACTTATTTTATTTTATTTTCATTTATTTATTTTTATTTTTATTTTATTCAGAAATACAACAGCTTATACAATAATATGATAATACAGTAAGATACAGTAAGACGCCAATTACAGTATTTCCTAGTGGGTGTTACAATATAATATAATATAACATAACACAATACAACACAATGCAACACAATACAATACAACAAAGTGTAACATAACATAATATAATTTTCACTGCTAGACTGCCCATGGAGATGGATACGACGTGATGGGACACACTGCGGGGAGGGGAAGGGGGGGACGTATATATGTAGTAAATCGGCCCGCGCAACGTGCGACCACAAACATGCCACTATACAAAGCATTCATACTTATGACGTGTAGTTCAAGAGACTATATGTCCATTTATCGATTTTAACAGTTCTTTTTTATAGGATGCAATGTTTGATGAAAACAGGTCTATCTTTGTATTGGTCATACAGTTATTTTTGAAACTAATACACGCTCTATTGACAAATGTGTTTAATATATAGTTAGTTCTACAGGATTCGATATAAAATAGTGTTTTATTTCTGTTACTTCTAGATGGACAGTGGAAACGAATTGCACTCAGGAGTGCACTACTATCGACTATATTATTTAAAATTTTGTACAAGTAGACCAGATCAATAACTATCCTTCGGTCTTCCAGTGATTTTATTTTATAATGTGTAAGTGCTTGATCATAATACCGGAAATACCGACGGTTTCTGAAATTGTATTGTTTTATGCATTTTTTTTGTAATCTCTCTATGGCATATAACATTTTTTTTGTAATCTCTCTATGGCATATAACTTCTCGGGCAACTAACAGGTGCTATGTCAAATAATTATTTAACACGCACCCAATAACAAGTTGCCACATTCTAGAGACTAATGCCACAAAATTTTCACATTCTAATACCACCGGGAATAGAACTCGGGACCCTTGAATCAGCAGTCAGATACCTAACCAACTGAGCCACGAAGGCCGACAAATTTGAAAAGAATCTAATGAGTAAATTAGTCTATAACCGATAATATTGACTATTAATCGATACATATTAAACGGCACACGCACACACATTGCGATGAAACTTTCAGAATACAATCTCAGCATGATATAAGTGTCGTCAAATAACTTAATTTTTTAACAGAGAAGGGGGGAGATTTACACGTAAACCAACGAAGCAATAAGACACAAATTTGCGATCTGCGCAACCGGAAGCTCGTTCAAGATATTTGGCGATAATTATACTAGTTGATAGTCTGCAATAAAAAATAACCTCAAGAATTACGAATTATCCCGTAAGGAGTAAAAAACATGTAAGTATGTATTCATCGAAGGGTACCTACAAAATTTTATTTGCACATATTGCAAAGTGTAATTATTAAAGCATAATTTATTTGAACATTAACTATGCCAAATCTCACACAACTCTATGCTCGCAGTTCGCTTAAAAATGAGTCCAAAGTTTTCACTACTCGTACTACAGATATAGATTTATCATTTTATCTATCTCCCAACGGACAATTCTTGGAGGAATGATTAAAATGGAGACTGTGCTTATGTATCTTGTCATTCTAAAGAAGCTATGTCCGTCTTCATAACAATTCTCAATTCTGGGTGCTGCAGCCAACAATACTTTGAATTTGTCATGCTAAGCATGGAGAAAATTAAAAGAACGATTTATCAATTCGAGCCTAGAACAACAATTATTCGTGGTAAACTTTTATAGTGTTATTTATGAAGATTCCTTGAATAGTGGTTGAATCACTCCTTGAATAGTGGTTCAAAGTCTTATTCCACGTTCAACTGAAACCATATTTATAAAAATATTTGAACCCTAGTTCAGTTGATCTCCATTTTGCGCTCTAATTCATACGACAGCACCAAATTTAGTTTTATTAAGTTGGTAGTCATGACTACTAAACAGTATACTCGGCATGAAACACGTTGGCGCCACATAATAGTTCTGTCAAACTCTAGCTATTGCACTTTTTGACATTCGATATTCATGAATATTTTTGTTTGAATTAAACGTCAATCGAAAATTTTAATCGCTTTTTATATGTTTTTCTCATATAGTTATAGTCATTGGTACTTCAAAATAGTCCAGTGTTAAACTACCCCCGTCGCCGGTTCAATTTGACATTTGCGTTGAACCAGGAGTCAGTTTGACATTTGAGTTGAATCACGATTCAATATTAATAACTACAGGAATACCCGTTAGATTCCACTGATTATGTTTCGTTATATTAATATTTAATACTTACCTACTTATTATATTTATTTGTTCTTTCATATCTACATTTGTTATTCTGCTTATTATTTTATTTTATTTTAGTTAAATTTTCTTTGAATGTATTTTTATGTGAATTTTTTTATTTTGTATAAGCTATTATTCAAAATTATCGTTTTTGTTTTTTCTTTATTTTCATTTACATTGTTTATAGATTGGATATGTTTGTTTTTTTTTGTATATATTTTCACACATTATGTACCTACTACTATATTTTGTATCTTTTGTGAAAACTTCATGTAAATGGCAAATGCCGTAAATAAAATAAATAGATAAATTTGATTTTTTAACCGATTTTTAATTATCTCAATAGAGACGAAGTTGGAATATTTACTGTAGGAGAACCGGGAAATCAAGGCACCTACAGGGCTAACGACCTGTCATCGGCTGGTTTACGTGATCACTTTATGCGCTTGCGCAACGTTCACCAATTATGCCTTTTTAATGAGATCCCTATCAATTCAATTTTGAAAGTTATATTGTAATACTGAAATTCTTTTCGCTTGAAAATAAGGAATTTTTACTACAGCCATCTATGTGTGAAATTATGAACAACATTCTTATTATTTTTTATTTATTTTTGTTGTAACGCCATCTATTGAGAGAATTGTTATTTTGTAAATAATGAGAGCAACAATTCTTATACCTGAGGTGACAAATGCATTATTCGCATAGAAGTCACCCCTGAATTGCGCCAGACTTATAAGGTCATTTTTGTCTTATTTACCTACTTGTACCAATGTGTAAGTAATTGAATATTTTTATTAACTCAAATTTATCTAATATTTTTATTATGCAATAATAAAAATATTAGATAAATTTGAGTTGAATCACGATTTAATTTGACATTTGAATTGAATCACGATTCAATTTGACATTTGAGTTGAATCAAGTTGATCCATGTTTATAAATAAGAAAAGGGAACATAATATCGTCGTTCAACCACAGTTCAATATTTGAACCACGTTTATAAATAACACTGTTATAGTTTTACTCAGCATCGATAATATTCTTTCTTGTTAAGAAGTCTGGATACGTCTGTTTGTTGGTATTACTGGTTTTTGACCACTGATCGCTTAAAGACGGTATGGGAATAGAAATGACCGTCGTGATCCTCCAGTCTCGAAGCTGGTGACCTTTAGTTAGAAACTATAAACAAAATAGACACACTATTATGTATTATATACGTTATACATAATATTAGGTATATACTTACCTATACGTAGGTATTAATCACGTTAATATTTTTTCTCACACACAATCTTCTTATTTACCCGTTCTTTTATTTTAGACAATTGAAAAGTATCCACCGGAGATTACCCAAAAATGAAGCTAAAACGCTTATGAATCCATTTGTTGTGTCAAGGCTGGATTACCATTACTGTAATGCTATCTATACTGGTTTTCCCAAGCATCAGCTTGATATATTACACATAGTATTCAACGCATCTGCGAGGTTGATATATGGAACTGACAATAGATGTCACATAACACCTCTTATTGCACTGGATGAAATGTCCAGAACGAGTAGACTATAAGGTATACGAGTAGACTATAAGTATAAGGTAAGGTATGCTCTGAACGACTTGGCTCCACACTACATTAAAGAACGGTGTCAAAAGACAGCTTATTTTGAAATCAGCTGGATCACAGATAACGTCTTTAAAAGAATCGGACAGAGTCAATTTGGCGGCTTAATATGATAAATTGCCTCTTGACTTACGTGGTGCTCATATCATTGACACCTTCGGAAGACTTCTTAAGACTGCCTTGTTTCGTAGAGCAAACAAATAAGCTTTAGCGCTCTTGGAGTGATCTTATATCACTAAAAACTTTATAAAATACTAGCGGACTCGACAGACGTTGTCCTGCACGAACGTTGGCTTGCCTGTTATTAGCTGGTTTAACAAACATAAAAATGAATATCAAAAAAATGAAAACAAATACCGCAGACAGGATTGAGAAAAACATCAAGTTTTAATGGCATAGCCAACATTGTATAATATACATGGAGCCTAGTATGAACGATACGGAATCGATACTTGTCACCTAATAATTGGGAGATCCGTGGGATACCTATTACTTGTCACAAAAGTTAAAATGGTAGTATGAGCTGAGTGAATTCGTAAGTGAAATTAATTCTGTCCGATAGGAGGCGCGACGGCGCGGTGAAATTATGAAACTAACAACTTTTCAACGTTTCTTAAAAATGGCACATTTGCATTACGTTTTGGCTTTTTTTATTGACTCGGGAAGAAAATGAAGATAATCCAAATGAATATTACATTCAACAAAACATTATGCCTCGAAGAAATGATTCGTTTATAATACCTAAATGAAACTATAATTTCGAATTGGTTGATATTGGTTTTTACTCGGTTCATTATATTCAATAATATATGAATCAATATTTTATATTAATACAATAAAAGTGCTGTGCAATTAAGACATCTAATAAACAAGAGTTTTAAAAAATTAATGTCTTGACCCAATTACATAAGATGAGTAGGAAAAAGTACTTGTATGATGCAAGTTGCATTACCTACGGACGGACAGTATTTCGCGATCTATACAGTATTTTTTAATCACGTTTTAATTTAATATAATAACGGTTAAAAACATCGATCGATGTAGATATATCATAAAAAGATCCAAGATAAACAAAGATCAAATATACTCAAGAAATTGAACACTTCATAATATAAACATACGATAAATAAAAAGTAATTGTGGTTATCTCCATACAAAAAAGTACATGGTGGTCACGTGATTTTTCCGGCATTTGTTGTAGAAAAAATAGATTAGGAATATGCGCCGATTGTGTATTGGTAAATTTCAAATTCAAAACATAATTTTCGGCGCAATAAATTCGGTATAGCGGTATATTCTGTATAGATGATGCTCGGCGTTGAAAATAAACATTCTAATGATGATCGTCTTTAAAAAGTTTGCATCTAACAATGAGTATGACACAATACAATAACAACGTACTCAAGGTGGCCAATTTATAAAAAGGCGTACCTTTAAAACCAGGTCATAATAATCCTTAAGGACGGGAGGCCTTGAAAGGACGTGAGGCGTTAAAAGGACAGGCAGCTCTGGAGGGACCGGAGGTGTTGAAAGAACGGGAGTTTGAAGGGACGGGAGGCTGAAGGAACGAAGGGCACTGAAGGGACGGGAGACTCTGAAGATATGGGAGGCTCTGAAAGGACGGAAGGCGCTGAAAGGAAAGGAGGCACTGAAAGGATGGGAAGCACTGAAAGGACGGGAGGCGTTGTAAGGAGAGAAGGCGCTGGAGGGACGGGAGGCGCTGAAAGAACGGGAGGCGCTGAAGGAACGGGAGGCGCTGAAGGGACGGGAGGTGCTAAAGGGACGGGAGGCATTGAAGGGACGGGAGGTGTATATGACAGGAGGTTGAAAGGACGGAAGGATGAAAGGCACTGAAGGGACGGGTAGCGCAGAAGGTGCGGGAGGCGTTGAAGAAACAGGAAGCTCTGAAGAAATGAGAGACGATGAAGGGAGGGGAAGCATTGAAGAGACGGGAGGCTGATAGAACGGGAAGCTGAAAGGCGCTGAAGGGACGGGAGGCGCTGAAGGAACGGGAGGTGATGAAGGGACGGGAGGCACTGAAGGAACGCGAGGCGTTGAAGAGACGGGAGGCACTGAAGGGCCTGATGGGACGAAATGTACTGATGAGCCTGAAGAGACAGGAGATACTGAAGAGCCTGAATAGAGGGGTAACACTAAAAGGACGGAAGGCACTGAAAGGGCGACAGACACTGAAGGAACGGGAGGCGCAGAAAGCACTGTAGGGACGGGAGGTACTGAATGTCTTGAAGGGACGGGAGGCACTGAAGGACGGGATGCATTGAGCGTAAGGGAGGCACTGAGCCGAACAGAGGCACAAAAGGGACGGGTGATACTGAAGGCACTGCAGGGAAGGGAGATAATGAATGGCCTGATGGGATGGGAGGCTCAGAAGAGACGGGGGCGTGAAGGGACGGGGGGCGCTGAAGGGATGGGAGACGCTCAAGGGATAGGAGACGCTGCAAATACGGGGGTGCTAAAGAAACGGGAGGTGCTGAAGGGACGGGAGGTGCTGAAGGGGCGGGAGGTGCTGAAGGGACGGAAGGCACTGAAGGGACGGGAGGCACTTAAGAGACGGGAAGCGCTGAAGGGATGGAGGCGCTGAAGGGGCGGGAGGCGTTAATGGGACGGGAAGCACTGAAGGGGTGGGAGGTTCTGGGAGGAGATCCTGAAGGGACGGGATGTGCTGAAGGGCCTGTTACAACGGGAGGTAATGAAGGGCTGAAGGGACGGGAGGTACTGAATGGCCTGAAGGGACGGGGGATACTGAAGGTCCTGAAGGGACGGGAGCTACT
Source organism: Molanna angustata (assembly GCA_963576475.1). Lineage (NCBI taxonomy): Eukaryota > Metazoa > Arthropoda > Insecta > Trichoptera > Molannidae > Molanna > Molanna angustata. The sequence continues at coordinate 2,346,733 of OY754977.1, read as the reverse complement.
GAAAAGCCTATAGCAACGGAACTGATTGGCCTGAACGGACGGGAAGCCTTCCCTTCAGTACCTCCCGTACCTTTAATGCCGCCAGTCCCTTCAGTACCTCCCGTCCTTTCAGATCGCATATGTAATATGTATAACCATATAAACATTACGATTTGTAAGTATATACCTATGTATAATTTTCGCCAAATATCTTGAAGGATCTCCCGGTTGCGCAGAGCGCGAATTTATGTCTTTTTGCTTCGTTGGTTTACATGCAAATCACTCACCTTCTCGACTAAAAGTTCAAGATGTTTGTCTACAACTTTTATCGAATTTTTTGGTTTTATCGAATTTTTAATTTTCCCACTGACAACACTGTAGTGCTGTACAAGTACATTTTTTTCATGTGCCCACACCACTATACAAATGACAAATTGAAATAATGTCGCCAGGGCCCGCAAGCCTAGAACAAATAATTTACGCCAGATAGACTGAGATAGACATATATCTGTGTCTTTTTTTCCACTTTTTAGTGAGGACCGCACTTCTCAGACGCCGCCACCGGCGGCACTCATCGTTGATACCATTAGTAAAAAAAAATAAAAATTTACCCAATTTATTTATGTTATTATTATTTGTTATAGTTTGGTATTAAAAAAAACATATTTTTTACTTTCGAAATAGTTTTTAAATAAAAAAATGAATACTTCTATGTTTTATGAATATTAAAAAGCATCAAATCATTATGTTATATTACAATTTTACTAATGCACTATGGGAACAGATTTCATTATATGGCAATATTTTCAACGCGTTGAAAACAGTTGGAAATGAATCGCCATTTTTGTTTGACCTTTGTTGTCATTGCTGCTGTCGTTAAATTTTATCGAATTGTGTTAAAAAATGGAAAACTTGAAGAAAAAATCCCAATCCCATTGCTAATAAAGTGTCGGTTCGTGTAACTCAAAGGATTTGACACAAATAATTCCGTTTTTCGTCCATTCGCGATCGAAGCACATTCTTACGATGGATGGATCATTTTATGTTGAAATGAAGAACTGCGTCACGCTGAAGTAAATAAAATAAGTGTGTTATTTGTTGTGTAAAAAAGACAATGTAAAATTTGAAGAAAGAATCCCATTGCTATTGTAGTGTCGGTTCGTGTAACTCAAAGGATTTGACATAGAAACATTGTTACGATGGATGGATTTTTATTTAATAACAACAGTGAAAGTGTTTTAAATTGAGCTAATTAATTATATTTTCTATTTTCACTATACAAGTTATTATTGTATTAATATATTTGTGTATTTCGTCATATGTATATTGTTTTTAATACTAATAAAAAATAAAAATAATGTTTTTTTTACTTAAATAATTTTACCTAATTTAATTATTCATTGCTCCTTTGTGTATTGTTCTTCATAATGCTTGAATAACTTGAAAAAAATATGTTATTCAAGCATTATGGAGGATGAATATGCAAAGGAGTAATGTAATACAACGAATAAATAAATAAAATATTCCGCCTGGGTGGTCCAACCTTCCCAAAGCTTTTACACCGCAAGTATAGATGACAGTAATGTGTATTGGCGTACAAAGTATGTATGGTGGCTTGTGTTCATTAGTTAGTGTGTTCTATGAATGTCGCCTCGTCATTTATCAATAATGACAATAATCATTTAATTAACTAAACAAAATGTTTAGTAATACTATACGAAAAGTTTATTATATCCGCGAAAGTGTAAAAAAAGTGTATTCGTAATTGAAAAAGGTTAGTACCTATTTGTTTAATTTAAGAAACACGATATATTTTAAACGATTCCATTAAAATCATATTTTATTTGTAAAAAGTTCAGTTTAGTATTGTAAAAGTATTTACTTTTTAGTGAAATATACAATTTTAACCAACTGAACTTTAATCCTAGGAAATTTAACGATCGTAATATTTATTTTGAGTTAGGTTAGGTTCAAATGACACATTTATGTTTTGCAACATTTCCGTGAGGAATGAATTGAAATCAATTTCTCCTTTGCTGGGGATCGAACCTAGGACGCCTGCACATAATTCAAACGGTTTACCAACTGTGCTACTGCTGTCGGCAAGTCATATTTGTTCTTGTTTCAAGGACATACCCATTCCTTGAGTAAAAACAATTCTATGCCAGTCAACAGATATTATGCGTTGGTCATAATTCAGTGCTCAACTGATTTTTCTCTTTCAGAATTTAACCATCTTCAGAGAATGAACTGGGATAAGACGAGTGGAGAATCTATTCTGGGCTGATAATCTAGGGATATCTTCCGGGGAACAACAGGGACATGAAGAAAAGAAAAAGTCTGAGATCTACTCGTCAAATATGTTCAACGACATATTTTTTTTTATGTAAGTACCTACATATTATGTTTGTGTCAAAATATTGAACATTGGCATTATTGCCATTTAATAATTCCTTCCAATCAGCCCCCCTAGACAACATGCCATTAAAGCTAAGCGTTATATCGCTAAGCGATAGAAATGTATGAAATTTGTGGCTGTCACGTGTTGTCATAGCGACCAATTTCATACATTGCCCCCAAGTCAAATTGAAAACGCTGTTCGTTATCGCCAAGCGCTATTTTTTTTTTGTATGTGATTTGACGTTTGTTGTAGAAATTTTTTCTACAATAACAAACAACAAACGTCAAATCCCATACAAAAAAAAATTAGCGCTTGGTGAAAACGAACAGCGTTTTCAATTTGACTTGGGGGCATTTACTATCGCTTAGCGATATAACAGCTTAAATGACACGTTGTCTAGGCCCCCAGATACAAAGACAACATATTATGTTTTGTAAATTGTTCATATACAATTGTATAAATTAAAATGGTAAAAGAAAATCATCACAAACTAAACGAGTGGGTTGTGACCAACGCTAAACTTCTCACTAACAAGTCATTCTATAAAGTATTCAAATTTTATATGGAAAATTTTCAGAAAATAAGTTTGTTTTACTATTTTTTATTTAAATATTTTATTATGAAAACTTGATATTTCTTCAATGCCATTTTATGAAGGTGATGTGCCTTTTTACCAATTTGAAAATAAAAATTTCAAATTTAAAGTTTCCTGAGCTTGGGGTCATGTTGAAATATTTGATAGTAATAAAAATTGAGAAGCACTATTCAGATATCCTTCAAAATCTAATGGGGTTTAATGAGATATACAAATTTGCAAAATTTGAAAAAAATCGAATGAGTACTTTAGTTTATAATCGATATAGTAAAATAAACATGTCGTACATAGCACACACACAGATACATTGTGATGAAACTTTCAGAATCCAATCTCAGCATGATACTAGTTGATAATCTGCAATAAAAAAAAATAGCCTTAAAAATTGTGAAATCATAACTCCCCACTATATCCTCTTGGGTTAGTGAGGAGTAAAAATACATACCAAAAAATATAAATAATGTTTATAATGAAAAAAGCATTTCATTAATAAAAACAAAATTCGCTATACTTCAAAGAGTACCTACCTATGTGTTAACAGATATTTTTTTTTTAGAAAATAAAGAGAAAGGCAATTGTGGTTTCGCTTCGTCCACGAATCCAGGGCCACGAGCACAGGCGACCAGAATACCAGCCAGAATAGATGAGCCAAATGGGCTTGCGACCATGTTTGAGGGCTTAAAGGGATCCTTTATGACTTGAGTCACGCTCACCACTCAGCAACCAACCTACGATTGATACTCCACTCCCCTGCGGAACCAAATCAAATCGGACGCGGATAATGCTGCTTTTACCACTCTATCCAACTTTTCTTTTATTTTACCTCTACGGAGACTTAGGTCCTTAAAATAGGAATTTAAAACTTTGCAGGCAGGCCTCTCGCCCCCACCTCTACAGCATATATATTTGTGTTAAAGCCATTTTGAACTGTTTTATGTACCAGTTCCTTGTACTTGATTAGCTTGTATTGGTGGTCTTTGGAATATTTGTGTCCCATGGAACAGTCAGCTCCACATAAATAGCTCTTTTCAATGAAAGAGAGTATATTGTCAAGTCAGGCCTAAGAGATGATTTGCAGATCTCCTTTGGAAGCCTCTCTCACAATTTCAAGCACCTTATAAATTGCAATTGAAGATGTTATATCCAAACTAAGACTATACCAGATATTCATAGATAATTCATATAAGTTATAATGAAATCAAATATTCATATGCTATAATGAATACAATTTAATATTTAACAAAAAAAATATTTACACTGTTTACAGGTTCAGATGATATGGCCACATTTTAAGATGACCAACAGTCACTGATCTAGCCCAGGATAGGCGAGATTGGCGTAGTTGAATTTAAAGGAGAGGCAATCCCAGCTAAATTGGACCACAGACAAAGCGAAGAAGACAATGCTTAATTGATTTTTTTTTATATTTTTAAATCATTGATAATACTTTCAATATACAATTCTGCTATATAACTAGCATCGTCAGAATTGATTTATCCAACTGTCGATTCGTTCATGAGAATTCAATTCTCTGAATGAATCGACATTATTAAGCCAAAATGCGTGTACGAAGGAACATTTTGTATGGCGTAGTGGACTTTTTGCATGCTAATAACACCAACTAGAGGCCTCGCAGCATATATGTTCCCATACATGGGTTTACTCAGAATTCGGAGTAGAACATTTTATGTGAGTTTTGTGTGTCTGTCCCCCCCCCCCTATAACTTTTGATCCGCTCAATTTACAGAGCCCAAAATTTCAAAATATATAAACACTTATAAGCATACAAAACTTTTGTACTCAGAATGGTGAATTATTGTTTCAGTCAGGGGTTATCAACTTTTGAATTTTTGGTTTATTTTTCCATATATGTCAGAAACCATAAAAGCTAGAACGCTGAAAATTGGTACAAACATAGACAAATACAAAAACTCAAATTGGTTTTTTCAAAAAAATTCTAGGGTTTGTCAAACAATTTTTTTTAAGAAAAATATTTTTTTTATGAAAAATTTATGAGTTTAACTCCTTATATTTCCAAATAATTTAAAAATATCGAAAAAATCTGAAACACCCCAACTAGATAATTTAATTTTCTATAAAAAATATTAATGTTGTATTAGCACATCTCAATTTTTTTTTAACAATTTTTGTAAACATTGAATTTAATGACGACATTGCTTCATACAATTTATATGGCAGTCGCTTACACACAATATCTAAGAAGACTTAATTGTTTAATACTAATCTCCAAACATACATACATACCATCATGCTGTTTTCATATTCTGGGTAGGATCAAAGGAATGCCCTCTATACTATCGCTATCTTGACATACATACCTACATGTGTTGTATAGAAAACCAAATATCTTAAAATATTAAATAATTTGTATTTATGGTTTTATAGTTTGGTACTTATTCTTCAACTATACATACTATCGCTATCGACAGTTGGATCATCTCATGTGTTAAATGCTACTAGTATTTGATTTAACATATCAGTCTTTTTTGTATACTGTATTAAAGTATATGTTTCTTAAACAATTAATTATATATTAAAAATGAACCACAAATATAAAAACACGATATTTGATAATATAAATTTATTATATTATTTAAATGAAATTAAAAAAAAGTACTAACATAAGAATCTAATCTCTCAGTTCTTCATTAACATAAGTTCAGTATAATACAGTGTGAGTTTTATAGAGATGAGATAACAAAGTATCATAATATTATGAACTTGCAGATTTATATTTTTCTATTTATTTTTGTTCCCAAAAAACAAATATTGTATTAATACTAAATAATTATAATACAAATAACTGATTGTCTAAAAGTATCTATTAGTCAATTTTTAGATTACAATGTTTCTGTATGAATTCATAAAAAATTCTGTATGGATGTGCATTTATATAAATTGAAATGACTAATAGAAACAGAAACTTTACAAATTTGTGGCATGTTTCAGAACACTTTAATCTGGTGAAGCAAATATCTCTTAATTATAGAATTGGTGTAAATAATAAAATAAAGTGTAGGTATTTTACAATTTTGAATTCTGCATATATTAAATTGTTTTTTGAAGAGTTTCATTTTTTTTCCTGATATATAATGATACCTACATTATTTACTTGTGTATTTTATGTTCATAAAATATATAAATCTCTACCAATCTATTAATTGAGTTTTTATTTTACGTTTGGTATGTCATAAAGAATTTCTTGAAAAGCTGTTCTTGAAATGTCAATCAGCCAATTATAATTCTTTCAATGCTCATCATCAGCAATGGTGCTACAGCCCGGTGAGGGCCTTGGCCTCCTCAAGAAACTGCCTCCATCCCGCCCTGTCGACAGCAAGTACTTTCAATGGTAGGTATGTATAAATTAATGAAGGGTGTCAAATTTGAAATTTTATAAATAGATATAGGTACCTAAGTGCTATGTCATATCACCCCGTGCAAAGTTTCACATGTTTGTATGTTCCAACTTAAGGGAAAGCATTCAAATGGTTATACCATATTTTTATTGAATGACTTTTACTTCTTAACTTCCATTCCTTTTGTTTGACCATATTTATTTGTTAATGACATTTTTATTAGATTCTCATTTGTGAACCTGTCATAGGTTAGAGAACCGAGCATCACATCCTTTATTTTTGCATACATTATTCGCTTCATACATGTATGTCTATAAATTAAACTTCTTTCAGAATATAAAACACAGTCGTATCAATGTTTTCTTGGAATCCTCTCATGCCTTTATCGGCTCTATTTTATGTCAATTTTTCTTTCATATTACTTAGCGTTTATGTAGTTTCTACTATATCTTTCAAGTTAATAATGGACTTGCAACTTCCAGAGCTCTAAATCACAGGAAAACTGCCTCCAGCTACTCGTCTTATGTTAACGGCTCATCTCATAATATTATATTATCAAACAGTTCAACAACAGATTTTACTATAGCGTCTCAGATGATTATTTTATGTGTCTTCGTTCCTATAACATTATGAGCTTCGATAAGAGACGACGAAACTTAACAGATATCATATTCCTCTACAAAATACTTATTGAACTCTCCAGAGCTAACAGAATCAATCAATTATAGAGACCCACTCGACAATTGAACTTTTCAACTTAAGCAAATGTAAAATTAACACATATAAACTCCTTTATTAATCGCAGTTGCAACTCATACAATCAGAAATACTTAACGATTGATCCATCTTACGTTAATCTTGACTGCTTCAAAAAAAAGTAACTGCTATCCACGTTACAACAGTAAATTTATTATCATACATACACCGTCCCACAAAACCCACATACATACTTCCATATTTTACTTCATCATCCCCATACCGGTCACCGTTCCTATTAGGCATAAAAAAATGCAAACTTATTTTTTGTGTTATCTGTTAACCATATTATACCGTTTAACTTTTTTTCCTTGTAATGTTTTCATAAGGTGTGGAGATAGATCACCCGTGCGTTAAAAGTACAGTGACCAAAGGACAAATAATACCTCATCATACTAAATATCAATGTATTGTGGCGATTGTATTGGCACAATTATACTTTATTTATACCTATGTATACTGAATATCTACCTACCAAATTTACTTAACTATTCTCAGATTTTAAAATAATATAAGACATCTCTATAATTGGCTTTGATATGTGTAATGCTTTTAAGCAATTTGTGAAATAGCTGTTGAGATGAAATAAAATAAAATATTGTCTTATTGCAGTGGTTCTTAACCTGGGTTCGATCGGACCCCAGGGGTTCGGTGGAGGTCAAGAACCCCGACTTATGATTCGTGGTGACACCTTTCTTTATTATAATATAGGTATTATATTCTTGTCTCAACTGTATATTATGTCTATTTATTTATTCATCTTTCTGTACATAATATAAACAAATATATTGTACACTGGCGGGCTTATTGCTATTAGGCAATTTCTTCCAACCAACCAGATAACAAAGTATGACAAAATTGTGTAACAAAAAAAGAATGAGAGTAAAAGTAAACCTTCCTTGTCGGCCTTCGTGGCTCAGATGGTTGGGTATCAGACTACTGATCCAAAGGTCCCGGGTTCGATTCTCGGTGGAACCACAGTTTTGAATTGTGTTTTCAGTCTGAATCTGTGAGACGATTTATATCGTTAGTCTCCAGAATGTGGCAACTTGTTATTGGGTGCGTGTTAAATTAATATTTGACATAGTACCTGTTAGTTGCCCGAGAAGCAATATTAAATAAATAAATAAAAACAAAGAAAATATATATAACACTAAGATACTATTGATAAGAGTTACCTGGTTTTGTGAAGTGCGGACGTGTGTCTCATTGTATGCTGTTCCAGCAAACTCGATAAGTTTTGATTTATTTTTATTTTGAAATTTACATTTGTACTTATAACTTACTAACAAAGCTGTATTAACTTATTATTTCGTTTAATATTGACTTTACTTTCATTTTATTTACGTTTGGGTTATTTAATTATTTTACTTAGATATAATTGTTACCTGTTAAAACTTGTTTACGTGTTGTTTGCGAAGCGGCTCGAGGCAGTGACGTATTTCGTCGTCACCGACCCGTTACTCGCACGGATTCTGATATTGTATATAAATATTTTTCTTTCTGATTAGTTATTTTTTGCCACATAGAGTGATTTTAAGTTTCATATTGTTTATTTTTCATTAATATACGTACATATATGTATTTTATCATCACATGGAGTGATTATATGTAAGTTTCATATTGTTTATTTCTCATTTTATATATACTTATAGGATTTATTCCTAGATTATATCCAAGTTTTTGTTTTTTGTTTTTTTTTTGTTTTTAAAATGGATGAGCCAGAACCCCCTGATACTGGCGGTACTCACCGCAAACGCGGAAGATTTGACAAATTAGATCCGGAAAGTAAAAATATAAAACAATTTCCAGTTAATAATGAGGTTGAACCCCCATCAACAAAAAAAAACTTTACAAATGAATACTCTCTTCTTTCGTCTCCTCCATTCCTGGTAGTGGTCGAGAGTAAAATAAACGGCAAACCCATTCACCCCATGCTTCTTGGCGAAATATGCGCTAAGGGAAATATAACAGGCATAGTTCCTGGTGGAGTTCGAGCGGATAGCAGAACAAAAATTGCAATCACGTTCAACACTCCTCAAAATGCTAATAACTTCTTGTCTAATAAGACAATATCTGAAAACAACCTCAACGCGTTTATCCCTAACTATAAACTCTTCAAATCTGGAATAGTTCGTGGAGTCCCCGTTGACTTAAATGATGAAGAAGTCTTAAAAAATATTGTTGTGCCTGTTCCCTTTGGCAAGGTTACAAAATTGCGCAGACTCAACCGAAAAGTCACCACCCCCGATTCATCCGAATGGAAGCCCTCAACAACGATTCTATTAACATTTGAAGGGCAATCATTACCAGACCGAGTGTTTTTGTTCTACAACTCGTTGAAAGTAGAACAATACATCTACCCAAGCTATATGTGTCACAATTGCTTACGATATGGACACACTAAAGCTAGATGTACATCGACCACTAGATGTACAAGATGTGGATCCAGCCATTCAACGGACATATGTCCTTTGAAAGAATCAACTCCATGCTGCGTTAATTGTAAAGGTGAGCACTTAGCCACCAGTAATTCGTGCCCCGAATTCCTTAGACAGAAGGAAATAAAAAAAACTATGGCCGATGAAAATGTGTCCTTTTCTTTTGCATCAAAATTAATTCCGAAGAGAAATAAACTATATAGTAGTGTAGCAAGCTCCCAAACTACCAAAACCTCTCCAATCCCAAATAAAGCTCCAACACCCCCACCTCCTTCAGTCTTTAAACAAAATGTAGACAAAAACATGATTGAGAATCTCCTCTCATATAAAAACGGCCAACCATCAAATCCACAAAATGGTTGTGCTTTGACTGAAAACATTTCATTAAACTCTTCCTCTCCTTCACCCATCGGAAATACTCCAACTAGCTCTGAACCCCACATTCTCATAAACTTGCTCGTCCAAATATTAACTATACTGTTATCCAAATCTGATAATGCATTAAATAATCTAATATTTCCTTCCTTAACAAATATATTGAATTTAGTATCTGAAACAAATCACAATGGCTAATCCATCAGGTCTTAATCTTCTGCAATGGAACGCACGAAGTGCAGTCTCTAATCGACACGAAATAATAAAACTATTAACGGACAACGACATAGATGTGGCTGCAGTTTGCGAGACGTGGCTACAACCACATTTTAACTTCAATATTCCGGGATATAACTGCGTAAGGGCAGATCGTTCTGTGGGTCGCGGTGGTGGGGCTGCCGTGCTCATAAACAACTCAATACCTTTTTCTAATATACTTCTCCCTTACAATCCTTTTCTGGAGATCGTTGCTGTTTCAATTAACAACATCGGCTTCGTGTCAGTTTATATTCCACCAAATTCTGGTTTTGATATTTCATATTTTGACTCTATTATTCCACTACTACCTTCTAGCTTCCTACTTCTGGGGGATCTTAATGCACATTCCTCATCTTGGGGATGTTCGATTACAGATCGATCTGGAAATTGCGTTCTGACCTTTTTAGACAGCCATAACCTGTGCGTCATGAATGACGGAGCCCCTACTAGACTAACTCCACCATCCCAAAATCTTAGTGCTATTGACCTAAGTATTTGCACAAATGATCTATCATCCTCCATTAACTGGTGTGTTTCTGATGATCTTTGTTCAAGTGATCATTATCCAATATTCATGATACTTCTCACAAAACCAGTTAGATATAGCCCTTTCTCAAGAAATCTTTATAATACACGTAAAGCTAACTGGGATGTATACCAGGAAAAACTCGAGACTTGTGCCTCAACCCTTGAAACTCGTTTATTTCAGTCTGATTCTCTTGATACTAAATGTAAATATATAACAGACGAAATTTATAAAGCAGCCGATGCTAGTATGCCTTTAAAAACCAACCATAAGAGAGCAAAAAACGCTCCTTGGTGGGATGAAGAGTGTTCAAACCTGATAATTGAAAGAAGACAAGCAATGTATCAATTACGGAAAATTTTAGTCTACAAACTTTTTTACATGCCAAAGCTGTACAAGCTAAGGTTAAAAAAATCTTAAGACAAAAAAAGCGCAAAGGTTGGCAGAACTTTTGTTCTAATTTATCCCCACATACGCCTTCAACACGGGTATGGGAAATGATTAGACGATTCAAAGGATCTCTACTCCCTTCCAAGACTTGTGCAGAGAGATCAGTATGGCTTCCAGACTTTATTGACAACTTGGCACCTCCTTACGTCCCTAACGAACAAGGTCACACTCTTTCATCAACACCCATCAATAATTATAATCCATTGACTTCTCCATTTACACCTAATGAATTACAAACCTGCCTTCACTTAGTGAAAAAAAATAGTTCTCCTGGCATAGATAAAATTCCCTATATATTCTTCCAAAAATTTCCACAAATATTTCTTGATATCTTCCTATATTTCTTGAATGAAATTTTTACCTCAGGTACAATACCAACACCATGGAAGCAACAACTCATTTTACCAATACTTAAGTATGGTAAGGATCCCAAATCAGGTTCTTCTTACCGCCCCATAGCTCTATCCTCCTGCGCGTTGAAACTGTTTGAACATTTGATTAAAAATAGATTAGTTTGGTACGTTGAACGTAACTCTATACTGTCGGTGAACCAGTTTGGTTTCAGAAGATCTCTTTCATGTATGGACAATTTGAGTATACTCATTACAGATATTCTCATTGCTTTCACTAATAAGGAGCACATAGCTGCCGTCTTCTTGGACATAAATTCAGCTTTTGACAACGTTTGCATTTCTACACTTTACCACAAACTAATTAAAATGAATTTCTCCCCTCTTTTCTGTAATATAATATACAGTATGTTCTCTGACAGAGAGATTGTTGTGGATGATGGCTTTGAGGGCGCCCGGAGAAGGATCTGGAAGGGTCTCCCACAAGGTTCTGTTTTGAGCCCTGTTCTTTTCAATATATATTGCTCTGATTTAGATACGGTCCTCCCCAATGGCGTTAAAATAGTCCAATACGCAGACGATATAGCCCTTTATACATCAAATAAAAATATCGATTTGGCCACTACCCTTATACAAAACGCCTTGGATAGCGCTAATGAATGGATGATCAAACATTCTTTTTCTATTTCTGCTTCTAAATCTAAATCCATACTTTTCTCAAGAAAGCATAATATCCCATCAATTTCTTTAGAAGTGGAAGGAACACAGATTCCTCAGGTGAATGAACTGAAATTCTTGGGTCTACACTTGGAACGGAAGTTAAGTTGGAGCCCCCAAATAAAATATGTCGCAGCAAAATGTGAAAAGTCTGTGAATATATTGAGAGCAATCTCTGGTGTCTCTTGGGGATCTCATCCTACTTCAATGAAAAACATTTATAACGCATTGGTTCGGTGTCACTTAGATTATGCCAGTTTTTTTTTCTGTCCACTTCCGAAATATTTGGAATTAAAACTAGAGAGAATTCAATCTAAATGCCTCAGATTAATAGTTGGTGCAATGCAATCAACCCCTATCAACGCTCTCCAGGTGGAGTGTGTGGATATGCCACTCTCACTAAGACGACAATATTTATCAGACACTTTTATCTTAAGGCCCTACTATACCCTGGATATACGGATATACGCAAAAATGCACACTAAATTAGCTTCTAATGTATGAAACACGAGAAAATATTGTATATCACCTGATATGTGATATACAACATTTTATCGTGCGAAAATGGTAAAATTTAGAGGTTTTTTTTAAATAGCAAGAAGAGTCATTGAAATTTTATAATAATAAAAAATTCAGCCGGTAGATTTTCATATTCTCTATCGAATAAAGTAAAAATATACTTCATAGGCCTTGTAGTTTTTTAGTTACTTACAGTAAAAAAATAAAAAAGGGTTTTACTAAAACTAATTTTACAAGAAAAGTATTAAACAAATTCAAAATTCAAAAAAATCATGCAATAGATTAAAGATGTACATACAAACTGTTCCTTATTTCAAAGACGTATCTTTTGAGGGTATTAGGGAAATTATTTTCAAAATATAATGTATAGCCTACTATAGCCTCTTAAAGAAAATAAATTATTCAAATCATCCACTTCTCAAACGTATTAATATTCTAATTTCTCTCTACGAAACTAATCGATTCTGGTCTAATAAGCCTTCGCCTTTATTATGCAATAGTATAAATAAATACAGTTCTTCATTCTATATAAAACAGTCTCCCTTCCCTTCCCTTTTTTATGATTCACCGATTGAACTTTTGCAATTCATGCCAAACGTGATTGAAAACATTGGTTTGGACAAATACACGACATTATCTAAACAGTGCATTAATCGAAAATTTCTCTCTATAGTAGCTGATAAGTGGCCAAACCATGTGACAATATTCACTGACGGCTCAAAGCTTTCCGAAAATAAGGAACTGGGAGCTGCGGTCTTCATTCCATCATTAAACATTTCCTCTCTACTAAAACTTCCACCGGAATCCGCGATTTTCACGGCAGAATGCATTGCATTAAAAGAGGCTGTGTGTCTAATTAATTCACACAATATTCATAAATGTATCATCTTCACAGACTCACTTTCACTTGTTCAAATTCTCAAGTCCCCTTCTTCAACTCTCAGTGACAATCCGAACATAATGCGTATCAGAAGCCTTCTTTATAATCAAATGATATCCGATATAGAGACTATTGTTGCGTGGATTCCGGCACATTGTGGTATCCAACATAATGAGACTGTGGATGATATGGCTAAAACTGCCTGCACCCTTGGAATTACTATTGAAAATTTCATCCTTCCACATGATGATATAAGACGATCCATGGAACGTGACGCTCATAAGAGATGGAACGATCTTTGGATGGATGAGTCACTTGTGAAGGGTAGAAGATACAAACTAATTCAGGAGCATATTCCCCGTAAACCTTGGTTTCATAATTCGAAATTTAATAGATCAGAAATATCTGCGATCTGTAGGATGCGATTTGGCCACTGCAGGCTCGATGCCCACCTTTTTAAAATTGGAATCGCTCAGAACCCATACTGCGAGTGTGGTCTGGATGAGGAGACGCTCAACCATGTCTTCCTGGGTTGTCCATTAAGGGACGCCTATGATGCCTATGGAAAGGTTCCCTTGCATCTGCCAGTTAATGTTGAGTCGTTGTTGAGCTCGGCTTCAGAAGCTGTTGTAGCGATCCTGCTCAAGTCAATGAAAGCTAATTTTATAATTCTGTAATCCTTGTGTTATTTTGTTTTTTCATTCATGTCTGATATTGGCACAAATCATCCAAAAGGATGCAATGCCATGAAAAAAAAAAAAAAAAAAAAAAAAAAAAAAAAAAAAAAAAAAAAAAAAAAAAAAAAAGATACTATTAAACAAAAAATAATAATAATTCATAACAAAAAAAGGATAGGGTAGGGACAAGGAGAGGAAATTGGGATCAGGTGTTCAGGGATAAATATTCCTTCTTTAGTTTTTTCTTGAAAATATAAAGTGAGTTAGACAACACAATTTCCGGACTAAGGCTATTCCATAATCTTTCTGGTTGTACTTCGAACAAAGAGCTGAGAAATTATGGATAGGGATGGATAGAGTTGTACGTTCAGCAGATCAGAGTGGAAGTCCATGATTGGATAAATAAGTGAATTTGCTTTTGAGGTACTGTGGCAGGTTTTGATTCGAGAGAATAATAACAAAATGTGTATATTGCGCCCCTGGCATATCCTGGACCAACAAAGAAGAAGGTAAGATGATATAATATGATCAAATTTTTTGAACCCAAAGATGAATCTGATACATATATTCTTGTGACGTTCAAGTTTATTGAGATGCACTTCATTAGCATACATCGGCATAATCAAACAATGGAAGAAGAAATGATTGAGCTAGAGTTATTTTACAACGGAATGGAAGAAATATTTAGTACTACTTAAATGCATTGTGTTATTTAGTACTGCTAAATGCATTGTGTTATTTAGTACTACTAAATGCATTGTGTATGGCAAATTAAGCTTCATTACTGGCATAAGTTCTTTATTAATTTTATTTCCTACTAACATTCTGTTTTTATATTCTCATTGAATAACTATGTAGGTAGATAAACATATTTTTTTAACATATTTATGTAGGTACTTATATTTATTTATTTCATTTCAGTAAACTACAGCTTTGTAAATTTGTGGTTACATATTATATGGTGCTATTAAAATTAGTACAGGCCAATGATGTTTTCTTCTAATTAAAATAATAAAGTAGAAATAATATTTTGAATAACAATAATAAGAGAAAAATATGATTGATATAAAAAAAAACAATACAAAATAAGAATAAAATGAGGAAATAGATGGATTATTGGTGTAAAGGAAAGAGCTTGTTTGAAGGAGTTAGGGAACTGGTTTTAAAATATCTTTATTTGTTTACGGTAAGTTTCTAAGGAGTCATGGAAAATGTCTGTGTGATTAAATTTTAGATTGTTGTCATGTTGAATTCTGTAAATATTCGAGTTATATCTGTAATTAGTATGGCAAGTAGGTAAGTAGATGAAATAAATTTTTCAAACGGGTGTGCCTGTTATAATAATATTATAGAACTAAACAATATTGCTTCACCACCATTTTTAACTCATGTTAGTTCGTCATGAGAGTAAATTTAAATCTAATGCTGTACAAATAGTTTTTTCTTTAAATTAAACATCAGACAATTTTAAAAATCGCTTATTTTGCGGCATTATATTTATATTTGTAAAGATTTTAGTTATTTTCGTTTTCCTCGTAAGTAAATCAATATGAAATACGCCACATTAACCTTGACGAAACGTCAAACAACTGTGATTTGTAGATTCGACCAGCCCTCTACCAGACGAAATTATTCCGTTGACATTGCCTTAAAATCACCTGCGGAATTCGCTCATACTACCACTTTTAAGATTTTAGTGATATTTGTGTGATATGGTATGGAAATTATATACCCGAAACGCTCGTACTACGACATTGTGATTAGTCAAACCGTTTCCGTTGGGGATATGGGAGAAATCTCACTGAATCTCGTACTACGCGCCTATAACATGAGCAATATTGCCAGTGTTCAAAATATTTATATGATTGATATTTTTATTATTATTTTATTATATTAATGTACAAAATTCCTTTTTGTGAATCTAAACCATTCAGGGACTCACATAAACACACACAAAAAGATTCATCAAAATCGGTTCAGGCGTTTAGGAGGAGTTCAGTGATATACACACGTACAGAAGAATTACATATATATATAAAGATTATTACGACCCTCCCTTTTCCCTCATAAACATACGTTATTTTTCTTGGTATTACCCCTTCCTTCTCCATTATTCAATTCCTCGTTTTGAATTTATATAATATAGATGGTCTTATTTACTATTTTTCAACATTTTGACAATGTGAGACATTGAGTTATATCGGTGAATGGGAGTAGCGTTTGCGAACTTAATTAAACTTAATACACCCCCTTTAGTAATTTAAAAAAAAATTATTATATAGTTTAATTTTAATTATTTAAGAAGAAAAAAATATTTAAGAGAGAAAAGAATAATAATAATTGTAGGAGGGTATTAAGTTGTTTTACACAATACAGTTTGTAATTGTTGGTGCGAGTTGTGTAGGAATAAAACACAAAACGGTTAATTTAAATATGACCAGGGGTCATGTATATTGAAAAAAAAATTATGCAATTGGGTTAGTAACCTTAAAACTAAGTACAACAAAATGAAAGCAGTAAAAAAATTGAAACATCGGTGCTTTGTGTAGTGGGTGCGTGTTAAGGCGAGTGATTTTGTTTGGTGCTGAGATGAGGCGCTGGTCGAGCGACGTCGGCTTGGCAGATGGTGCAAGCGGCTTTGGCTCGCGTGGCAGGATGTTGAGGCGAGAGACGAGCGGCTTTGGCTCGTGTTGTGGTGAGGCGATGAGATACGAGCGGCTTTGGCTCGTCGTGGATGCAGCAGACTCGCAGGCAGGGGTTGCTGACATCGTGGAGGACGTCGGATTGGAGCAGGGGCTCCGTGAAGCTGGACTGGCGAGGAGGCAGTCGCTGTAAGCTTCGCCGGGACGTCCAGAGACATTCAGTTGTCTCAGTGGAGCGCTGGACTCTAAGGCAGGAGTCGCTGGGCTCTGGATGAGGAGTCTAGCGGCCGTGAAATATACCTATGCAAGGTAGAGGCGCGCTAGGGATCCGAAAGTATGTAGGTATCGCCGGTTGTGTTGCTCGATTGCTCTGCCCGTGGTGTGAATGTTGACGTCGCGACGCGTCGTAATTATGGTGTCTACTTTTTAAAACAATGTAAGAAATTTAAGACGAAAAAAAATAACACTGATAGTGTGCGCTGTATATTTAAATTGTCTTTAATACTTTTAACTTAGGCAGGTAGGAGACATCTGCCGAGGCACAGATGCCCGTCCGTCACTTGCTACACAAACTGAATTTAATTTTTTTTTGAACAAGGCGATGAGAACTATTCATCTGTCTGTGGACTGACTCCACTGGTGGACTCCAGTTTACCGACTGTTGACTGACTGTCTTCAACTCTCGAAACGTCTTCCTATCGAATTTTGTAGGAGGTGATCAGAGCCTCGATCATTGGTCACTACGAGTAGGCTGTCCTAAGGACACCATTGTTTGTCCTTTATTGTCCTCGAGATAACAACCAATTACGATCTTGGTTGGGGCGTGTTAAGTATGAAATACCATGTGTTTAGAAAGTGAGACTCGGCCGGGCAATATATCTTATTACTAGACGTTTTGGAGACTCGTAAAAAAAATGTGAATTGGTTGTCTTCCGTTTCAAATATTAGGTATGTTCTTTTGTTGCATTTTAAGACAAAGAAGGATGCACATGTTGGCTATATCTTTAGAAAGAATGATGCTTAATGGATTTGCAGTTGTTACATGACTATAGAAATGCAATAAATCAGGAGATCTATTCAGTTGGACATTTTAAAATATAAATGAAATGCATTCTATAGTTTTGAAAGAATTATTTCGACACAATGTGAGCAGTAAATTATTATCTTGGCCCTAAGAAAAAAATAAAAACCCACTGCGAACATTTTATAAGTAGGTATTATTGCGTAAGAATTCATTCAAATAATTCGAACGCAACAAACTTAAAGAACGTTTGCGAACTTAATTAAACTTAACGAACGTTTGCGAACTTAATTAAATAGAACGTCCATAATTCCGTAATTATTTTTGATATCTTATATGGTAAAGTACAGGTAATTTGCTTAAAAATGAGGCAATGAAAATAATAAACGCATTTGTTGTGTCTATGTTGGATTACTGTAACTTACTGTATTTATGCCGGTTTACCCTAAACACAGCTAAATAGATTGCAGCTGGTGTTTAACGTAACTACAACTCCTTAAAGAGCTGATATGGTTGAGGTGTCCAGAACGAGTGGACTATAAGGTCAGAACCGGATCTACCCGATTTGACGCTTGGTGCACTAGATCCAAAGCTGTTCTCTAAATCTTAACGAACAAAGTGTTTTTTTATTCGACAAACAAATCCGAAAACAATTCACATATTAGTCGTTATTCTTTATAAAAAAAAAATTTTTTCTGCCCACCATGTTGTCAAAATTCCCGTGGAAAAAATCCTCACTTCGATTCATACAAAATTTGCTAACAGCGACATCTAGTATATTATATGAAAATCTGTGAGATAACCGAACGCATCTCCATCGTCCATATCAATTAGTTATCGTTAAAAAAGCGAACTAACTGAAAACAGTTATCCATTATAATCAAAAGATGGGATATTTCACCATCTGAACAAAAAAATATTAAAATTTATTTAAAACTAGTTGCATGTAACACATGAGATCCAACTGTCGATAGCGATAGTATGTATAGTTGAACTTGGATATTGTGTATTCCATACAAATTGTATGAAGCGATGTCGCCACTAATATTAATTTGTACAAAAAGTTTGAGATATATTACTATAATGTATACATTTTTTATAGAAAATTAAATTCTCTAGTTTATATGTTTCGGCATTTTTCGATATTTTTAAAAGAAATGGAAATAAAGGCAGTTAAAGACAAAAAATTGTCATACCAATTTTTTGCTTCTTAATAAAAACAGTTTGAGAAACCCTGGAACTGATTTTCAAAATCCATTTCGAGATACTATATTTGACTAAGTATATTTGTACAAAATTTCAGCGTTCTGGCTTTTATAGTTTTTGAGATATGTGGACAAATGCTATAAAAATTAAAATGTTGATAACCCCTGACTAGAACAAAAATTCTAAATACTGAGTATAAAAGTTTTGTGTACCTAAAATTGTCTATATATTCTGAAATTTTAGGCATTGTGAATCCAACGGATCAAAAGTTATAAGGGGGAACGGACAGACACACAAAACTCACATAAAATGTTCTACCTACTCCGAATTCTGATTAAATCCATGTATGGGAACCAAAGATATTAATGTATATACCTAGATGGAGTACTTGTCGGAAATAGTGTGTCGAAATTCGCGGGTGTTTTTGCGCGCTGGTAGACAGAAGACTGATTTTTGTACGTTTTTCGGTACATTTTGCTCCCCATGTTTTGTGAAAAATTCATCGTTATACCTCATTTTATTAATTTTAATGGATGTATTTATTATACCAAGGACTTATTTAGTGTTTTGCGTTAATTAGAATCCCGATTTGGTTTTTTTATTTTAAGTTTGGTGTGATTTTTATTTTTTTTTGACATTTGATGGTTATATTGAGTTATTTCTAAGTTTAAAACAGTTTTTTATGATATTTTTAGTGTTAAAATTAGTGGTTAAGTTTATTTACACAGTAATTGTGATAGTTAAAAGGACTTTTTAATTATATTTGACCTTAAAACGTTTTATGTGATCAGAGACCCTATACTTTCAAATTTGTTAGAACTAAGTTGTTAGTTTTATGTACCTATACCAAAATTTAAATAAATAAAGTTATTTTTTTAACAATAAATTTTTGTTTAATATTCTTCAAACCCCTTGATTTAATATTGTTTTCTAAATCTTTGAAAACAAAAGATAAAATGTCCAAGAGTAGTAAATTTTAGAAATGTTGCTCATGAAAGAAAGGGAATCCATTCTTATTTAGCTGTTATAAAAAATATGAACTCATTTTTCACATTAAGATGATATCGACTGCCATGGCACAGTAGTAAGCCTCTTCTTCTTTGCTTGCGTCCAGGGTTCGATTCCCGGTAGAGGAGAAATTTACTGGTTAGTTGGAAGAAATTGCCATTTGGCGATAAACTCGCCACTTAAATAGGATGTAAGGTAGTGTTTAAATAAATCAAGATAAAATATGAATTTTTATTCCTAGGGTTTTATTTCAGTACTTCGAGTTGGTAGATGAACCAAGCTATCAACAATGTATGAACCACCACAAAAACAGGTAAAAAAGACAAAAATAAAACCAATGTTGGTATTTTTTACATTACAATACACACCAGTTACTTCCTTAAATTGCTTTCTATTATTTTTTTCAACTGTTAACTCTATTTTCGATTAATAAATACGAAAATATCATGTCGTACTCAACAATCTTCATACAAACCGCGTTTTTCTTGCCTACCGATTGTGCGAAAGAGACAACATTTTTTTGCCTCACGTCACCGCTATGAAAAGTTGACAAGTACTCCATCTAGGTATATACATTTAATATCTTTGATGGGAACATATATGCTGCGAAGCCTCTAAGTTGGTGTTTTTAGCATGAAAAATTCCACTACGCCATACAAAATGTTCCTAGTATTCCTTATACGCGGGTCTTGGCTTAATACTTTGTCAATATGTTATGAGAATAAATTCTCTTGAACAAATCGACAGTTGGAATATTTAACAGAAATTAGGTACCTACTTTAGTATGTAATATTTTTTTAGAATAATACCTATATATTATTTTTCTGTTTGAAACATTAAATTTACATTTTTGTTGCAAACTTCAGATTGGTCCGGTAGTGGTGCAAAGTTCGATATTTTTGTAAGATCCTGTCCTTTAAAATCGATTCACGAAATTTATGCGGATCATCAATTCGCTCTTCGATTCAATATGATTCAAATATAGCTATCCTTATCTATCGTACATAACATGTACGTAGAATGACAGAGAAAACAAAACCGATTCAAAATATGATATGCAAATGTAGGCGTTAAAATGTTTGCATTTCAATGTACTTAATGGTCAATATTGCTTAAATATTTTATGAACCATAATGAATTAGTCGTGAATCGAAGATCGCCTTCAAAATAGTATATTCAATTATAGACGTTACGTATTTGTTTTTCAAAGTATGTTGCGGTCAAAATTGCTTAACATATTTAAGAACCGCAATGAATTAGATTTTATGAACCATAATGAATTAGTTGTGAATCGATGATTGCCATGAGTCGGTATGTGTATCGCATTCTAACGATATATTTTATATGAGATAGAAAGTGTGAGAGTGATGTCTGGTTCATGAGCGGATCGTTGTGGCAACGTGAACCGTGAGTCACCGATTCAATTTAATGATCCGGTCAAATAATACGGATCACTCATTTTTCCCCGTCGCTAGATTGGTGTTTATTTGACGTTTGTGTTTGACAGCTTTTAGTTTGTTGGCAAGAGGTTTTACTAATTAGGAGAAATATCCGTAATATTTATTAACAATGTTTACTTTGTGGACTTTATTTGAAGCCTCAATATTATGTTTAAATGCTGTCTGCATATTAAACGAAGAAAGATTCCTTTCAAAAGGTAGAATTGCCTTGTTTTAGACCTAACCTATGTTCCTAATATTTCAACTGTGCGTGTAATAAATATAATGACATATCTAACTACAACTTAGTTTTTGATATGTTTTAAACTGTCCTTACAAGTGTAAAATTATCGAAGATATGAGGTCGATAATAACATATTATTATGAAGCGTTTGCTAAGTAATTAATAAAATAAATCATTTTCATAACACATTAATACCTTTCATCAGTTTCTATTTGTTTGAATAACTTTTTCATTCTACATATTTTTTGTTAAGGTGTATAGGTTTGGTTTTATAATTATATACTTGACATACAGTGGACCCCCGGTAATCGGCCCCAGTCTAATCTGGCGGTAGTGTGTAATTGACGCGACGTGTTCTGTTCGCGTTTTCGTTTTGGAATTCAACTCTAAAATCGTCAGGCACCGCTGATAGCAGAAACAAAAATTAATAAACGTTATAAAGATATTATTCTCGTATTTCTGACAACAAGAATAAATTACTGAGTTTACCTCCAAAAATGTGATAATTTTGACATTTGGAAATAGACACGCATTGAGTAGTCACAGACCGTACTCGTCGAACGCAAATCGGTGTTCCTTGCACCCGTGAGACCATCTCGGGAAGAATTAGTAGGGCCTTGATTCAGGAGTCATGGGAAATTTGTCGCAGTCCTGGAGAGTATCAAAACCTGTATCAGAACGAGCTTCGGTGTTGTTTTGATTCGCAATCATTTTGGAGCCGTAACCTACATTGTCACTGTTGTGGTCTACCGCTCTGAAAGCACTTGTCCAGCCGCTGCCGTTTCCCATGCAGTCGCGCTTGACCAGCACTAGCTGTCTGGACAGGTTCCCTGATATCCTGCCCCCATCTACCAACGTTCACCTCCGTCCTGGTATTGGACGTGCCGAAAAAGGCAATACATGCGCACATCTAGAGATTTTGTGGCACAGTTGGAAAGCCATTTCTGCACGAGCTTCCTGAATTTGATCCCCAGCAGAGGGGAAATTTATATATATTTTTACAAGTATATTTTTAGTGCTTTATTTTAATTTTTAACTTGTGACGTCCAAATTTTGCATTTATTTACATTCATCGTTTGTTACGTCCTAATTTATTGACATAATTGTTCTGTTTGATATTTGATTAATTAACAATTTCATTTAATTTAATTAAGTGTTTTCGTTAACACAGTGGAAGTTCATAATTATAAATTAACATATTTATAAAAATAAATAAAAACACAGTTTTAATCCACAAATGAGTAAGACATTAATGAGCCTAAGAGCTTTCGCCGAACACAGCCGGTATCCTCAGGCAGAAATCAAACTAATTGTACATTAGACAGTCAAAGCACGGTTTCAGTTATTTTAAAATTTAAATATTTTATGTGATCAGACATTTTACAAACAATTTTTACTCTAAAGAGAGAGCTCGTCCTCCAGCTTAATTGGGAGATGGGTATTATATTATGTACATTTATTTCAGCATGTTTTTGGTAATTCATGTTTTGACAAGCTGTAACTAAGAATCTTACCATCTTCCTAAGGTTTTTGTCAGATACTTTAAAATTGTTATATTTTACTTATGTTCGACCCTATCTTGAATCTGCTTCAGTTGTTTGGAACCCCCAGTATGTTACCTATATAGAAAGATTAGAAAAAGTCCAAAATAAATTTTTGAAACACCTTGATTATAAATGCCGTCTTGCCTTTGATGATAGAATCCTTTCCGCTCGTCATCATAAGATAACATCATTAGAAAATAGACGTACCATTGCAGACATGACATACCTACATAAAATTATTGATGGTGCCGTTGACTCTGAGTCTCTTGTTGGGAGTCTTCCAATTAATTGTCCCTTTCGTAGTACTAGAACAAATCTTACTTTTAGATTGCCTCTCTGCAGAACTAACTATGTCCAAAATTCATTCATCCAAAGGGCATGTAACATTTATAATGTTTTTTTTTAAGAATGTTGATATTTTTAGACATACTAAAATAAAATATAAGAATGCCATCTCTGAGACCCTTAGAGGTTTACGGTAGCTGATTCCTGCTTTGTCCTTTTTGACTGCGAGTTCCACAACCTTCCTTTCTCTCTTTTTGTCCTTTTTATTCTGAATTTTGAGTAGGTACCTACTAAATTCTAAATAGATATTTGTTTTACACTGTGCAGCTTAAAAAGATAATGTAATATCCGAAAAACAAAATTGGTCTATGATATATTGTTAAAATTGAATTTGTTGTAATATTTGTTTGTATGACTGTATGTTTGTTATGTTTAAATAAAATAAAATAACAAGGTACTCTTTTTCAAAATGTTTTGGACTACAGGGGTCTGTGGCTGTACTCTATACTATGACAAATTCGATCATCTGACACCTCCGGATTACCGTGCATCAACTGTATTCAAATTCTTCACCATACTTGCAAATTTATCATATTCTAGATTTATAAATTAGATACTCTGAATCAGGATGTAAATCTTCAGAATTACATTAAACTACTTTACCATAAAACCCTCAATTAGTGTTATTATAAATATCCTTCTTCATCACAAGATACAAAAACACACAAAAATTGTCTTTGACTCCATCCTTTTATGTGGAAAATAAAAAAATAGTCTTGTAGTAGCAGCATTTATGTACATTATAAAAAATAAATACTTAATGATAATCTAATATTTCAGTTGGATGGGGTAGTTCGAGCCATAGTCAAGCGTACGGCGAGCAGCCATCTTTGAAGGGCCAAGCAATGAATTTAATACAGTCTATCAGAACAGTCACTAGAAGTAAGATATAAGAACATTTCATTTGCTAGTTTTGCTTTTATAGATATACAAAATATCTATTAAAATAATTAGACTGCCAAAAGTAGGTATTCAAGCAATCATATCTGATTCCCGAAACAAAGGTCCCGGATTCGATTTCCGGTGGAGACACTGGATCTGTGTTAAATTAATACTTGAAATAGTATCTGTTTGTCAGCGAGAAACAATACAAAATATATGTTTTGAAAACTTAATTAGATTTAACTTTTTGACCGTCAGTTCTTGATGGAATACCATTTAAATTAATTAATATTTTTAATAAATAAAAATAAAAAACTGGTTTAGAATCAATTCCACTATATATTTAAGACTACAACCTACAACCGGTTTCGTGCTAAGTACATTTTCAAGTAGTCAACCCTACTTGAAAATGTGCTTAGCACGAAACCGGTTGTAGTCTTAAATAAATAGTGGAATTGATTCTAACCAAGTTTTTTTTTTATATGTAAACTATTCCTTATGCTATTAAACAGAGATTTTATTTTTTATAACAGAATTATGATTTTTTTCTTGAACAATTTTTATAAAAAGTCATTGTTTTTATTCTCATTGTCAATAAATTATATTTACTGTGTTCATAGTTATTTCTTCCAACTTATATATTTCAAGATTAAATATAGTCAATCAATACTTTATTATGACTCAGTAGGACGATATTATGGAAACAGAGTAAGGAATATACAAAGCTGACATACGCTACGACTTTAGACCAGGCGAGAGGTACACAAAGTGAGGTTAACCCAAACATATAGCAGTAAAAGTCTTTGCTTTCAGAAATTAATCCCTGTTCAGATTTATTTTCATTCCGAACCATACTGAAAATATTTAAATAATATGAATAAATGATGTAGATTAGCATCAAATTTTGGTGGCAGTCTTTCGGTGTGTACCAAGTAATTTTACATTTGTTTTAATTATTCGTCATTGATTATAATGATTATGGAAATCATTGATGATTATAATATTAACAAACAAAATTAAACATTTTTAATGAAACACAGTATTTATTATAAAGTTCATTCATACCATCACAACATAATTGAATTCAAAGCCATATTTATATGTCATAAATAGATTTGCAATATATAACTATTTTATAACAATACTGTTTTTTGTTGTTTCAGTTCCTCTAATTTTCTTGAACATTATCGCAATCATATTCAAATTACTACTAGGATAATCTGGGAAAAATATAAAACAATAATTTTCTACTATTTACTAAGAAGTGTTTTTGTATATATACTATTTTTATAATAAATCTCATTCCTTCTAAATTTATGTACTTTTCTTAATATCCTTATTATTTTTCTTAACTTTAAATGAAAACGTTTCTGAGCAAAATCATTTTTAAATTCCATCCATACAAAAGAAATATATTTATTCCATCTAAAGGCCAAGTAGGTACTTGACTATGGTACTTGATAAGTAGAATAAAATGTTGTCTTGAAATAGCAACATCTTTGGGTGAATTATAAAATTAAATTCGCTACCATTTATCCAAACCATGTCAAGTATAATTCGACATTGATAAGCTATAACATTGTTTTAGTGCTTTGTCGCTAGATAAATTTAGTAGCCTTTTTATAACAATATTTTTTGCTCTGTTAAGATTTAACAATAAATTAGTCAAGTTTAGGATAGTTGAAAACCGATTTTAAGCAATCGAAATCGCGGTAAATGCATATTTTCAGTAATTTTAATCAAATTTTATTGTAAAAGAATAATAATTTACTAATATATGGTTATATTGATACATACCATATATAGTTACTTAAAATTGTGTATTTTTTAACATCTCATACATATAGTTGTCACCAAATAACTTGAACTTTTAGCCGAGAAGGGGGGCGATTTGCACGTAAACCAACGAAGCAAAAAGACACAAATTTGCGATCTGCGCAACCGAAAGCTCGTTCAAGGTGTTTGGCGATTATTATATCTCATATTATAACATTGGATAAAGTCAACAAAACATTTTGTTAGAGCTTTTCACGAGTTCATATAAATCGATGTAAAAAATAATGTTTATCAGTATAATAAATATTTACGAATGTAATTATTTAATAAAAAGTACTAGAAACAAAAAAAAAGAAATATTGACAGTTCAAGAAAACAAAAGTCATCAATTTAAACATAATTTTGCAACTTTAACTTACTTTTGAACACTATTATGACTAGAACAAGAACTAGAAAACTGTTTTTTTGCAAAAACTAGGAAGTACCTTTTCATATTGGAATAGAGATGGGGTAAACTTTTTTTCGATTTTTAACCATAGATATGTTTTTACCACATTACAAAAAAATATGAATAAATAAATTATAGTATAATGTTTGCTCTTTTTTGAGGACCGAGTTTTAAAGTCATATCCTGTTGATTATTGCCACCCAATGGTGTCCTCTTATAGATCGGAGCTCCTCGTTGCTGTCCGTGGGCCTCTTCAAGATACCATTGGTCACGCGCATTTTGTGATCTCGAAGAACAATTTTAAAGCCTTTAAGAAGTTTTGTCATAGTTATGGTGCCTTACTATTATTAGATTCCCAGTATGTTATTTTTATGCAGAGATTTTCCATTCACATTTGTCGATTGTTCTTTTGCTCTATGATGCCGAGATTGCTAATCTAGAGGGCTACGTGAGCTATTTTTCGTGCTATGCATTTTTTTCTTGTCGCTCACTTAGCGTTCTGTGAAGGGGCCGTTTACGGTCCCCATATGCAGAGCGGGCGGTGGTGGGAGTAGCGAATGATCTTTTTTTTTTTTACAAGATATCCGATTTATTCAATGATGCGAAGATGTATTTTTCAAATGACACATACCTACAAAACAATATCATATTTGAACAACAATTTAATAAAAAAAAGTGTCCTCATTTTTCTTTACGTTGATATGTTAAGTCAAAAGAAATTAAAAACGAGTGGGTTGTGGCCAACGCTAAACTCCTCACTAACAAGTTATTCTATAAAGTATTCAAATTTTGTATAGAAAATTTTCATCATTTTCATGAAATGAGTTTGTTAAATTATTTTTTATTTAAATATTTTATTATGAAAACTTGATAACTTTTCAATGCCATTTTATGAAAGTGATGTGCCTTTTTACGAATTTGAAAATAAAAATTTCAAATTTTAATTTTCCTGAGCTTGGGATCACTTTGAAATATTTGACAGTTAAACAAATTGAGAAGCACTATTCATATATCGCTCAAAATCTAATAGAGTATTAGATATACATATTTGCAAAATTTGAATAGAATAGAATGAGTACTTTAGTCTATAATCGATAAAGTAAAATGAACACGCCGTACATAGCACACTGCACATAGCACACACACAGATACATTGTGATGAAACTTTCAGAATACAATCTCAGCATGATACTAGTTGATAATCTGCAAAAAAAATAGCCATAAAAATTGCGAAATCATAACTCCCCACTATATCCCCTTGGGTTAGTGAGGAGTAAAAATATTTTTGGTTTTATGCATAATTGTTTACTTTGTATGAAATACAAAATTGATCAATTTTATCAAATAAATCAAGTTGGAAACAGTTTTGACGAGCGGTGTCATCGGGAATATACAGATTTCTGTTAGTTTCGGAGCTCTAACACAGGTCGGAAAGTAAGTTAAAAATCGGTTGCATAATTTCAGTACAAATAGACAAGTAAATTCATGAATGAGTGTAATAACATCATGTTCTATCAATTTTCAATAAATAAAAATAAAACAGTCCAAATTAACCATCGCTTACAATAAGTAGAAAAAAGTATAGTACTGTTTTGGTACCATAGTTTAGCATAGGTGCTTGTGCGAACCAAACAAAACCAAATCGTCGTACGAAGTATTTGAACCTAGGTCACCGAAATACCAGTACATCGCTCAACTTTGTGACATATTTTAAACAATTTACATAATATTCATTTTATTTAAATCTCGAATGAGTTGTTTTAATTGGTTAATCAAAGATTGATTGATTGATTGCGATGGAATATTTAATAGAATTCTGATTCGACATTTCGCATATTTATATTTGACTGTTCTATTTTCTATGTCACACGTGAAAAAATGTTGATTATCTGCTTAGCCTATATTCGTAAGGACTGACTTATGGTTATTTTATGATTCTTGACTTACTTTTCATTATTTACATGACATTAACATTACTTCCATACACTGATCATGTGATGAACCATTCGTGCTGTGAATATATAATATCCAAAAAAAACTTAAATCAATCTTATCTTACTAATCACTATGAACGTTAAATGCTTAACAATTACATACAAAACGAATAACTATAGGAAAATCCAATGCTTGATTTTAAAAGTAATATTTATCGATGGTAAATTTACTTACATATTATTTTTACTAGTCATTTATAGTTATTTACTTTCACTTTCTTGCATCTTGTACTTCTTCTTGTTCGGTCATCCATCATAAATTCCCATCCGTTCCCAAGAGGCAGAATCTCTTTTGTCCCATTTTGTCCACAGTCGCATATTGCGTCTACAGCTATTCCCCATCTCTTAAGGTTCATTCTTGTACGACCAACCCCAGTCCTTATCCTGTTGAGGGTTTTCCACGTTGGTCATTTTCTGGGGGCAGGGCTTTCATTGTATCTCCTGTAAGTGGTGAGTTTTTTATCAGATGGCAATTTCTTTCAACTAACCAGTGTCTATTTTATAATCTTTTTTTGATTTATAAGAATTTTATATACGGCGCTGGCCGAATGATATTAATAACAATTAAGCACTACAAATAATAACACTCAATTATTATTATTACCATTATACACTTCCTCAAAAGAATTAGCAGATCAATGCGTAAATTGTAAATTATTTAAAAGAGCAAAATAAAATGCAACAAACGCATCATCAAGCTTTCAATTGGGAATAGTTCACCCATCCAGATACTTAACATATCAAAGGATTAGGCTCTGAGGAGGTCTCTATACTACCTAACAACCCTACTGATTCCCGAATATTTACGTTTAAAAAATCTTTAACAATTCTACATGTATTAATTATTACCGTTTTTTGCATTTTTATTAGTAAATTTTTCGATAAATCTATAATTTCTAAATTACGGATTAACGATTTTGGTATAATGCCAGTGGCTGAAATAATGAACGGTAATATTATTATTTTACGAGAATGCCAAAGTCTTTTAATCTCGTTACCTAAAGCGGTGTATTTTCTAATTTTTTCATCAAAAGTTTTTATAATATTACTAGAATTTGGAATAGCCACGTCGCAAATATATGTTATTTTTTTTAATTTTATCATGTATTATTAAATCGGGTCTGTTATGTTGAATTGACCGGTCAGTTAATATTGTTTTATCATAATAAAGCGAAATATTATTATTTTCTAAAAATGAAATCGGATCATATTCATAATATGGTTATATGTTTATCGCGCCAATTAATTTATATTTAATAGCTAAATTTTGATGTATTATTTTTGCTACTTGGTTATGTCTAAATGTATATTCTGATTGCGCGAGAAAAGAACAGCCCGATATTATATGCTCGATTGTTTCCGGAAAAGCCAAACATTTCCTACAACTATCATCAACTACATTTATGTCTTTTATTATATATTTTTGATAATTTTTAGTTTTTATTACTCTATCCTGAATCGCTATTATAAAACCTTCTAAATCCGCGTCCAAATCACCAATACTCAACCAAATTTTGGATGTATAGAATGAATTATTTTATTTAGCCACGAATTTAGAAGGTTGTCATTTATATTTATAATATTGTTATTGGCATTCTCGTAATTTAAATTTAATGTTGTTAAATTTTTGGCCAAAATGGCCAGTTTCATAAAAATTAAAGAAGACTTAATGTCGACTTTAAAATAAATTGCGTTTCATAACAACAAAATGTCACTTAAAGTTCACTTTAATTTAAAGTCCAGTGTCTTCGTACTTTAGTCACTAAAGTCTTCTTTAAGAGCAGTTCATTTTTTTGCCAACAGAGTGTGCTGCAATATGACATAATGCTCAAGTCAGTTCTTGTTGATGACAATATTGTCAATTGAATGTTGACGATCATGTGCATATTACTTACTAATATTCAATAATATAACAAAATGAGATAATTAGAAGATGCATACTGTGATACGGCGGTGAAAAGTTTATAGGAAATGAATCGACCACATGGAAAAGTAGAATTAAGGAGAATTTTTTGATAGGTTTTGTTCCATAAACATGTCCTATACATCAATGATCTATTCAATGACAGAAATAACATATTATATGGTAGTAAACAGAAAGGTTTACCTATGCTATGAGCTATGTTTCCATAGATTTTGATAGCAATATTGCCAACTTTCAGGTATATTGGTGACATTTCTGCCTTTTACTAAAGTACGCGGCATTATTATTTATGAAACGCAACGACTTAAAGGCGACTTTAAATTTTTAAAGAACCTTTAACTAAAAGGTCCTTTTGCTGCTTTTTATGAAACTGGCTGTAACAGCCAGTTAAAGAACTATCGGATTTTTTGTGAAAGAAAGTTTTTAGCGATTCGATTTGATTATTATGTAACGATGTTATTTTTATTATTCCCCTACCTCCTAAATTCCTAGGCAAATTGATTCGTTCAATCGCGGAATTAGGATGATGACAACGAAATTTAGTTAAAGCGTTCTAATTGTTCTTTCTAAACTATCTAAATCTGTTTTTGACCATTTAATAATTCCAAAAGAATATGTCAATATCGGTATTGCCCAAGTATTAATAGCTTTAGTTAAGTTTTTAGCTGACAGCAGGCTGATTTTGTATAAACACCAGAGGAGAAGAAAGGAGTTAAGTACTATTTTATCTGTGGATTTAGCTCGTTAACACCAATGTATGTATATTTTTGGTATTTTGTAAGCGAATTTCCTTTCGTTGTCTTAACCCCAATAAAATACTCGGAGTTAAAATTATTTATTTATTTGTAGAATAAGAGTTATCTCCTGTCAAATCACGCGACGAATTTACTTCTATATTTTCTATGCACACGAGTTTGATATTGTAAAATTGACTAATTACAGTAATTACTTCATCCATAATCATTTACAAGGTGTGTATTATTTATCTTGTACAATATTCATACATATTACTAACCAAATTTATTATTTATTTTTGTATTTGACTCGTTTATACATTCGTTGTTAATTTTTCGACTTAGGTCTTTGGAAACTTAATATTTCATGAATTTGACGTTTCAAACACAGAAACATGACGTTTTTCTTTGAGTATAATAATATAACATGAGGATACTAATCACGTTTTGTTTATTTGCAGGATGCCACACTTATTTTTGCGAGCTTTAAAAGACGATGAAAAGCGATAAAAAGACGATGGTCCGTTGGACATGTCGAACGATGTATTTGTCGCACATTTGCACATTACAGAATTAACCATTCATTGTTTGTTGTCCAGAATTAAAACTCCACATCCCAGTACTTCAGAGGCGCACAGCAGTTAAAAGTAGAATTAAAAAGTATGTACCTACAATAACCTATCCTAAATTTAACTAAGTTTAGTTTGTCGATCGACAATTCTTGATAGAACTCCATTGTACGATTTAAAAACAATAGAACTATAACCAAGTATTTTTATATTTTTTTTATAACATATTAACGTATCCTAAATTTGTTCTTGATAACAAATTTAGTGTTTAATACATTCGTAGAGCCAACAAATAAGCTACAGCGCCCTTGGAGTGATCTTATATCATTAAACGGCGCTTTGTAAATTCTATTTATTATATATCATATTCTATTTATCATAGGCCAGAGAGAACATCTATTTACATTTTTTAAATATTCTGCTCCAATCAATTGTTTTTGCATAGCGCCTAATGCTGATCCATGTGGCATAGTGGGAGTTTGTTTTAACTTCAGTTAATTCATGACTAAATAACACATTACTTTGTTATAATGTATATAATGAAATGTTTATATTTAAATAACTGAAAAAAATATTGGAGTTGGTTTTGAAAGTATATTTAAATCAATAAATAGTATTTAAAAGAACATTGTACTATAATATGAAGATAATTAAACATCATATACACATAAAAGTACTAGTTTTACCTTTTTATACTGCTTCATATTAATATGCATAGTATTTATGTAGTGCTTTTGATAATTCACACTCACATGTTAAGAGCAGATAATTCTGAAACTATATATTTTGTTGGAAAAAAATAGGATATAAAGAAAACACAAGCATGAACATTTTTGAACCATGATCATTATAGTGGCCAAAGTAAATTATTTTATTAACCTTGTCTATTATTTTTACAGATATGTAATTGAAATCTTGCAATCATCAGTGTGTCGCGCATGTTTGGAAGCCATATTATGTAATAGCTTTGCAGTTTAGTATAATATGGTAAACTGCTGCAGGAATTCTTGAGCCAGACAGAGTTGAGTTGATACTGAAGAAGAAGTTACTGCTGACATCATAATATACTATTGATTACTTCTATACATGTATATATTATATCTGCAACAAATAAAAAACAATTTTACTACCTACTATGTATGATATTTAATTATAAAAATAATAAAAGGCAGACTCAAAATTTCATGAAAAAATTATGATGCTCTTCTTATGTCCATTCTAAACAAGAAATTATTTATAAAAAAAACGTTAACCCATGATATTACCCAAACAAACATGTTTGCGTGTCAATTTTATTAGAATAATCACTTGCATAACAAACAAATCGTATCGGTAATAGTACCTATAGTTGAAAGTTAAAATACTTTCATAACATAAAATTGAGTCGTTTGACGTAACACCATTTCAATTAAAATTTTATTTAAAACATGTTATTTATAAAAAGCATCGAGTAAATAAGCTATAAAATACAAAACAATGAATGAAAATAGAGTATATACCTTGCTAAATATTAATAAAATAAACAAAAAACACACGATTAGCTGTCAAAATCGGAGAAATGCGGGTAAATGTACGAGATTGCCATATGTAAATTAAACTGGACATAGAAATTTTATTTACATATGGCAAATTTATACTAATGTTTGGGTCACGCCCCCTTCAGTTTTCTCACGGAGTTAACACCGAAAAACTCCATACAAAATACCAAATTCCGAGATTTCTCGGGAGTTAAGACAAGAGTTAAGACAACTCTTGGTGTTTCATACAAAATCAGCCTGCAGATTGCATTTTAATATTTTCGTAATCCTATCTTTAAACTTTATATTAATATCAAATTTTATTTTAGTGTGGTCTAATTTGTTAGACTGCGGATAACCTAGATATTTATATATTTATATAAGAATATTAGAATAATTATTGAGCATATTTGAATTTATACTAAACACACTCAACAATGTAAAATAATTTGTGGAATTTTTGACACATTGACAAAATGACGGATGAGTTATTTGATTCGAAGCCACTGCGTCTTTCTTAGGACGAATGACAACCATCGTTTTCATGCTTCCTGAGGATGTAGTAGTCGCTTCTTAAACGGTCATATCACCCAATTTATTCGTGGTTTTAACAAAGTGAATTGTAATAAATATTATAACTGCAATGAAATTGAGGTCATTAAAAATGTATTTATATAACTACCTATAGTCTTAATAGTAAATTTTGAAAATGTTTTGCCCAGAACCCTCAAAAGATACGCCATTGAAATCGTAACTTACTTTACGGGTCCGGACCATAGACCTTGCCACTCTAGTAGGCGGCGACGGATATCACCCTGTCGTTCACTATTATTAGGTCACTTGTGCTACATGTCGTCTTCATTCGTGGGCATATTAGTAGATGGGCGTCATCCTGTTCCTGGCCATCCCCCCTAAACTTGTGCGCCTCGTCGGAATGACCATGTCCAATACATTCTGCAGTATAAAAATACAGTGTAGCACCTCGGAACAGTTCACAAGATATAGAGGGCTCCGACAGGCATTGGCATGCTTGTTGTTTAATATTGTCCTGGAAAAAGCTGTTAGAGACTCAGGCATAGAGACAACAGGAAAAATTTTCAGAAAGTCGACTTGCATATGCAGACGATATCGATATTATGGCTAGAACGTTGCCTTGCATGAAGGATAACTTCTTGAGACTTGAGTCTGCAGCCAATAACATGGGTCTAAAGATCAACACTTCAAAGACAAAATAGATGGCAACAAGAAAAGCCAGTTGATAAGGGCCTAATAAGCTGAAACGGTCGTCCTGGACTCAGGAAAAAATATATATGTAGACCAAATCATTTGTTTGATTTAAAATACCCAACAAGAAAAGCATTACTGAACAGCATCACCGTAAGAAACGAATCAATATCAGTGGGAACCCATCAGCTAGAAGCCGTTGAATCATTCACATACCTGGGATATCTTGTTACAATGGACAACAACACCAGTGCGGAAATAAGGGCAAGACTTGCCGCGGCAAATAGATGCTATTATGGAATGCTAAAGCACTTAAGGTCACGACTCATCTCTCGTAAAACAAAAACCCTCATTTACAAAACTCTTCTTAGACCGGTCATGACATATGTATCAGAATGGACATTGACCAAGAAGGACGAAAATGCATTGTTGGTGTTCGAAAGGAAAGTACTTCGCAAAATATTTGGTCCTACCTGTGAAGGAGGATCTTGGAGGATCCGGTTTAACCACGAGCTAGAAATAATGTATGGCGAACCAAACGTTGTCCAATACATCAAAATACAACGTCTACGTTGGTTTGGACACGTTTGTAGAATGGGGGATAGCCGGGTCCCAAAGAAAGTATTGGACACCTGTCCTGAAGGAAGTAGAAGCAGAGGGAGACCTAGGATGAGATGGCTGGACGACATCGAGGGCGATATAAGAGCGATCGGATAGACAAATTGGAGGAGACTTACTGTCGACAGGGCGGGATGGAGGCAGTTTCTTCTTGAGGAGGCCAAGGCTCGCACCGGGCTGTAACGCCATTGCTGATGATGATGTCATCCTGCTCCTCTTCGAAGTCGCAGCATGTATCTTCTCCCTCCAGAAATCCCCACCTCTGCTGGTTATTTTTACATCTAGACACCCCCACTCTCAGTCTGTTAAGGGTCCTCCGTGTTAAAAAGTCCAGACCAAACGCGGTGTTCACTTCCTCAGATGGTGCCATCTAAAGTCTGCTGCCGAGTTGTTGCCTTTATAGATCCTCTCTATACCGTTTTGTGGAGGTTCCCAATACGGTAGTAGATATAAGAAAGTACTTTCTCGACCGCAGTCTCAACGCAACCATCTGGAGGTTGTAAAGGGGGTGTCTAGGGTCATGAATCTGTTTGTGTCTTTCCACATCAGCCTTCGCCTTTCTTCTGATGTCAGGTGGTGCGACTCCAATAATTGGGTAAAGTTTATGCATTGGAGTAGGTTTAAGGCATCCAGATACCATTTTGGCATGCGATGACAATTGCCAAACAGGACAAGCTTACTCAGCTGCGGAGATACACAGACCTAGAGCAGAGGTGCGGAGGACATTCGGGGAAGCTCCCCATGTTGTGCCGATGAGCTTTCTCAGGATATTGTTTCTGGCGGAGAGAAGGTATTATTTTTGGTGCTTGACAATTTGTGACCCTCTCCCCCACCCATTTAACATTCAGCTTTCTACCCGCCTCTCTATTTTTTTAGATGAAATATACAAATTTGTGTCTTTATAGGGTTTAGTTTTAGGCCGTTTTGACTCTAGTATTTTCCAAGATTGTCAAGAGTTTGGATAAGTCTTTTCACTAAAAAAAAAAAAAGAAAGTTAAAAAAGTAGTTAGTTGAAAAGTGTCTTTGAAATAAAGAACAGTTTATTTTCACTTCTTTTTTCTATTGCGCGATTTTATTTTAAATTTGAATTGTTGAAAACTTATCTTGTAAAATAAGTTTTTAATAAAACCCTTTTTTAAATTAATTATTTTAAATAGCAAAAAAAAACTACAAGGCCAGTTGAGTAGATCTTAAACCAAAATAGAATATGAAAATCTACCGACTAAGTTTTATATTTATATTTTTAATGACTTGCTATTTAAAAAAAAAGCTCTAAACCTTTTCTTCGCGAAAATATATTGTATATCAATGATTTGGTCATATAATATATTATTTGTTCGCGTTTCATACATTGGAAGAAAATAAGAAAGCATAATTTTTGTGTTCATCCCGTATGCCCAAGGTCATAGGCGTTAACATGAGCCTTAAATAATTCAAAGATGATTATTTAATAGTGACATTTTGTATTTACCATACAAATATAATAGCTAAATCATATTTGGGCATCCCTAGGTCAGTCAAAGTTAATGGCGGTGTAAAAATAAATAAATTAAGGGCCGGTCTTATAAATGTCCGTTAATTAGATTTCAGTCCAAACAAACCGAAATTTGATACAAATGCTCTATATTTCGTCTTATAACAATCCGTTAGTTAAATTTTAGTAAAATTATACCGATAGACTTTACTGACGGTCGGACCACCGATTATAAACGAAAGACCAAATATTCGTAAGTATGTATACGATACTAAATTTGACGGTAAATTAGATGGTGGTAGTCCACGATAAAACAAAATAACGGTACAATTATTTTATGTACCACTTATTGAAAAAGAAAAATTGGCCCTGTTAGTTTCGGGAGAGCATTCTTCCCATATATACCCCTGTCGGTAGGATGAGTGCTCTACCGAAACTAGTTAGTGTTAATTTATTACTCATCAAGAAGTTTAGAGCAAATATATGCACTGTCATTATTTTTATGCACATAGGTAGTTTTTATTTATTTGTTATTTTTAATCGTTATTTTTTTACCCTTGATATTTATGCAGAATAGGTACGTTTAGTATCCTGTCTGGTATGTCTCGTTTGATGTACTAGAGGGGAAAGTATCAATTCAGTAAAAGGAGGAAGTAAATGCGAGGGGAAAAAGGATCAATACATATACATATATACATTTCACCATGTACCTACCGTTATTGCATCGACCCACGTGTTGAACCCGAGTACCTTTCTCTACTACATAAATATTAGTAATGTTGTGGAACTACTATCACAGGTAAAGACACAACACACGTGGCAGAGTGCATTCTCGGTACAAAATAGGGTCACAAATAATCAAAACATTTTACTTACCGGTTAGTGGACAGATCAAAATATTTCTTTAGTCGGTAGATAAAACATCTTATTTTAATCTAGACAGCAAAAATGTAGTTTTTTTAAAAGATTGAATATGATTTTTTGATATACCTATCATTATATTCTTTATCCCTAATATTCATTAGGTACATTACTGCATTATTTGTATATTTTAAACAGCGATATTCTGGAGAAATGAACAATTCTGCATAAAAAATCAACATAAAAATCAGTTTAATCAGTATAAGACGACGGCCGAAGATAGAGGACGGTGGAGGTTAAAGTTAAAGGAGATCAAAATTCGATATAGACTATAACGCCATTGATAGAAGAAGTTAAAAAAAATGTCTAAAAATATACACAATCAAGCATTTTGAAATTTGTTTATTAAAAGCAATATTAAGGACTTAGGACAACCCTAAACTCTTCTAAGATTATAAAATATTTGGGTGCTTCATAAGTTAAAATGTAACCCTCTCCCTCTTAACATTTCCTTTTCAATGAACAAGAAATATGAAACAATAATCATATTTTATTTCAATAAAATCAGTGTGTATGTTTCTGTTTAATTTTGGATAAGTTTTCCAATTCGACAGATAGTCGGTCTTTTATTGTTTTTTCATATATTATTTCATCTCTGTACGTTAGAAAATGATCGAATCTCTTTAGATAGAGAAATGTGTTAAATTTTCTTATTGGATTCTGGAGAGAATTGCGATAATATGTATCTTTTATCATTTTGAAGTACCTACATATTTTATTTACATCAAAAATATATATGGACACTAAAGTATTATACAGGTATTATTATATTAATTATAAATATTGGTGAAACCAATAAGCAGACATTTTAGATATATTTTATGTGTACAACTTTTGTAATAAATATCTATTGTTCCATCTGAATCCCTATTTTATTATTTAAATAAAACATTGGTTTTAATAACATAAATATAGACATATTTTTAATTATTTAATAACATAAATATAGACATATTTTTAACATAACAGCAACTTACTAGAGAAAAAGCGGGAAGATCAAACCACAGATATAGCGTGGAGTGGATGGATAATATAAATAATAGTAGGTACCTACTTATATGGTGGCCCGCTTAATTTTTGCTCGGTATAATCCGCACAAATTAATTATAAATAATATGACCTTGCTAAAATCAAAAAAATGAGATATAATATTCGTAAGTAATCAGTATCTCGCGAGTTTCAGATTTTTGTTTGTAATAAAATTCTTGGAATTATGACGAATGACACAAAAAGCTAATTATATACTTTGAAATCTTCTTACTTGTGGTACTTACAGATTAAAAAAAAACAAGTAAATTATAGTTATTACTCATCGAGCGGATTTTATAAGATGACGTTGGTAATATTTAGAACAAACAATAACGTCGTTTACATATTTGTGGTAAGGATATCGAAGTTATCGTCCAATTGGCTGGAATAACCTGGATGCGGTAAGGGATAAACTGATGTGTACAGAAGAAAATGGAAGAGGCCTATATATAGCAGTGGAAAGAGGAGATTTGAGAAATAAAAAGAATATAACGGAATGGTACCATACAATAAAACAACAAAATTAAATCCAAAAACAAGACCAAATTCATCGAATACGTAATCATAAAAAACTGTGACCCACCAAGAATCGAAATCAGCTTTATTATTCGGATATGATTACAGATTGAATCACGAACTAAAAATATAGTATTTTTTTTAATCATGATTTATTTAGACTTTTCTGCTGACAAAAATACTAGGCATCAGCTTATAAATATAAGCTATTTGTTTGTTTAATATGTGAAATAAATGAATAAATCAAAATAACACGCTGTTTATAAAATAATTATTATATGGAAAATTGGCATAATCGATATTGTACTTTATTTTTTCACATCACTATTAGTATTTTGGCTAGGTAGGTACTAATGCTGTCATAAATAATTACTTTTATTGTACTTTGAGGACTATTTGTTTATTGTTAACTCGTTTATATTAAGCATATTAAAATTATTATACAAAAAAAAATATATATAAGCTATTTGTACCTTCACGTACTATGCATCAAATATTATACAAAAGAGTATATAAGTTACACATACGCGTATAATGAATTTATGAATTTCATACTATGTATGAAATTCAAAACGTTTTTGAAGTAAAAATGTTTGTACAGAAGCACTCTGACTCCAAGAACAATAATTATTTTATTGCAATGAAGTAATGTATAACTGC
The DNA here is from genome assembly GCA_963576475.1 of Molanna angustata. Classification (NCBI taxonomy): domain Eukaryota; kingdom Metazoa; phylum Arthropoda; class Insecta; order Trichoptera; family Molannidae; genus Molanna; species Molanna angustata. Next base: position 2,306,697 of record OY754977.1, on the reverse strand, counting down.
ATCAAGTAATAGTTCTCGGTCTTTTGCTGATCACATTGAAAATGTGCATGTAAATTTTTCAGTACCTGCCTAGAAGTATATTACTCGGTTGACTCGATTCTATTCAAGCCAGATTTTTGCTTTTCACTTCAGTTATTTACTCGCGCTGCGAGACGTTGGTCGCGTGCAGGAGTGCCGATTTTATATTATTTTAGTTTATTATCACGTTAGTTACCGGCGCGGCATACGTACTTTACGAAAATAAAATAAATAAGTAGGTACTTCAAAATAAAATATTGGAAAAAATATTTTTACAACCAAATTAAAAGGAATCCAATTTTTAAATAGAAACATTGCTGTGAACGTTCGTTTTTTAAAAAAAAACTCACGATATAACCTAAGTTTTGACGTTTTTGTGACGCGGTATTGGCGGTTGGTTTGTGTTTTAATCGGCGCGATGGCTGTTATTATTTAAATACTTGACATTTTTTGTGAATTGTGTGTTAAATAATATTATGTTTTCGAAGGGTTCGTCTCAAAACGGAACGGCGGAATCTAAAAAAACTATAGAAATGGATAATTTGAAAATTAACGGGTCCAATCAGCTGTCGCCGGATTCGGCGGCAAGCAAAGATTCTAACCCCGAAGAGATCATCGGAAGATTCAGAAAGATCAGTTCTGCCAAGTCGATGGCTAACAACAACAATGGGAATCCGAAGATGTCGGAGTTTCACCCGGCTGAGGACGCCGAGGGAGGCCTGTCTTTCGGCGCTATTGACAAGCAGAATTCAAACGTTGATGAAGTGGACAAGTTTGCTGAAATATCTGAGACGGTAAAGATGGTGCCCGGTGCCGGCAACAGGGCCAAAATAACTAAGAGCAGCTTCAGGAATACCGAGAAACCATCTCGGTTCAAAGATAATCCTTCTACCACCAGATTTCAGGTACTTTTTTTAAATACATAGCTTTTTTGTGTCTATGTCTAGAGTTGGTTATTTCAAGTTTACGACACAATTACTCTCCAAACAATACAAGCATTACTTTATTGTTTTCGACGAAAGGTAAAGTGGTCAATAATAAAAATTTATAGACATTCTTAAGTAATTGACAAAGAAAATACATGTTAAAACATGTCTACATAGTGTATAACTATTTTTATAGGTAACCTATCGATTTTAAACTCCATTTGTATAATGCAACTCGCTCATGCGACTCGTAGGTACTACTTTTCCAAACAACACGGAAAAATCTACACAACCCTTATTGATGTTTCCTTTATAATAACGTCAAGCTGATTCGGCGAACTTCGTGTTAAATTTTAAAAATTTGAAAGTGTCGTGTTAATATTATAATTTAGGATTTTTTTGACATAAAAGGAATACAAAAAAATAATAAAGTCAAAAGTTTATAAGAATATAATAATAATGTATACAAAGAAAATAAAAATTCAATTACCTACACAAAAATTAAATTCCTGTGTATTTTCCCGATATTTTTTCCGTTAATTTTTCCTATATTTTAATACTGACTGCTCGTTCTCACTTGTGTGTTGGGCACGACAAAATGTCGTGTGATCCAGTGGCAATAGGTACATTTTAAATGGAACTGTTCACGCTTACAAGACAACGATTTTATATCGTCGACGACATGAATTGTCGTGAGTATTGCCAGTTATCCTGCTATTCGCAGCGGAGACGAATCCAACAAATAAAGAGATCATAACAATTATTTGTCCAGCCATTCTTGAGTTCTATATGGTGTAACTAGAACCCAAATTTCTTTTACATACCTATTTATTTATATTATATTTATCCAATAATACGGATGCCTTGAATAAAAGTAGGACCATGTAGTCCTTATAACATAATGTTATTTTATTGTACCTAACAGGGCTACATTATTTTATAAGGACGCACAGGTAATGAGAAATTTTTGCGAATTGTACCCAACATCTCACACTGAAGTATAAGAAGCGGTGGAGGTGACTTGACTAGCGCGAATCTAAATTTTGAATATAATTAAATATAAATTTTTAAACAAATTAAATGTAAATATTTAGATGGGTCGATGGCAGAGCGGATAGCGCGCTGGGTTAATAATCCAGTGGTCGCGAGTTCGAATCCTGCCTAGACCGATTTCAATCACCTATAGCATAAGCATTTATGCTTAATTTAGGGAATGTAGGAAGATGTATAAGTACTTGTTTAACAAGGACAAAAAGAAAAACTTTGGTTGGTTGGAAGAAATTGCCTTGTGGCAATAAACCCGCCATTGTACACATTATAATGTACATGAAGTTTAATAAATATAATAAATAAAATAAAAACTAAAACAGTATCAGGGGTTGTCAACTTTAGAATTTTTACTTAATTTTTTAATGTATATCAAAAACCATATAAACAAGAACCCTGAAAATTAGACAAGGACAAAATCTCAAATTTATTTTATCAAAAAAATTCCAGAGTTTCTCGAACATATTTTACTAAGAAAAATATATTTTTTATGATAAATTTATGTGTTTAACGGCCTATATTTCCAAAGTTTTTAAAAATATTGAAAAAAGCCGAAACACCCCAACTAGATAATTTAATTTGCTATAAAAATATTAACATTGTAGTAGTACATCTCAAAATACTCGATTGGAGCATAATTTTAGCATGGAGCATATAATTTTAGCGGATTGTAATAGTTAAAAACCGAAAATTAATTATGATAGCATTAATTATTAAATTAAGTATTTGTAATTGTTTAAATTAAAAGATCTTCATATTGTTATAATAAAACGGCGTTATATTATAACATTTGTATAATTTGTCCTGGATGTTTTATATTATATTTTATATAATTATATTAAGTACTTTTAGGGCAACTAAGAGGTTATATGTCAAATATTAATTTATCACACACCCAATAACAAGTTGGTCACATTCTGGAGACGTACGATATTAATCATCTCACAGATCCAGACTAAAAACTGTGTCTCCACCGGAAATCGAACCCGGGACCTTTGAATCAGCAGTCAGATACCTAACAAAATGAGCCACGAAGGCCAAAGGAAGTTTTTTGTATTATATTGCATCATTCGTCCAGGATGTTTTTTCGCAAATATTTATTTGATGTAGGCATCAGTGGCGTGCCTAGAACCTTCAGACTACGCAAACCCTGAAAGGTAATAGTAAAGTGTCGAATACTTTTAGCAAAAGTTCATCGTCGTTCAGTGGCCGTAAAAATATTTTTCAATAAGAATAATAATAAAAATGAGATTTTAATCACATTCCAAAACAATATTTACATATTTTGGCCTTGAAAATAATCGTACCTACTACGTTTCAATCTCCAATCTTGTAAGTAGTATGGTTGCAATAAAATTAGTTCTTGAATTACTATTTTACTGACTCACTAACCCAAGGGATTTTGTGGGGAGATATGATTTCGTAATTTTTAAGGTTATTTTTTTATTGCAGATTGTCAACCAGTATCATGCTGAGATTGTATTCTGAAAGTTTAATCACAATGTATCTGTGTGTGTGTGAGTGCTATGTGCTATGTACGGCGTGTTTATTTTACTTTATCGATTATAGTACTCATTCGATTCTTTTCGAATTTCGCAAGTACCTAGGTATATTTAATACTTGCTTTAACCCCATTAGATTTTTAAGGATATCTGAATAGTGCTTCTCAATTATTTATCTGTTAAAATTTTTCAAAGTGACCCCAAGTTCAGGAACCTTTCAATTTGAAATTTTTATTTTCAAATTGGTAAAAAGGAACATCACTTTCATAAAAAGGCATTGAGGAATTATCAATTTTTCATAATAAAATATTTAAATAAAAAAAAAAATATCAAACAAACTCATGAAAATGTTGAAAATATTCCATACAAAATTTGAATACTTTGCGGAGTTACTTGGTAGTAAGGAGTATAACGTTGGTCACAACCCACTCGTTTTTTATTGAAATGATAATTTTTATAACCTGTGATTTATTATATTTTTTTAAATATTTTACATTATATTTATAGGCAAGCCAAGGTTTTGGCTTCTATAGGTTATTTCGCTGCTGGTAGAAATCATGTATTTTTTTGTTTAAAAATTAGGTAATTGGATAGAATCCAATGTTTATAATATGAAATGATGAATTATCTTTGTAGTGAACACTTCTAGGTGCTTCGAATCTACAGTTTTAAATAATTCGAGCAGTCGTACTAAATACTGAAGATAATTATTTTAACATTTGTCCTATTTTTATTGAATGTCCCATTTAATGATACCTATTATACCTTTCACCACGTGTAAGTCTTTGCATAGATTTAACTGAGTCTCAATACCGTGATTATTTGTGGATGCCTAGGTGTTACACAAATTTATTTCATTTTATTTATTTATCACACCATTTAAATAATCGTCATTAAAAATAGATAACTACTGCCCAACTAGGTATACCTGTTCTAGGGCTAGCAGTGTACATTTTATTATTATATTTCACAGGAGACATATACATACGTTGTACCTATTTGCATATTTTAAAAAATATCTAAATAATATAAACTTAAAAATGGAATTGGAGTCATCATGATATGCATATTTTATTTATTTATTTTACAACAGTTTACAATATGAATTTACAATATGTATAACTATATTAACAGGTTATAAACCTTTTTAAGGGTTCTTTTAAATAGTTTTTTAAACTAAGTAAGTACGTAAATTATTTAACAATTGCAAAAATATTTTTTTATCACAGGTATATTAAAATATAAAAAAGAAAAGAGTTAGGAAGAGTAGGTATATTAACTATTTAGCCATATTGTGTATGTAGGTATTTTGTAATTTTTATTTGTTAGTTACACAAATAATCTGAAATAGTATCTCTTGGGAATACTGAACTGACAGAGCATAGGTATGATCCGTCAGTCAATATCTTTATTCAGTCGAGTCTCAGATCAAATCAAGACAGCACAAAATTTATAAAGTTTATAAAACAATATGGATTTTTTGCAAAGAAGGAAAGAAAAAAAATAACAATTATATAAAATATGTTCTTTAAAACTACGATGTCGAACATTTGATACATTTTAGCTCTCCCGTAGTTCATGATGTATTCGGAACATTTTCTTTTAAATGATTTCAGCGATATTATTTCATACATACATAGTAAGATAGAGGAAAGTATATATGAGACGATGTATGGATGTATAGGAAGCCATGAATGTTTGCAAGTCTTTAGAAGTGTATGGTGGTGGTCGGTTCTCTTAGCCTACCCCGTAGGATACATGGCGTGATATGAAATATAATCAAATTTATTTATTTTAAATTTACGGCTTGAAAGCTTATTTAAAAAAATAATAAGTATACAATGATTAAAACTTTAAATTTTAAAATAAAAGCAAATTTATAACAAACATAATAATATCCATAATATCAATATATACTATACACAATTATAACAAACATAATAATATCCATAATATCAATATACTATACACAATTATAACAAACATAATAATATCCATAATATCAATATACTATACACAATTATAACAAACATAATAATATCCATAATATCAATAATACTATACACAATTATAACAAACATAATAATATCCATAATATCAATATACTATACACAATTATAACAAACATAATAATATCCATAATATCAATATACTATACACAATTATAACAAACATAATAATATCCATAATATCAATATACTATACACAATTATAACAAACATAATAATATCCATAATATCAATATACTATACACAATTATAACAAACATAATAATATCCATAATATCAATATACTATACACAATTATAACAAACATAATAATATCCATAATATCAATATACTATACACAATTATAACAAACATAATAATATCCATAATATCAATATACTATACACAATTATAACAAACATAATAATATCCATAATATCAATAATACTATACACAATTATAACAAACATAATAATATCCATAATATCAATATACTATACACAATTATAACAAACATAATAATATCCATAATATCAATATACTATACACAATTATAACAAACATAATAATATCCATAATATCAATATACTATACACAATTATAACAAACATAATAATATCCATAATATCAATAATACTATACACAATTATAACAAACATAATAATATCCATAATATCAATATACTATACACAATTATAACAAACATAATAATATCCATAATATCAATAATACTATACACAATTATAACAAACATAATAATATCCATAATATCAATATACTATACACAATTATAACAAACATAATAATATCCATAATATCAATAATACTATACACAATTATAACAAACATAATAATATCCATAATATCAATATACTATACACAATTATAACAAACATAATAATATCCATAATATCAATAATACTATACACAATTATAACAAACATAATAATATCCATAATATCAATATACTATACACAATTATAACAAACATAATAATATCCATAATATCAATAATACTATACACAATTATAACAAACATAATAATATCCATAATATCAATATACTATACACAATTATAACAAACATAATAATATCCATAATATCAATATACTATACACAATTATAACAAACATAATAATATCCATAATATCCACAATTATAACAAACATAATAATATCCATAATATCAATACACAATTATAACAAACATAATAATATCCATAATATCAATATACTATACACAATTATAACAAACATAATAATATCCATAATATCAATACACAATTATAACAAACATAATAATATCCATAATATCAATATACTATACACAGTTAAAAACAAAATACAAAAAATATACAAATCTACTATAAATGAGTGTTGCAGGCAATGTCTGAATTTTACCGGAAATAATGGAGTGTGTTGTATCGGACTGTTCATCACTAACACATTTCATATTTTACTGTTAGCCATATTATCAACTCAAGTTCGAAAATAAAATTATTTCATTTTTGACGTGATAAACATTGTATTCGATATTTAATATGTATGGCGTTCGGCTCTCTTTGCCTATCTCGTTGGAAACATGGGGTGATGGTATATTTATTTATTTTATACATTTATTACAATAGTCAACGTTCCCTCTAATTTTTCTATTTTGTGTGCGGATCTTCGATGCATCTGTGCAGTGGCGGTGCGATAAATTTACACCCCCCTATAAACACACATACAATTTTTCATTAAAATGTATATTTTAGGGTGTTTATTAATCACACTGATTTTATATAATAACAACACTAACAAAGAGATGGGTGAGATGGGTGGTGGCAGAGCGGTTAGCGCGCTGGGCTTAGCAACCCAGAGGTCGCGAGTTCGAATCCTGCCACGACCGATTTCCATTCACCTATAGTACAAGCATTTATGCTTAGTTTAGGGAATGTATAAGGATGTATATGTATTTGTTATACAAGGACATATTCATTCTTTTTTTAAAAAAAAAGATAAATTTTGAAATAAATAAAAAAGATAACTAAAATTTGGCGATGGAAACTTTCTTATATAATAAGGTATTGACTGTGCGGAGGATATATTATGTAATATGTGTGCGGAGACATTTTAGTAGGTGTGCGCGCGCACACGCGCACACCTTGCAGGGAACATTGCCTACAATATAGCATTATATAGGTACATATAAGATAATCAAGTTGTTAGAAATATACATTTTTGTCTATTTGTACCATATTTACTAGTTGCATGTAACACATGAGATCCAACTGTTGATAGCGATAGTATAAAAATTGTGGTTTTTGACTGCTTGTATTCTCTGAGTTGATAAATGAATCATACTTTTTGGTTCTTGTCTCCTGATCCTGCTTCTTTTATTTTTATATAAGTATTTTTTTACTACTACAAATTCACTTGTTGCTGTTACAACTCTATTAAATATTTATTCTGAATTTATTAATATTAATCTACATACTGTTTCTTATTATAATTTGTATTTATTTGTTTCTTACTTGTTGGGTTTTCAATTTAATGCACCTATGTATGTCTTTCTTTTCCCCAATATTCTGCTCTTGTGTAAAAGTTCAATGATGTTTTTATTTTATTATTATTTTTTTAATCATATTTGGAAATTCTCAATTTTATCTAGAATATGTAGATTGACTGCGACATGCATAATGCATATCCTTGTACTTACCAAGTATTGTTGCTATCGACTGCGGGTATAATATTTGGTAGGACCGCTGTCAGTCTGTTGATTCATGTAAACTTATTGATGTTTTGTATATAAATATGTGTATGTATGCTTTTATATATACCTAATTTGTATACTTTATATTTTTTGCACTTGTTTCCTGCCTAAGCAATTTGATATATTTTATTTTTATAAATAACTAATGTTACTAACGAAATAATTTTGAATATTTTTAATTGGTATACCCACAGACAGGCTATGCCTTGTGGGATTTTTGTGTGCACAGTTGATTTATTATGATTGATATTATGTTTATGTATATTGTATGTTAACCGTGTACCAAATCTTAAATAAATAAATAAAAAAAATAATGTATAGTTGAAAAATAAGTACCAAACAATAATAAACCCATATATACAAGTTATTGGATATTTTAAGATATTTTGTTTTCTATACAAAACATATAGGTATGTATGTCAAGATAGGACAGTATGGAGGTCAGTACTTTTTTTCTATCCAGAATATGAAAACAGCATGATTGTATGTATGTATGTATGTTTGGAGATGAAGTATCAAACTATTAAGTCACCTTAGATATTGTGTAATGTATACTGCCTTACAAATAAGGAAAGAATGTAAGATGAAGAAAGATGTCTAGATTGCTAGAATGAAAGTGAACACATTGAGATGGTTTGGTCACATGGGGAGAATGAATGAGGAGCGCCTGACGAAGAAAATATACAGAGCGGAAAGGAATGGAATGAGAGGTCGGGGACGCCCAAGAAAGGGATGGCACGACCATGTGAACGAAATTTTGAAAGACGGAAATGTTAGAAGTGTGAGCAATAGACGAACATGTATGAGACGATGCATGAATGTGGACGAGGCGAGAGATGCATGTCAGGATAGAAAGATGTGGCGTTCGGTTCTCTCTGCCTACCCCGCAAGGGACATGGCGTGATGGTATGTATGTATGTATGTACTTACAAATTGTATAAAACAAGATGTCGTTACTAAATTACATTTTTATAAAAATAGTTAAAAATACTTTAAGATGTACTACTACAATGTTCACATTTTTTATAGAAACTTAAATTATGTAGTTGGGGTGTTTCGGCTTTTTTCGATATTTTTAAAAACTGGGAAATATAGGCAGTTAAACACATAAAGCTATAATTAAAAATGTTTTTCTTCGTAAAAATGTCTGAGAAACTCTGTTACTTATTAAAAAAAAACAAATTTGATATTTTTTATTTGTCTATATTTACACAAATTTTCAGCGTTTTAGCTTTTATGGTTTTTGAGGTATATGGAAAAATAAAGAAAAATTCAAAAGTTGATAACCCCTGACTGATATGAAAATAAAAAATTCTGAGTATAAAAGTTTTGTAGGCCTATAACTATCAATATATTCTGAAATTTTGGGCTCTATGAATTGAGCGGATCAAAAGTTATAAGAACACACAAAATGTTATATTTCAAATTCTGGATTCATCCATGTATAGAACATAATATATGCTGCGAAGCCTCTAAGTTGGTGTTTTTGGCATGCAGTAAGTCCACTACACCATAAAAAAAATCCTTCATACAAAATGTTCCTTCATAAACGCGTCTTGGCTTAATACTGTCGATTCCATGAGACAATTAAATTCTCTTGAACGAATCGACAGTTGGATTACTTATAATATAATAGTAGAATTTATTTAAGTAATATTTTGTTTCAAATAAAGACAACTTGACTCGTCACATTATGAATGTTCATAATTATTTACTTTATTTTCTATTCATCCAGATGTCACATGTGGTTTGTTCCACACGTGTTTAAATCCTCTTTATTTAACTGCCAATTGTATAGCCAGTAAAAAAGGGGATATGACCAACGCTTTACTCACTAATGCATCATTTACCGAGTATTTTATTTTATTTTAATTAGGTAGGTAATTGTGGTTGAAAGGTTTGGTGTTAATAGAAGCTACTTTCATACTTTACAATCGTATATAATTTTTTAATCTAAATTGTGTCTTAGTAAAATAAATTAGTTCTGAGTGAACGTTCTTTACACATAATCATTAATATGAATATGAAGTCTATTGAACTTATAATTTGGGTTGTAAGTACACAAAATTTAGGACATTAGACTAAAATAAGGACGTCAGATACGATATTTAGGACATTAACACAAAATTTTGGAGACTCGACTCAAATTTTAGGACATTAGACTCTATATTTAGGACATTTGCCACAAAATTTTGGATATAAGATACGATATTTAGGATATTGACACAAAAATTTGGAGATTAGACTCAAAATTTAGGCCACTAGACACAAAATTTAGGACGTAAGACTGTTAATTTTGGACATTAGAATCTAAATTCAGCACATAAGATACGGAATTTAGGACATAGACATAAACTTTAGAACATTAGATTCTAAATTTAGGACATTAGGCTCAAAATTAAGGACATTAGACACAACATTTTGGAGATTAGACTCATTAATTAGGACGTTAGACACAACCTTTCAGATATAATACACAACATTTAGGACATTTGACACAAAAATTTGGAGATAATACTCAAAATTTAGGACATTAGACACAAAATTTCAGCCATGAGACACCATACGTATAAAAACATCAAGACGAAACTTACAGTATTGCTTTCTCTACGTGATACATGTTAAGAAATTGATGTAAAAATGGTACCTATGTATCTATTAAAATTATTACATAACTCTTCTGTATTACATATGTAGTAGTGAAGACTAAAAATGTCATTAACCATTTTATGTGTATTGTACAAAGTTCTTTGTTCTTGTGTCATTTGCAAAATGTGACAACTGATAGGTAGTAAGTTGTATAAAAGATGTGACAATTGATAGTTGCAAACGATGTTACCATTTACAAAGATTATAAATATCTATATAATAATAAGTACAAAGTCTGATTCATGAATTGTTTTGTAAAAAGGTAGGTATTGCAAATTAATAATTGGAACAATAAATACACGTCTCAAGTGTGCAAGCTGAATCATGTAAGTGTCTATATTACCAGTGATTCCTAAACTTTTTTACACGCGGAACATTTTTTTAAATCCTTATTTAGTTTTTAATCCAATTGTCGATTTGTTCAAGAGAATTTTATTCTTTTAACATATCGACAAAGTATTAACCCAAGATACGCGAGGTTTGTATGCAGGATCTATATTTTTCACGGTTTTTCCAACTTTGAAGTAAAAAAACACCAACTTAATAATAATAATAATGAACACTTCCTTGCACCCTGCGCAAGTGGCGAGTTTATTGCCGTATGGCAATTTCTTCCAACTAACCTGTGTTTCCAGCCCAGAGAAGCAACATTTGCGTGAGAAATGAATTCAAATAAATTTCTCCTCTGCTGGGAATCGAACCCAGGACGCCCGCACAGAAACCGAACGGCTTATCAACTGTGCCACGGCGGTCGGCAACCTAAGAGGCTTCGCAGCATATATGTTCCGTATATGGATTTACTCAGAATTCGGAGTAGAACATTTAGTGTGTCTGTCTGTGTGTGGGTCCGTCGTCCCCTTATAGCTTTTGATCAGCTCAATTTTACTGAGCCTAAAATGAGAGGGGGAGAAGGGGATGGGGAGAGGGAGATGCATATTTTGGCCAAATATTCTGTGGTGATAGATATGCCCTTCTACATCTCGTAGTGGAGGGAATGATAATGGGAAGACGGAGTATGGGTCGTAAAAGAATATCGTGGCTTGAAAATCTCAGGTGTGATGATGATCGCCAACCTCCCCTAGGAGCGGCTCGAGAAGAAGAAGAAGAAGAATCGTCTCACAGATCTAGGCTGGAAACTGTGTGTCTATATTATACCTACATCACTGGAGCCTCCAAATTTTCGAAAGAATTGAATATAAACCTTTGTCTTATAATCTTTAAAGCACTTCGTGGTATTGGTATAGACCCTGCCTACCTCCTACCTCCTACCTCCTACCTCCTACCTCCTACCTCCTACCTCCTACCTCCTACCTCCTACCTCCTACCTCTCCGAACTGTGCATTCCGCTTTCAATAAATGACACAATCATCACTTCGTCATCAATGGTTGGGAAATTGGTTGAAATAGTCATGGCTTTTTAGCAGGAATAATTTCGGCGATCGTAAGTTTGCTGTGGCACGACCAAATGCACGGAATAAGCTCCCACACACCTTCAGACAAACCGAAAATATATCTTCCTTCAGAAAAAACTCAAAACACCTTTTACGCAAATCTTACCAGAGCCAAAATGATGTACCTCTATCAATTTTCAGCGCCCTTGAGGTGAGGTATTACCCAAAAAACGGCGCTATATAAATTATTTATTTATTCGTTTATTTATTTATTTATTTTTTATTTATTTATTTATTTATTTATTTATTCATTCATTTATTTACTCATTTATTTATTTATTGATTTATTTATTTATTTTCTTTGGGAAGCTACAGCTCATTTACAGTTTAATGATACAATATTATTTATAGTGTTATAGCCTAAATTAAAAACAAATAACAGTTTACAAGCCAAAAAAAACATATATATACACACACCTTCATACACATACCCACACACACACTCATACACACCATCACACACACATACATACATATATACATACATACATAAATATATACAACAACTAGGGAAGGGTAGGGAAAGGAGAGAAGAGAGACTAGGAGGACAGAATAAAGGGATATTGGTTAAATTATCCATATATTAAGATGGAGGTGAATGATGGTTATAATGTAATTAATGAAAGTAGCAATATTCCACTGAAAATATATACATACATACATTTTTTTTTTTTTTTAACATGTCTACGTAGGGGACGCCAGCTATTAGGATTTGGGTCCATTTTACTCTTCCGAAGAAGCGCACTACGTAGCGTTGGGAGGGGTTTGCAATCTAGAAAAGAGTTTATTAATTCGGATTTTAAAAAGACCCGGGTTGTACGAAGATGGAAACACAGAATTCGGAAGATCGTTCCACAGTCGGGCTGCTGTGTTAATAAAGGAGTTCGAGAAGCGACTTGTTCGTATATGTTGAAGGTCCACTGTGAATGGATGCTGCGATTGAGTGAAGCGAGTGACTCTGTTGCGAGTGGGTGGAGGAGGGACCAAAGATGCAAGTTCTTCTGAGCAATTCCCGTGGTAGTATCTATAGAATAAACTTAAAATACCGACTCTGCGTCTGTGTTCTAGTGATTGCAATCCATCAGTCAGTGATGGATCATCAATCAGACGTATAGCACGCCTTTGGACAGCGTCGAGGGTATTCAGTAGGTATTGGGGGGCGCCACTCCAGAGGTGACTGCCATATTCAATAATTGGGCGTATTTGCGCTTTGTAGAGTATACAGATCTGGGTCTTAGTAAAATATCTGCGCGCTCTATATAGTACGCTCAATTTTTTGGAGGCGAGTTTCACCTTAGCTTCGATGGAGCCCTTGTAGTGTAATTGGTTCGTTATAGATACTCCAAGCAGGTCGATAGAGCTGCTGTTAGGTAGGGTGCTTCCGTTGAAAGACACTTGCAATTCATTGGGGTTTCTCTTCGCAGAAATTAGACAGGCTTGGGTTTTTGAGACGTTAAATGAAACAAGATTACTTTCACCCCAGGTATTGATTGAGTGGAGGTAGCTATTTATTTTTTGATGAAGGTCTTTCCGGGCTTCTGATATTTCACTCTGTTTAGGAGGTTTGTCAAAAGAGAAATTGTCATGGACTGTGCTGTCATCAGCGTAACAGTGGATGAGGGCGCGTAAGAGCAAGTCATTGATATGTAGGAGGAATAGGGTTGGAGATAGAATGGACCCTTGAGGGACTCCCGCATTAATGGAATGGGGAGAAGAAGAGCAACCGTCCACTACAGTTATAGTTATGCATACATAAATATATACAACAACTAGGGAAGGGTAGGGAAAGGAGAGAAGAGAGACTAGGAGGACAGAATAAAGGGATATTGGTTAAATTATCCATATATTAAGATGGAGGTGAATGATGGTTATAATGTAATTAATGAAAGTAGCAATATTCCACTGAAAATATATGCATACATACATACATAAATATATACAACAACTAGGGAAGGGTAGGGAAAGGAGAGAAGAGAGACTAGGAGGACAGAATAAAGGGATATTGGTTAAATTATCCATATATTAAGATGGAGGTGAATGATGGTTATAATGTAATTAATGAAAGTAGCTATGTCCACTGAAAATAATTTACAATTTATATTGTTGGTAATAGACGTAATGTAATATACGTTGGTAATAGTACAACTACTTCTGATGTAATAGTAGGTATGTATAATATGTACATTTGATATTGTTTTGTTATCTAAAGTAATAAAGCAATCAAAATGTTAGTGTATGTGTGTGTGTATGTGTGTGTGTGTGTGTTTGTCTCACGCCTTCTGAAAAACTAAGAGCATCTAAAAATCTAATTTATGTGCGAACGTGTACCTGTATACCTGATGCAGTGTCACGCTAAAAATAATGCGATAAATATGCTGAATTTTAAAAATATTTCAATAATTATTTTTTTCATACAAAATTTTCCAAGTCGTATCTGTCAAAAAAGTGTACATTTTGCACGCAAATATCTGTTAGTTTAAAAGTTAGAAGTACGTATTTACACGAAAAAAATTTACTTTCAAGTATAACTTAGCGTTTAAGTGAAAAACATGGTGAATATTTGGTATAATTATAATGTTTAACTTATTTTTAAAGTAAGCGTTTTGTACATAAATGCCGCCATTTTAATATCTTTTCATACAATATTTCATTTTCCTACCGAATGAATATGTTCTTGAAAATAATAAACCTTTGAAATAAATGTAATTATGAAATAATAAAATGAAACACAAGACATTACAGCAAGATTTAAGACATATATTGTAAAAGTCTGTTAATTATTAGTAAAGATATAGGCATAATAAAATTGCATAATTTGTATATAATATTTGATATTTCGGACAATTTTCATTTTTATGGCATCGAACAAACCAATGTAGGTACCTACATATTCAAAAAATGTATCCGAACCATTCGATATTACTTACGTGTTCGAATCGTTTCTATGGCTACAGAAAGAATGTGATATTCAAATAAAATTTGTTAGGAATCGAATTTATTTAGAAGGTTGTTGTAGGTAGGTACCTACCTAATACTAT
This sequence comes from Molanna angustata, assembly GCA_963576475.1. Classification (NCBI taxonomy): domain Eukaryota; kingdom Metazoa; phylum Arthropoda; class Insecta; order Trichoptera; family Molannidae; genus Molanna; species Molanna angustata. The sequence continues at coordinate 2,291,327 of OY754977.1, read as the reverse complement.
TTACTTACAAATCAACAATAATATACCTATACTGATTTCCTATAGGAAAATTATTTTATTTATTTATTTATCAACCGTTTGTCCGATTATAATGAAACTTTGGTGAATTGTCGAGCGTATGCCCAGGATGGTTTTTGGATTTAAACTTTTTTCTTATTCTTCTTCTTCTTCGTGTATTTGGTCGTTTTACCTATGAAGGGGGAGTATCCTGGGAAAAGAAGGTCCGACTATCCCTCCATCTCTTCACAGGTCTTCCAGGACGGGTTCTGCATATAAACTTTTTTCTTCTTTTTCTTCAACGTGTACTTGGTCATCTTACCTATGAAGATGAACTATCCTGGGAGATGAAGGTCCAATTTTCCTTCCATCTCTTCGCAGGTTTCTGGATTTAAACTTTTTTCTTCTTCATCGTCTATTTGGTCATTTTACCTTTGAAGGTGGACTAACCTGGGAGAAGAATGTCCAATTTTCCTTCCATCTCTTCGCAGGTATCTGGATTTAAACTTATTTCTTCTTCTTCTTCTACATTTTACCTATGAAGTTGGAGAATCCTGGGAGAAGAAGGTCCAACTGTCCTTCCATCTCTTCGCAGGTATCTGGGTTTAAACTTTTTTCTTCTTATTCGTGTATTTAGTCATTTTACCTATTAAGTAGAGCATCCTGGGAAAAGAAGGTTCTTTCATCTCTTCGCGGTTCTTCCAGGATGGTTTCTGGATTTAAACTTTTCTTAACCGACTGATGGGACGGGATGTAATGAAGGGAAGGGAGGCACTAAAGGGCCTGAAGGGACGGGAGGTATAAAACTGCCTGAAGGGACGGAAGGTACTGAAGGGCCTGATGGGAAGGGACGTAATGAGGGATTAAAGGGACGGGAGGTACTGAAGGGCCTGAAGCGGCGGGTCCTGGAGTCTAATTCTTTTTCTTCTTAATTTTATGTAGACCTTTAGGGCAGTTTTTATACTAACTATTTCCTATTGTCTAATTCATCTTCTTCTTCTTTTATGTATACATTTGGGTCATTTTTTTATAAAAATTATTTCCTTTAGTCTAATTATTATTCTTCTTCATTTAAGTACGTAGACTTTTGGGAGAGTTTTAATACAAACTATTTCCAATAGTCTTATTCATTTTCTTTTATACAAACTATTAAGTATTTATACAAACTATTTCCAATAGTCTAAATATTCTTCTTCTTCTTTTTTGTAGACCTTTTGGTGAGCTTTTATACAATCTATTTCCAATAGTCTAATTCTTCTATTAGGTATATGTATTTTTACTTATTTTATGTAGACCATTGGAATAGTTTTTTATACAAACTATTTCTTATAGTCTTATACTTATTTTTCTCTTTTTTATTTAGTCTTTTGGGTTAGTTTTAAGTCTAATAGTCTATTGTGCAGAAATATTATTAACGATATGCACACTTGATGAAAATACATATGAAATGAATGGGATATGGGATGTGACGATATAACCTGCACTAGAATCTTTTCAATACTTTTGTTTAATTAAATTTAAACCATTTATATCATTAACACCTAATATATAAAGAATGGGGGTTGTGGCCATTAATGAACTCTTCACAACATTTATATTCAAATTAAAAACTATTTACTATAGTTCAAGTCTTCTTCTTCTTCGTTAATGAAGACTTTCAGTCAAATTGAGCAAAAATATAATGCACACTTGATGAAAAAATATAAAAACGAATGGGATGTGACCAATACTAGATCTTTTCAGTACCTACGTTTGTTTAATCAAATTTTAACCACATCCCAACATCCAAAATTACTAAATTTTCAATAGGTACACATTACAATTTGTTTTCGATGATAATATTTAAAAATGGGGGTTGTGGCCAAACCAATCTCTTTACAACGTTGATAAACAGTCATATTTAAAACCATTACGCAAAGTCCATGCGAGCAGAAATTGTATAAATATTATACTTCATTCACACTTTATAGCAATATATAAAAAAGAATGGGTTGTGGCCATCACTTGAACATTTTACAATACTTAAACTCAATCAAATTTCAAACCACTTTTCATAGTCTGATATTGCAAAATAATTGGGTGACAATATTATAAAAACGATTGCTTTTTCTTTCACAATTTTACATTCTTGGCCAACGGCGGGACATAAAAGCTAGTAGGTATATAAAACATTTGTTTTGTGTTTTGTTTTCCTGCTGAATGTCATCAAAGTGAATGCGGAAATTGTATTGTTTCTTTACCAATATTTATTATATAAATATAATTTGTACATATTTTACAATGTATATTTTTGTGGTTTACTTGACCTTTTAATAATATTTATTTATTTTAACCCTCAGTTGGTCAAGGTATTCTAATTATTAATGATACTTTTTGACCGACGGTACTTACGAGTACCACTTCAAATTATTATTAAGTACTAGCTTTTATGTCCCGCCGTTGGCCAAGAATGTAAATTAGTGAAGGAATAAGCAATCGTTTATATACCTACATAATATTGTCACACATAATTTTTTTTAACCGTAGTATGAAAAGTAGTTTGAAATTTAATTGAGTTTAAGCGGTGTAAAATCTTAAAGTGATGGCCACAATCCATTTGCTTTTATATATAAGCACATACAATTTCTGCACGCATGGACTATGGGAAATGATTTTAAATATGACTTATTATAAAAAGACAACGTCGTAAAGAGTTTGGATTTGGCCACAACCCCTATTTTTATATATTGTCATCGAACGCAAATAATGTGTTTTAAATATTTAGTAATTTTGGATGATGGGAAATGGTTTAAAAATTGATTAAACAAAAGTACTGAAAATATTCTAGTGTTGGTCCCATCCCATTCGTTTTTATATTTTCGTCAAGTGTGCATATAGTTTATTATAGTTTTGCACAATAAAACTGATAGACTTAAAACTGACACATAAGTCTACATTACAGAAGAAGAAGACTTAAGCTATGTTAAATAGTTTTTAATATGAATATAAACGTTGTGAAGATCCAGCAATGGCCACAACCCCGATTTTTTATATATTGTCATCAAAATGAAATGTGTAGTTATTGAAAATTAAGCAATATATGATGATATAATAAATGGTGTAAATTTGATTGAACAAAATTAATGAGAAGATTCTAGTGTTGGTCACATCCCATTCGTTTTTATGTATTTTCATCAAGTATGCATGTTGTTTATAATATTTCGTTACAATAGACTATTAGACATAAAACTAATCCAAAAGACTAAATAAAAAAATAAGTAGAAGTATAAAACTATAACAAATAGTTTGTAATAAAAACTGACCCAATGGTCTACATAGAAGATGAAATAGAAGAATTACACATTAGGAAATGTATTATATAAAAAACTGACCATAATGTCTTCATAAAAGAAGAAGAAGATGAATTGAACTATAGGAAATATTTTATATAAAATTCACCCAACATCTACATAAAATAAGAAAACGAAGAATTAGACTAAAGGATAGTTTGTTTAAAAACTAACCAAAAGGTCTACATAAAGGAAGAAGAAGACGAATTAGACTATAGGAAATAGTTTGTATAAAAACTCACCCAAGGTCTACATAAATTAAGAAAAAGAAAAATTAGACTATAGGAAATAGTTTATTTATGAACTGTCCCAAATGACTTCACAAAAGAAGAGGAAGAAGATTTAAACCCCAAGAAATAGTTTGTAGAAAAAATCACCCAAAGGTCTACATAGAAAAAAGAAGAATTTCACTAAAGGAAATAGTTTGTAGGTATATTGAATGTGTATTGTAGTTAACCTAAAATAGTTTAATAATTTTCCTATACAAAATCAGTATATTCTTGGTTTTTAAGTAGTAAGTATTAGGTATGTAGGTACCTACCTACAATGATGTTCTAAATTAATTCGAATTCAATTTATAACAAATTTTATTTGAATATCAGAATGTGTCCGTTACCATAGTAACCATGTTCCAACATGTGAAAAATATCAAATGTTATGGAGACATTTTTTGAATATGTAGGTACCTACATTGGTTTGTTCGATGCCATAAAAATGAAAATTGTCAGAAAAATCAAATATTTTAAACAAATTATGCAATTTTATTACGCCTATATCTTTACTAATAATTAACAGACTTTTACAATATATGTCTTAAAACTTGCTGTAATGTCTTGTGTTTCATTTTATTATTTCATAATCACATTTATTTCAAAGGTATATTATTTTAAAGAACATATTCATTCGGTAGGAAAATTAAATATCGTATGAAAAGATATTAAAATGGCGGGGTTATATGTACATTTGTACAAAACGCTTACTTTAAAAATAAGTTAAACATTATAATTAGACAAAATATTCACCATGTTTTTCACTTAAAAGCTAAGTTATACTTGAAAATATATTTTTTTCGTGTAAATACGTACTTCTAACTTTTAAACTAACAGGTATTTGCGTGCAAAATGTACACTTTTTTGACAGATATGACTTGGAAAATTTTGTATGAAAAAAATAATTATTGAAATATCTTTAAAATTCAGCATTTTAATCGCATTATTTTTAGCGTGACACTGCATCAGGTATACTGGTACACGTTCGAACATTAATTAGATTTTTAGATGCTCTTGGTTTTTCAAAAGGCGTGAGACAAACACACACACATACACACACACACTAACATATTGATTGCTTTATTACTTTAGACTAGCTTTTATGTCCCGCCGTTGGCCAAGAATGTAAAATTGTGAAAGAAAAAGCAATCGTTTTTATAATATTGTCACTCAATTATTTTGCAATATCAGACTATGAAAAGTGGTTTGAAATTTGATTGAGTTTAAGTATTGTAAAATGTTCAAGTGATGGCCACAACCCATTCTTTTTTATATATTGCTATAAAGTGTGAATGAAGTATAATATTTATACAATTTCTGCTCGCATGGACTATGCGTAATGGTTTTAAATATGACTGTTTATCAACGTTGTAAAGAGATTGGTTTGGCCACAACCCCCATTTTTAAATATTATCATCGAAAACAAATTGTAATGTGTACCTTTTGAAAATTTAGTAATTTTGGATGTTGGGATGTGGTTAAAATTTGATTAAACAAACGTAGGTACTGAAAAGATCTAGTATTGGTCACATCCCATTCGTTTTTATATTTTTTCATCAAGTGTGCATTATATTTTTGCTCAATTTGACTGAAAGTCTTCATTAACGAAGAAGAAGAAGACTTGAACTATAGTAAATAGTTTTTAATTTGAATATAAATGTTGTGAAGAGTTCAGTAATGGCCACAACCCCCATTCTTTAAATATTAGGTGTTGAAAATTATTCAAAATAGGATGATATAAATGGTTTAAATTTAATTAAACAAAAGTATTGAAAAGATTCTAGTGCAGGTTATATCGTCACATCCCATATCCCATTCATTTCATATGTATTTTCATCAAGTGTGCATATCGTTAATAATATTTCTGCACAATAGACTATTAGACTTAAAACTAACCCAAAAGACTAAATAAAAAAGAGAAAAATAAGTATAAGACTATAAGAAATAGTTTGTATAAAAAACTATTCCAATGGTCTACATAAAATAAGTAAAAATACATATACCTAATAGAAGAATTAGACTATTGGAAATAGATTGTATAAAAGCTCACCCAAAGGTCTACAAAAAAGAAGAAGAAGAATATTTAGACTATTGGAAATAGTTTGTATAAATACTGACCAAAAGGTCTACATAAAAGAAAATGAATAAGACTATTGGAAATAGTTTGTATTAAAACTCTCCCAAAAGTCTACGTACTTAAATGAAGAAGAATAATAATTAGACTAAAGGAAATAATTTTTATAAAAAAATGACCCAAATGTATACATAAAAGAAGAAGAAGATGAATTAGACAATAGGAAATAGTTTGTATAAAAACTGCCCTAAAGGTCTACATAAAATTAAGAAGAAAAAGAATTAGACTCCAGGACCCGCCGCTTCAGGCCCTTCAGTACCTCCCGTCCCTTTAATCCCTCATTACGTCCCTTCCCATCAGGCCCTTCAGTACCTTCCGTCCCTTCAGGCAGTTTTATACCTCCCGTCCCTTCAGGCCCTTTAGTGCCTCCCTTCCCTTCATTACATCCCGTCCCATCAGTCGGTTAAGAAAAGTTTAAATCCAGAAACCATCCTGGAAGAACCGCGAAGAGATGAAAGAACCTTCTTTTCCCAGGATGCTCTACTTAATAGGTAAAATGACTAAATACACGAAGAAGAAGAAAAAAGTTTAAACCCAGATACCTGCGAAGAGATGGAAGGACAGTTGGACCTTCTTCTCCCAGGATTCTCCAACTTCATAGGTAAAATGACCAAAAATACACGATGAAGAAGAAGAAGAAGAAATAAGTTTAAATCCAGATACCTGCGAAGAGATGGAAGGAAAATTGGACATTCTTCTCCCAGGTAAGTCCACCTTCAAAGGTAAAATGACCAAATAGACGATGAAGAAGAAGAAGAAAAAAGTTCCAGAAACCTGCGAAGAGATGGAAGGAAAATTGGACCTTCATCTCCCAGGATAGTTCATCTTCATAGGTAAGATGACCAAGTACACGTTGAAGAAAAAGAAGAAAAAAGTTTATATGCAGAACCCGTCCTGGAAGACCTGTGAAGAGATGGAGGGACAGTCGGACCTTCTTTTCCCAGGATACTCCCCCTTCATAGGTAAAACGACCAAATACACGAAGAAGAAGAAGAATAAGAAAAAAGTTTAAATCCAAAAACCATCCTGGGCATACGCTCGACAATTCACCAAAGTTTCATTATAATCGGACAAACGGTTGATAAATAAATAAATAAAATAATTTTCCTATAGGAAATCAGTATAGGTATATTATTGTTGATTTGTAAGTAAATAGTATTAGGTAGGTACCTACCTACAACAACCTTCTAAATAAATTCGATTCCTAACAAATTTTATTTGAATATCACATTCTTTCTGTAGCCATGGAAACGATTCGAACACGTAAGTAATATCGAATGGTTCGGATACATTTTTTGAATATGTAGGTACCTACATTGGTTTGTTCGATGCCATAAAAATGAAAATTGTCAGAAAAATCAAATATTATTTACAAATTATGCAATTTTATTATGCCTATATCTTTACTAATAAATAACACATTTTTACAATATATGTCTTAAAACTTGCCGTAATGTCTTGTGTTTCATTTTATTATTTCATAATTACATTTATTTCAAAGGTTTATTATTTTCAAGAACATATTCATTCGGTGGGAAAATGAAATATTGTATGAAAGATATTAAAATGGCGGCGTTTATGTACAAAAGGCTTACTTTAAAAATAAGTTAAACATTATAATTATACCAAATATTCACCATGTTTTTCACTTAAACGCTAAGTTATACTTCAAAAGATATTTTTTTTTGTGTAAATACCTACTTCTAACTTTTAAACTAACAGATATTTGCGTGCAAAATGTACACTTTTTTGACAGATATGACTTGGAAAATTTTGTATGAAAAAAATAATTATTTAAATATTTTTAAAATTCAGCATTTTTATCGCATTCTTTTTAGCGTGACACTGCATCAGGTATACTGGTACATGTTCGCACATAAATTAGATTTTTAGATGCTCTTGGTTTTTCAGAAGGCGTGAGACAAACACACACACACACACATACACACACACACACACACACACACACACATACACTAACATTTTGATTGCTTTATTACTTTAGATTATACCTTCTACAACATTTTTATTCTGACAAACAGCAAATGAACATAGTTTCTACGGTCAATATATTTTTTTTCATAAGCATATATTTTTTTCTATTTGTATTGTATTAATAACTTATGTAATTGTTTTTATTTGGAAATAAAAACAAAACAAAATATTTGTATAGTGACCAGGACGCCCTTTTTTGCACTACTTTCAAAATATAATTTTTACAATAAATAAGAAGTCAGTCATTGTTTTTTCATTTAATTTTGTACTATTTCTATTGTTATTATTTTGTATTATTCCTTTTGAGACGAAAAATTAATAATAATAATGAATTCTTTCTTGCACCCTGCGCAAGTGGAGAGTTTATTGCCGTATGACAATTTATCCAACTAACCAGTGTTTCCAGCCCAGAGAACCAATATTTGCGTGAGAAATGAATTCAAATAAATTTCTTCCCTGCTGGGAATCGAACCCAGCACGAAAAGTTGTTTTATATATAAATATTCTTGTCAATGAACTGTTATTTGTTAACTTCTTGTCTCAATAAATGTTTTATTATTATTTTTTTGTTTGATAATATGATAAAAACTTGTATATTTTTAAATGTTACTTGTATTAATTTAGAAAAAAATGCCTAACATTAGCGTTAGTGTTTTTAAAATGATTAAAATTATATACCTTCCTATTCAAACGGTTCTATAGCCCCATTATTATAATAATAATAACTTCCTTGCACCCTGCGTAACTGGCAATTTCTTCCAACTAACCAGTGTTTCCAGCCCAGAGAAGCAATATTATCAAAGTAATAAGACGAAATTTAAATTCTTTAAATATAATAAGTGTCCGGTCAATTAAGGGTTAATGTGATTTTTTTGAACGTGCAGCGTAGCAAAATGCAACACTACATAGGTTCAGTGATGAATGATCGTAATTATCAAGGACAACCGACTTGACATATATACTTACATAATGAAATAAAATGTTGAGCAAACTTAATAATATGCATTTTAGACATGGACATGGCAGAAAAAACGAGAAGTACCAAGAAACGAATCCGCTTCGAAGGCTATGCAAAAAAAACGATATACCGCCATGCCCTAGCAACAATGTCGGATCTGCATAATAATAATAATAATAATAATTGGGATGATTTTTATAGCGCCGTTTTTGTGATAACCTCACCTCAAGGGCGCTTTGAATATATTACATGTTTGAATATGTTTCCTGAATAGTGCCAAGTTGTCGATTCGCCTCAGTTCAGGGGGGCAAGTCTGGTCTAATCGGCGAAATCAAAACCCTTGTGATTACCCACATCATGGATATAATTATTATATGGAGTTCTAAAATATCTTTAGATGTCATAGAACTCCATACGATAATTATATCCATGATGTGGGTAATCACAAGGGTTTTGATTTCGCTGGTCGAACCAGACTTGCTCCCCTGGTGGTAGTTTATTCCACGAGGCTGGTCCAGACACAGCAAAAGCACGATCACCGAAGGATGTAGTGTTGACTCTATTTATTCCAGTTAAATTGCCAATCATGGATGTGGTGGCTGATCGAAGTGTTTGTTGTCGCTCATTTACGGTGAGAGGGATGCAGAAGTCTGAAAGATATGTGGGAGCCATGCCATGGATCGCTTTGAAAGTCAACAAACATAATTTGTACTTGATTCTCTTTGGCACTTTTAGCCAATGAAGATTTCGTAGATGGTTGGATATGTGTGAGTATTTCGCGGCTCCGGTGATTAGCCTAGCAGCAGCGTTGAAGACGGATTGAAGTTTGTTTAGCTCCAGCTTTGGAAGGTTTGCGTAGATACCATTGCAGTAGTCCAGGCGGGAAATAACGAATGCGTTTACTAGAGATTTCGTTGCTTCCGTAGGTATATTTCGTCTGATAGATTTTATTCGTCGTAAGTGGTAGAAAGCAGAGGATGTTGTGCTGTTTATTTGTTTTTTGAGACTCAGACTGGAGTCAATATGTACTCCCAGAAGTTTAACGGCAGACTTGGGAATAATGTCGGTGTCTGCGACAGAGACAGAGTAGGTGTTGTCTATGTAATGCTGCCGGTGGTGTGTGGCCGTCCAGAGAAATTCGGTCTTAGTTGGATTTAATATAAGTTTATTTGAAGACATCCACCGCTCTATCTCTTCGATGCACACACAAATTTTAATGTGCGGGATAGCGAAATGAAAAAAACCCGTTATCTTATAAAATTTACATTATAAAGGGAATTTTCTGAAATTTCGCACATATTGCATTCTTATTGTTTGTTGAAATGGTATTTAAGATTTTTCTGTAAATGTAATCGGTTTTAAGATATTGCACTTCCGCCGTTATTAATTGGAGTTTCGTAAATTGCAATATCGGATGTATTCTGATACCTTTTGCCTTTTAAATTCTACGTTAATACGGCGGATCTGCCACTTACAACAGCTGCTGATCAGCTGATTTTCAACATGATCCCATCACAAAGAAATAAAAATAAATTTAAATGGTACACATATATACATACGCATGCACGCACACGTATGTACATACACACATAATATACACATATACCTACATACAACAAAAAACACAACGTATTGTAACAACAATAATTATTGACATATAACATGAACAATTATTAAGAACTCTCACAATATTCAGTAGGTCCACTATGATAGCTATAGTTAGGAAATGAATACACAAATAGCGAAAAATGAAAATAAATGGTACTTTAACATTTCAAAGAGTTTTTTTAAAGTTGCATATTATACGCAAATATTAGATTTTTTTAAAGTTGCATATTATATGCAATACGCAAAAATTGGATTTTTAAAGTTGCATATTATACGCAAACATTGGATTTTTAAAGTTGCATATTATACGCAAACATTGGATTTTTAAAGTTGCATATTATACGCAAACATTGGATTTTTAAAGTTGCATATTATACGCAAATATTGGATTTTTTTTCCCTGTCGGGAGTAAAAGATATTTATTGGCAAATTGTTAACATCTCAATAAAGACGAAGTCGGAATATTATAGGAGAACCAAGAACTCAAGACACCTACAGGGCTTACGACCAGTCATTGGCTGGTTTAAGTAGTGATCACTTTATGCGCTTGCACGACGTTCACAAATTATGGCTCCTTATTGAGGTCCCTTATAAATGCATTTTTAAAGTTCCATTTATTTTAATAATGAGAAACAGATCGTTTGATAATAAGACATTATTACTATTGCCATCTATGAATAAACGAAGAAACCTTTTTGTATCGGCATCTATGAATGTTTTAACGTTTAATGCCATTAAACATTTCAGTTCAATAAAAAATATTTCACTGCGTGATCTCATTTGTAAAGAGCGTTGAAAACGAGTCATTATGAATGTTTGAAAGGTCTGTCAGCTCGTTGAGCGTTGCTCTCGGTTCTCAGAATATTGGAACTTACGGGACTTTCGGGGTTTGGATTTCTGCAAATTTTTCGTCTCAGTACCTACCTTCTTCTTCTAAGAACAACTTACTAGTCTGCTAATTATAACATCCATCTTACTAGACTGACTTATCTCGCCGACCGACATTTGTCTTCAGAAGATTCTCAAACATAAAATAATTTAAAATGCTTTATTTTTACTGGTTTATTTGAAGTCATATTTGAATTATTTTATTCAACTTATCAACTTCTTATAAATAATTTTATTAAGGTTCAAATGAGGTCACTAAGACGAATGTGTAGTAAAACGGTGTATGATAGAATAAGAAATGAGAATGTATGCTTGAAAGGGATATTGTAAGTAATATGAAAATAAATGCCCGAAGGTGGTTTGGCCACATAGAAAGAATGACAAAAATGTTGGTAGGTATATAAGGCTGATAAAAGAGGAACGAAAAGTAGAGGTCGACCAAAGAAAATTTGGCACGATCACATAAATGGAATTAAGATGGAGATGTTATAATTAAGAATAACAGAAGAGTGTGTATGAGACGATGCATGGACGTGGACGAAGCGAGAAATGTATGTCAAGAGAGAGGAGTCTGGCGTTCGGTTCTCTCTGCTTACCCCAAATAGGGAAACGGCGTGGATGGAATTTATCAACGGATAATGATTGAAATCCATGGCAAACTAATATAAATGTTACATACATCGTTGGCTAACCGGTTAGCCATCGTATTTTGAATAATTATGAAAATGATGAAAATTTCATAATTTTCATAATTATTCATTATACGTCTGGTTCAGTAACTTTTTAAGAATACGCCAACGACCATACCACGTTGAAAGCACCGGTTCTCGTCCGATCACCGAAGTTAAGCAACATTGGGCGCGGTCAGTACTTGGATGGGTGACCGCTTGGGAACACCGCGTGTCGTTGACTCCTTCTTTTAAGCGCCCTTGAGGTGATTTTCCACGAAAACGGCGCTATACAAGTTATCCAACTATAATAATAACGCTTCGGCCAAAATAGGTACCTACGTTCCTATTCCATTTAGTCCAAGTTGATATTTATAACGCTGAAATAAGACCGTACATCTAAAATCTACAATTTTTAGAACGTTCCTAATTTAGTTACATTAGTTACTGAATACGGGGTATTGTCACTATGGTGCTATTCTAACATGGGTATGTGTAACTTTCGAGTGGTATACCCCAGGGTCAACCAATGAGTCCCTTGTTATTGAATTTTTCTTGCAGTTTTAACATAATCTTATTTTTTTGTTTCAAGATGGCTACCAACGACGGAGGTCACACTAGTGATGAACACTCTGGGGATGACAGCGATGATCCCCTCACACCACACAACGATTCATATGTACACGACACTAAATACAGCAAAAGTTTCAGGTAATTACTTCAATATTATTTTATGGGTGTTTTGTTTTGTATATAGAAGTGTTTTGTTTTGTATACAAGTATTTATAAAATCACATAATTATGAATGTCTACATACAAAAAAATATATAATTGGTTCTTGTCCATGTGAAAATTTACTTCAAGTAGAATCTGAAATTTATCTAGGTATGAAAATTGACAAACACTTTAATTGGCAACCACATATTCTATCACTTTCTAATAAACTTAGAAATGTATTATGTAGCTAAACTATATGTTTTAAGAAATATTTTTCCATATACAGTATTAAAGCTAATTTATACATAACTTGCTGAATCCTTAATTCTATACGGCATAGAGGTATGGGGAAAATCATTTAAAACGTATGTAGACAAAGTTAAATCATTGCAAGCGAGATTGTTAAAACTAATAATACCCAAATCAGATTTATCTAAATATAAAGACAATGTTGAAATGATACTCAGTATAACAGGAATACTCCCCGTTAACAAATTATGCACTTATCGAGTCATATTAAATCATTACTTCTCTAATGAATATAAATTACCTGTAAAAATTCCAGACAAGTTGTGCAAAATAAATTAATAATTCCCAGATGGACAAACTATTACGGTGAAGAGACACTGAAAGTAAGTATACCGAAAATATTTTACACCTTACCAAGTGGTATGGATGAACTTGATAAAATATCCTCAGTTAAAACTGTATTTAAAAAAATTATTTTAGAAAGTAATTAGAAACATTTAACTCATTTATAAGTAGTAATTATATAAAAAAAACATGTATCTCATATTCCAACTGTCGATTTGTTCAAGAGAACTTTGTTCTCTTAACATATCGACAATGTTTCAAGCCAGGATACGCGAGATTTTGTATGTAGGGTCTACTTTTTTCACGGCTTTTCCAACTTTGAAGTCAAAAAATACCAACTTAGAGGCTTCGCAGCATATATGTTCCATATACGGATTTACTCAGAATTCGGAGTAGAACATTTCGTGTGTCTGTGTGTGTCCCCCCCCCTTATAACTTTTGATCCGCTCAATTTACAGAGTCCAAAATTTCAGAATATATAATTATATATAAATAGGCCTACAAAACTCAGAATTTTGAATTTTTGTTTCAGCCAGGGGTTATCAACTTTTGAATTTTTACATATATCTTAGAAACAATAAAAGCTAGAACGCTGAAAATTGGTATGAATATAGACAAATACTAATTCTCAAATTTAATTTTTCAAAAAAGTTTCAGGGTTTCTTAAACATTTTTTATTAAGAAATTTTTTTTTTATGATAAACTTACGAGTTTAACTGCCTATATTTCCAAATTTTTCAAAAATATCAAAAAAAGCCGAAACATCCCAACTAGTTAATTTAATTTTCTATAAAAAAATATTAACATTCTATTAGCACATCTTGAATTTTTATTAACAATTTGTATGGCCGTCGCCGACACACAATATCAGAAGACTTAATTGTTTGATACTAATCTTCAAACATACATACATACCATCATGCAGTTTTCATATTCTGGGTAGGATCAAAGGACTGACCTCCATACTATCCTATCTTGACATACATACCTAGGTACATGTGTTGTTTAGAAAACCAAATATCTTAAAATATTAAATAATTTGTATTTATGGGTTTATAGTTTGGTACTTATTCTTCAACTATACATACTATCGCTATCGACAGTTGGATCTCATGTGTTACATGCAACTAGTATAAGTTTACTACTGTAACTTAAGGAATGTAATATGTACTTGACCTTTTTGTATGGGAAACTCACTGATAGCCATTAGGCTAGTGAGATCACAATTAATGTAAAACTTTTATGAAAATAAATTTAAAAAAAAAGATGAAAATGTAAGCATAAAATTTTATTGTCCTGGAATTGAGATATTTTTATGTAGTAACAGACCACAACCGACTCGTTTCATGATGTATTGCCATGCATTAAAATGCATATTATATATATTTTATATATTTTGCATTAATGATTCTCTATTATTTTGACACTTAATTTTTAAGTGATAATCATTATAGTAATTATTTGTAAATTTCAAAGTAAATATTGAAAATATTTTATTTTTCGTTTGTTCGTTGAACTTATGTAAATTATTATCATATTATAGGGTTTTTATCTAATGTAGGCAATCATATATTATGTAATTACACTGTACATGCGTCACAGTTAATTTGCTAATATGGGAAAATTGAAATTATTAGCAAATTTACGCGCGTAAATATTTTATGACAGTGAGACACGATCATTTTATGTTAATCTGTGTTCACTCAACGGTCCCTTTGAGAATAATGATATTCATTTTTATATCAAAAAGTAATCTGTAACAATAACATACAAAAAATAATGCAAATAATAATCTATTAGAAAAAAAACACGTATGGGTTGTGGTCAACACTAAATTCTTCACTAAACCACAGACCAATAATATATAGACATGACATAAGAGAAATATCTTGGTGTGATAACCATATCGTATTTGAATATTTTCGGAATGAAAAATGAAACAGTACTTAACTCTGATATCAAAAAGTACTCGCTGATCAAAAAGGGATTTAAATTTCGAAAAATTTTACTTCTATATAAATGTGTCATTGTCATTAATATATCTAATAAAAATTGAATGATTTGGGGATACCCCACATGTGGTTCCACATCACTTTGTGTATCAATCCCCTGACTTTGAGTCGTAGCTTATATCAGCTTTGTTTATTCCTTAATATTCCTTATTGTCGGCCTTCGTGGCTCAGTTGGTTAGGTATCTGACTGTTGATCATAAAGTCCCGGATTCGATTCCCGGTGGAAACACAGTTTTTAAATGTGTTTTCAGTCTGGATCAGTGAGTCGATTAACATCGTAAGTCAACTTGTTATTGGGTGCGTGTTAAATTAATATTTGACATTTGACATAGTACCTACCTGTTAGTTGCCCGAGAAGTAATATTAAATAAATATGTGTAGGTACCGCATACACACAAAAACGTCACGACATATTCAAATACATTTGGTACTTACATAGGTAGGTATTTAAATTTGGAATATTCTTGACATATTCAAATACCTAACTTAAATTTGGAATATTCTCGATATAATCAAATACTACATTTGTAATATTTTCGACATATTCATTTATTTACATTTGGAATATTCTCGACATATTCAAATACTTACATTTGGAACATTCTCGACATATTCAAATACTTACATTTGGAACATTCTCGACATATTCAAATACTTACATTTGGAATATTCTCGACCTATTCAAATACATTTGGAATATTCCTGACGTATTTGAGTAATTCCATTTGGAATATTCTTAATAAATTCTAATACATAGGTATATGTATTTGGAATATTCTTGATAAATTCAAATTCTTACATTTGAAACATTCTCGACATATTCAAATACTTACATTTGGAATATTCTCGACATATTCAAATACATTTGGAATATTTTTGACATATTCAAATACTTACTTACATTTGGAATATTCCTGACGTATTTGAGTAATTCCATTTGGAATATTCTTAATAAATTCAAATACATATATGTATTTGGAATATTCTTGATAAATTCAAATTCTTACATTTGGAATATTCTCGACATATTGAGACACGTTTGATTATGTTTCATGTATACCTACTGTTGTATTATTTATTTTTGTACTATTGAAGTAGGCAAAGCTAATCATGACGATTAATTGGCTGAAAATTGCGGAATAGAGAGATTTTTTTTAACAAATTATTACAATTTTCTGTATTGTTGTTTCGTTATGTATCTAATGTATATACATACGTATTGAATCGGTAATAAATAGGCAAATGTATCATATATATTAAGAAATTTAATTTTACAATGATGTATAGATAAATGTTTATACTAAGTATGTACATATATAGGTATATAAAATATACACGTGTAATAATACTAATGTTTATATCTAGTTAGAACTGGTACGCTAACCAAATTCATAATAGTCTGCCTTCGTGGCTGAGTTGGTTAGATATCTGACTTCTGATGCGAAATGTCCCGGGTTCGATTCCCGGTGGAGACACAGTTTTTAATTGTTTTCAGTCTGGATCTGTGCGACGATAAATATCACAAGTTTCCAAAATGCGGCAACTTGTTATTGGGAAGCTATGCAAAATATAATTATTTTATTATATTTGCTTATGGATATTGTTTGAAAATGGATCACTGTGAATGTAATGGAATAAGTGGAGACTTGAAATGTTATTTAATCACATCAATCTCGATCCTTACTAGATACATACAAACATACCATTACGACATATCCCACAATGTGGGGTAACCAGCGACAGGTGTGTGGATGTGCATTACCTAACAAGAAAGCACGATACATACATGTATGCCACACACTAGTCTCATCTCACCTAATAAGATAACATTTTATAATGGGTGGTGTGGTGAACATCATTGCTGAATTTTGTGAGATGTCATTTTTGCCTGCTGAATCTACGATTACCCGGCTCTTACGGGACACCTGAAAACGTTGATAATAATATAAAAGAGTGGAAGCACTATTCTAAGCCGGGTACCTCACAAGTATTATTAAATTGAATGTCCCTGTAGGTTCAACTCAACCTATAAGTGAAATCGAAATTTACGAAACATGTATGTCAAGATATGATAGTGTGGAGATCAGTCCTTTTTCCTATCCCGAATATGTAAACAGCTCGACGGTATGTATGTATGTATGGAGATTAAGTATCAAACAATTGAGAGTTCCCGTAGATATTGACGATATTGTGTACTTTATTTATACTGCCATACAAATTACATATATGAAACGATATCGTTACTAAATTCATTTCTTTACATCAATTGTTAAAAGTTTGATGTATTAGATACTAGTATAATGTAGGTAGGTATATCATTATCATTAGAAATTCAAATTATCTAGTCGTGGCGTTTCGGCGTTTTTCGATAGTAAAAAAAATGAAACACATGCAGTTAAACACATAAATTTGTCATATAAAAAAGTTTGAGAAACCCTGGAATTTATTCAATAAAACATTTTGAAATTTTGTGTTAATTTTTAGCGTTATACTTTTTATGACTTGAGATATATGGAAAAATAAATTAAAATTCATCCAAGTATAAATGTTTTGTTGGCATAGGCCTATATTTATATATTTTATTTACTTTATATATTTACTCTACTTTCTATATTTTTTGAAATGTTGGACTTTGCGCATTAAACGGATCAAAAGTTATAAGGGTACGGACACACACACACATTAACAGTGTTATTTATAAAAATAAATTTGGTTCAATTGAACCCGGTTCAAAGTCTTATTCTGAAATTCAAATATTCTCATATAAAAATTAATAATTATTGTATACGAATATTTGAATTTCAGAATAAAACTTTGAACCGGGTTCAATTGAACTAAATTTATTTTTATAAATAACACTGCATATGTTCGACTCCGAATTCTGAGTTAATCCAAATCTTCTTCAACCTGTTCTTTTCCATTCTTGGACATAGGGCTCCCCCTTAATCCTCCACAACTCCCTGTCTTGGGCACACTGCATCCATCTCCCTCCGGCATATATATTGATGTCATCAGACCACCTTGCCTGGGTTCTGCCGACACCTCTTCGGCTTGTTCTCGGTCGCCATTCTACGATCTTTTTGGTCCATCGTGAATCCTGGCATCTGGCAATATACCCAGCCCTGCTCCACTTAAGACCAGCGACCCTTTCCGCTACATCGGCTACTATGGTTCTTTGTCTTATCATGACATTCTGAATTATGTCCCTTATTGAAATACCCAGCAACTTTCTCTCCATAGCTCTCTGTGTCACTAATAGCTTGTGCATTATTCGTTTTGTTAGGACCGATGTTTCCATTCCATAAGTAAGCACTGGGAGAATACCATAATAAACATAACATATGTATATGCTTTGAAGCCTTTAAGTTGATGTTTTTTTGACTTCAAAGTCAAAAAACATGAAAATGCTTTAAACGTTGTCGATCTGTTAAGAGAAATAAATTCTCTTTAACAAATCGACAGTTGGATTTTTTTTAACTTGTCTTGTGTACAATGTTGAATGAATTTGTAGAAGTGTTCTTAGTAAAAATGCATTACGGGATTGTCTACCGTCAGTCAACTTATTTAATATTTTCTTAATCAACTTTGCGACATTTTAAACAAATTATTTTGTTTAAACAACGAATAAGTTTTTCGGAACCGGTCCGAAAATATATAAATTAATATAATAAAAGTTATTTTTTATGTAACTATATTTTTCATTCCACCGAATTTAAAAGTATGTTATCATTTGTTGGTTACAATTCAATAACAATATATTGACTATATTATTTTTTTCGTTCAGTTGTGTTGTCTTATAATAATTGTTGATAAACTTTCACCTGTTGATACCTATTAATAATGTTTCAAATATAATTTGATGAGTCTATGCTGATTACATTTATAAACATTTAGACTTAATTTTTTTATTAAGTATTTAAATCGTGTGGCGATTTAGTTGACAATTCAGCCTAGATAAGCAAAAATGGCGTACATGGCACGTTATCTGCAAGGAAATAAACCTATGATCCCGTCACAGTAATCAAATGACTGACTATTATGCCGGGCCGATGGAACTACTTTTATCCGAATATTCTGACTGGATTCTAACTGGAGTCATGTATATAATAAATTTGAAAATCTATAAAGTCTATAAAGACTATAAAATACTTTTGTTACTCGAAAATACAGCAGGCAACAATAACAACTCGTATAGTTCAGCAATAAGGTACACCACCTCTCTCTCTCTTCTCTTCTTAGCGCTTTTTTCCCGTTTCTATCGGGGTACGCTTTGACCATGATCCTGGAATTGGCGAGTCTGGTTATTACATTGAAGCGACTGCCATCTGACCTTCGTAACCCTTAGAAAGGGGAACCAGACAAACTGGATCATGGCTACACATAGCTAGTGATATAAATCCGCACATAGATTTTTTAATCTTCACCACCAATTATGAATAAATGGTTGTTTTATGTGATACGAGACTGATGTGTGGGGATACACACATGTTTTGTGCTATTTTTTTATAAGGAGTGCACACCCTTAACCTGTCGCTGGGTTCCCCCCTTAGCTAGGGGCGGCACCTTGTATTAAATGCTTTTTGAGAAAGGGATAAAGAGTGAAGAAGTGATAAAAAAATGATTTATTGATTGTTTTACAGGCACTTTACAAGGGAGGCACTTCCACGCATGGACAACTACAGAAACATAATGTCTCTACATGCTGCATATCGTCCTACACTAGATGAAATACACAATGCTACATTCTCATCCAAGGTTTGTTAGACTATCTTCATTTTATTGTCAATTGTTAGAGCTAGTAGTTCAATTTATAATGATGTCCTGCTCTTATATCCAAAAATACCCGATAAAGTATTCAAATAAGTAACATTATGCTAGTAACAAAATACACATTATAATGATGTCTTTAAAGTTGTCGCCAAATATGTAACTTGAACTTTTAGCCGAGAAGCGGGGCGATTTGCACGTAAACTAACGAAGTAAAAAGATACAAATTTGCGCTCTGCACGACCGGCAGCTCGTTCAAGATGTTTGGCGAATATTATAACAGCATTTTATTAGATTGTTTACGTATTTTTTTCTAATTTATCGAACTTAACTATTGTTTTTGTACTACGATGGCTTTTGTTATAATTAAAATAAAATATATAATTATTACAGACAAAACCATCTTAAACAGTATACCCAATATCACATTAAGGGGGGGACTGCTTCCAACGTACCTATTTTTTCAATTTGAATTTGCGTCATTACTACAAAACGAATCATTTTGAAAAAAATAACCTAGTTAGTTTGGATATTAATAAATAAAAATATACCTTAATTTTTTTAATTATGTTCTGTATATATTCTTGTAGGAAAATAATAAGCATACACCAATTTTTGACATTTATCTTAAATTTCTAAAAAAACTATAAGGTATAGACTTATAGAGCATTATATTTTTTTATAAATTAAAGAATATCAAAATATCTGGAAAAATACGATGTAACGTTGCATTAATGCATCAGGTTTAGTTAATAAACCAAAAAAACTTATATTTCGCAATGGCGCTGAATGGAAAATAAATGTTTTTTAGGTTTATTTTCTAAACCTGAAGCATTAATGCAACGTCACATCGTATTTTCCTAGATATTTTTGTCTTCTTTATTTAAAAAAAAAATATGTTGAACTACGCCTTATATTTTATTAAAAATATAAGATAAACGTTGAAAATCGGGGTATGCCATTATTTTTCTACAAGAATTTATACAGAACATTATCAAAAAGTAAAGATACATTTTTCTTTATGAATACCCAAACTATCTAAATTATTTTTTTCAAAACGATTTGATAAGAAATAATGATGGTATATCAAATTGAAAAATAGGTACGTTGGCAGCAGTCCCCCCCTTAATTAATAAAAATAATTAAAATAAACTCATTAAATATAAATTTCGATTTCAAATACATAACCATACATATTTTGAGAACTAGCACTCGCCGAACAACAAATATAAACCCAATGGAAAAAAAAATACTTATTAGGTAGGTACTGCCAAGGCCCTCTGGATTGTTCGTCGTTCGTTTTCAGAATTCAGTTGTCAAATAATATTGTTTTACTGTCACCTACAGGATTTATCCCTAAAATTATAAAGGAAGGTATTTCGAAACTTGGCCTTCCTGCAATTTTTGATTCTGCGAGAAAATTAACCGACTAGTATCGAATGTCCTCAACACCTGCCCTTTCCTGTCCTAGTATAAGTATTTCCGTTTGAAGTCGTGATTGTATGTATGTAATAGCTAGTTTACTGCTGTGTCCATTCTGTCATCATAATTCCTCGTATATTGCTTGTAAAAAAATCAATGCCTGCTGATGTAAATAGAATATTTTTAAAATTGCATTTTTGGATTTTTCCTTGTCGGGAGTCAATGATATTTTTTGGACAAAATATAAGGACTGTTGCTTACATTGCTTACAAAAAGAAACAATTTTCAATAGATGACGTTACAAAAAGGTTTCTTCGTTACTTCATAGATGGCGATGGTAAAAACAGCTTATTTTCAAACGATCTTTTACTCTTTATTAAAATACATAGAACTTTCAAAATTGCATTGATAAGGGAATTCAATAAGAAGGCATAATTGGTGAACGTTGCGCAAGCACATAAAGTGATGACGTAAACCAGCCGATGACGGGTCGAAAGCTCTGTAGGTGCCTATAGTTCCTGGTTCTCCTATAATATTCTAACTTCGTCTCTATTGAGATGTTAAAAAGTTGCCCGCTGATGTATTGAATTTCACATTCTGCCATCATATTATATCTCTCTCCGATGGAGTTTCAGCCCAAATCGAGCCATGGCTTCCTATAGTATTCTTCTCCAACCCCGCCTCTCTCCGCCCCGCTGCGTTCACAATGAACGCCAAGTGCTCTCTAAACCGTTCAAAATACCGGAAACAGACGCTCGAAGGACACTCTGTGGCGTTCAGATTGCATGTCGAGTGTATGCACCAAACGCCCTGTAAAATTGTCGAGTGAAAAACGTTGAAATTTCTATGATTGTATTGATTGAATCCAATTACAATAGCTGTAATTGTTTGCTAAATCAATTGCCATCCAATAGTATACACTTTGGTATACACAGGGGTGACTTCTATGCGAAAAATGCATTGTCACCTCAGATATAAGAATTGTAGCTTTCATTATTTACAAAAATCAATTCTCTCAATAGATGGCGTTCCAACAAAATAAATAAAAATAATAAGATTGTTGTTCATAATTTCACCCATAGATGGCTGTAGTAAAAATTCCTTATTTTCAAGCGAAAAGAATTTCAGTATTACAATATATAGAACTTTCAAAATTGAATTGATAGGGATCTCATTAAAAGGCATAATTGGTGAACGTTGCGCAAGCGCATAAAGTGATCACGTAAACCAGCCGATGACAGGTCGTAAGCCCTGTAGGTGCCTTGATTTCCCGGTTCTCCTACAATAAATATTCCAACTTCGTCTCTATTGAGATTATTAAAAATCTGTTAAAAAAAAGTATACACTTTGGTTATTCTGAACATGCTATTGTATTGTCTATAGTCAAAAAGAAACTATTTTCAGGTTATTCTTCTATAACTCAACACCGTTTTATTCAACTAATTATATTTTGCTATACACATCACTTCTTATATAATATAAATCAATAAAAACATTAAATTTAGATATGACAAGGTATAAATAACATAAGTAGGTACGCATAATTAAAGGAAAATATGTACGGTTAGTTCCTTGGTTATAAATATGTAGGTACATACATACATACATATCTTCTCTTACAGGTTTAGGTATCTAATATATTTTTTTATACACAAGTCTTTATTGTATTTGAATCATCAAATATTGAGTATGAATATTCGATACGAATATAAAAATCCAAAATATCGAAAACACTAAATATGTACGGTTAGTTCCTTGGTTATAAATATGTAGGTACATACATACATACATACATATCTTCTCTTACCTACAGGTTTAGGTATCTAATAAGTCTTTATTGTATTTGAATCATCAAATATTGAGTATGAATATTCGATACGAATATAAAAATCCAAAATATCGAAAACACTAAATATGTACGGTTAGTTCCTTGGTTATAAATATGTAGGTACATACATACATACATACATATCTTAATCTCTTACCTACAGGTTTAGGTATCTAATAAGTCTTTATTGTATTTGAATCATCAAATATTGAGTATGAATATTCGATACGAATATAAAAATCCAAAATATCGAAAACACTAAATATGTACGGTTAGTTCCTTGGTTATAAATATGTAGGTACATACATACATACATACATATCTTAATCTCTTACCTACAGGTTTAGGTATCTAATAAGTCTTTATTGTATTTGAATCATCAAATATTGAGTATGAATATTCGATACGAATATAAAAATCCAAAATATCGAAAACACTAAATATGTACGGTTAGTTCCTTGGTTATAAATATGTAGGTACATACATACATACATACATATCTTAATCTCTTACCTACAGGTTTAGGTATCAAATAAGTCTTTATTGTATTTGAATCATCAAATATTGAGTATGAATATTCGATACGAATATAAAAATCCAAAATATCGAAAACACTAAATATGTACGGTTAGTTCCTTGGTTATAAATATGTAGGTACATACATACATATCTTAATCTCTTACCTACAGGTTTAGGTATCTAATAAGTCTTTATTGTATTTGAATCATCAAATATTGAGTATGAATATTCGATACGAATATAAAAATCCAAAATATCGAAAACACTAAATATGTACGGTTAGTTCCTTGGTTATAAATATGTAGGTACATACATACATACATACATATCTTCTCTTACCTACAGGTTTATGTATCTAATAAGTCTTTATTGTATTTGAATCATCAAATATTGAGTATGAATATTCGATACGAATATAAAAATCCAAAATATCGAAAACACTAAATATGCTGAATATTAAAACAACAAAAAAATTAAAATTTAGATATTTTATCTTTAAATCATTGGAAATATTCCGCCAGTTTCCTCCAAATGTTCAACTAAAAACAAAGCTACGTATTCTTGTTCCATTTTGACTGAAAATTCAAATATTTAATCGAACAAAACAGCAAACTGTAATTTAGACAACACGCTTTGACCGCTTCTTATGATTTCAATAACTTTCCCGATTGCCGCCATTTTGTATTGTGATAATGTCAAAAGTCAATCGTTGTTTATCGATTCAGAATTACCACCATTAACCGTTTAATGTATGTTCACCCTATCAGTTTGTTGCGTGCTAAATCATGGAGGTGCAGTGCGTTGTTAGCAAACAGGTTCCTAAGTGGCAAAACCAGTCCCTTGGAGTCCCCCCCTCGGTCCTGCCCTGTACCGGACAGATTCCCTCCACTGTGCGCTGGTTCCCTCCCCTTCGTCATCCTGTCGTGGCTGCACAACCTCATCGATCGTCCTTGAGGGTGTCACGACCGGAATGACTCAATAATTGCCATCTTCTTGTCTTACCTACCCGAGATGCGGTCAGTCTCTCCTGAAACACAAATATTAAACGGATGGCCAAAATTTGAAGTCCAGTTAAGTTATGTAACATCGAATAAAACCGTCGTTTTAGTTTCACTATGTATTTATATTAAAGGCATCAACCGGTATTGTTATATATAAGACCAATAAAAAAATGTTTGTGGGCATACACGCATGTGTAATGCTTTATTTTATTAGGTTATGCGTATCCGCAAACCTGTCGCTGGTTACCCTACATGGTGGGGTATAACGAGGTTTACTTTATTTATATTCAGTAAGTACGTAAATTATAAAAAATGTGTATGGGCATACAAGCATGTGTAATGCTTTATTTTATTAGGTTATGCGTATCCGCAAACCTGTCGCAGGTTACCCTACATGGTGAGGTTTAACGAGGTTTACTTTATTTATATTCAGATGATTTTCAATTTTTTTCCGTTTACTTTACCGTTCATTAATTCATAAATAAGTAAATGGTTAAAAAAACTAGTCAATACATAAGTAAATAAGCAATTAAATCTACAAATAAAATATATATAAGTAATAAATAAATAAATATATTTCCTTGGGTTATCACTATTGTATCCTGACCATTGATCCGTTAGTTCATTCTGTTAGAACGTTCGAAACTTCAGCCACATATTTATAAGACCATCATCAGAGTGCGACAAAATGAAGTAGAACAGTTTTCATTCATTCATTCATACAATCACGGCATATCTCACAATGTGGGGTAACCAGCGAAAGGTGTGCGGGTGTGCATTGCCTTATAAAAGGGAGCACAACACATATGTGTATACCCACACACCAGTCTCGTCTCACCTAAAAAGGCACTACATTCAGAATGGGTGGTGAACCTCATTGCTGAACTATGTCAGATGTTATTGTTGCCTGTTGTATTTTCGATTACCCGGCTCTTACGGGACACTCAAAAACAGTAATAGAAAAGAGTGGAAGCACTATTCTAAGCCGGTGCAGTTCATATATTTTAATAATGTCTGTTCGAATGCCATGTTTGACTTTGGAGTCATGAATAGATGCTCATTATTGTATTGTACTACAAAATGAATGACTGTCTTTTTGAAATTTGTTTTGAAATAAGGTAAATGAAAATAAGAACTTGGCAAAAGTGTATCCGTCCTAGTCGCAGCTTCTCTGGGCGAAACTAATAGTAGATTTGCGATCTGTCTTGAAGGAATTCCCCTCATTTCGTCTTATTCATTTGATTCTGAGACATCTAATTCATTTAAATATATTATTAATCATCCAGCTTTTTTGCACATTTCCACGAATCCCAACGATACCAAGGATGTTAGTTATTCGAATCTGTCTGACTTTCAAAAACGGAGAGGTTATCAGTTCGACGTGATTTTATTATGTATGTTCAGCGATTACTTTTTTCCACGTTTGCTGATTTAGATAATTCTTTTTCCATTATATAGGGAGTATCTTCCGATCGGTCACATTTCAATTTGATCAAGATCTGATGATGGTATCCACGAGAAAACCACCAAGCTCTTCAATTTTCACTTCAGCTATAGTAATTCTTAACCATATTATCCGATTTTAATGATTCTTTTTTTAATAGGAAGGTAGTGCTTCAGAGGTGATCACACACGCAAATTTCATCGAGTTCTGATGATAGTATATACGAGAAAAAATGATCAAACTCTTTAATTTGCAAATTCGTCTGTAACTAATAATAATTCATTACCACGTCGTCCGAATTCGATGATTCCTTTTCCATTAGAAAGGGATTACTTCTGGGATGGTTCCATCTGAACAGAGCCAAGATATTTGATGATGGGAATCATGAAACTCGTCAATTTGCGAAGGATTTGCGTATTATTGTATAGGCGAATTGTAAGAAAGATATCACTCCATACGTATACATATCACGTCATGTCCCTCGTGAAGTAGGCAGAGATAACCGGACGCCATATTATTTATATCTTGATACATTCATTTGATGTCGTTTTTATTATATGAAAGATTATAATATCACATCTGAGTTATGTCTGGAATTTTACAGTGTTGCTCGCTCTAAAGTGACGACAGCTATAACATTTCATTTAATAGAGATTTTCAACATGATGGCATCAGTTTTATGTCTGATACTTGATACAGCAAAGAGCGGATTTTATCGATATCTACACAGTATTAAAGATCATGTTTCCAGTGTTTATAGATTGAGTATTAGAAGCACGTGGATACTTGACGTGTTATATATCCAATCGGCTGTGAAGTCATATCAATTAGACTGACCACAATGAGTTTACATCACGTTATATGGCGCATTCACCATACATGATAATGTCTACTCCGTTGGATATTAGCAATTTGTTATTAGTAAAAATGCTATCTCAAGTGCAAAGATATTTCAGTAATAATTCTAAACAAAAACGATTACACCCTTATTTTTTGTTTTATATGGCTTCTCGGGCTAACTAACAAGTTCTATGTCAAATATTAACTATACACTCACCCAAAAACAAGTCAAAATTTTCTGGAGATTAATAATTTGAATCATTTGATAATGTTTGACTAAAAACACAATGAAAAACAGTTTTGTCCACATTTAATCCGTTTAATCGATCCCTGAGATATCTGGCTCAAGAGAAAGATATCTTACTAACCACGAAAGTCGACTCTATCAGATATAGAATTATGATGAAAAAAAAAACTTCAGATATATTTTATATAATTGTAATCTTTTGAATTTTTCTTCTTCTAAAACCCTGTTGGATTCCATAAGCCACACATTCCTATCAAATTTCCAAGGGAATAATTAAGTATGCATTGATCAATTTGTTTATAATGTTTGACACTATGGTTTGACACTAAAAAATATGCATTATTATTTATAGTGATTATTTTGGGTGGATTGAGGGTTTATAATATTGTATTTAAATAGTGTTATTCTAATAGTGTAGAAATTTATAAGAATGTATTTCAATATGCCTAGTATTTAGTATTTTACTACGTGGGTGTTTCTCTGTAAACTGGGCAACTCGTTGTCTCAGGCCTATATTATACAAAAAAATTTAGATTATTATATATTTCATAGTTAATTATAAAAGAAAATTACCTAATCTACATGTGCTCATCATACTGCATCCATTTAATTTAACTTTAATACATGAAAAATGTGTTTATAATGCTCAAAAAACAGTCCCCTGGTGTGTCACCACACCAATTTAGTTCCTTTAGATTCAATTTATTTTAAAAATAAATTTAAGAATCAATTGATTTATTTAATTATTTGAACAATATTAGATGATTTTCAATTAGACCTGGTTATTTTTTCTTAATATATGTTTATAAAGCTAAAAAAAGAAATTAAAGTTTGTCTCAGCATTTTGTGGACAGTCCCCCTGTCTATATTTCAAATTGCACACCTCGTAGTCTACAACTTAAATTATTGCGTTTATACATGTAACCATGCGCAAACAACCTGAAGTTTGCATGCTTGCCACCAAAAGCGCGTATACGCCAATTTATTTAGAGCTGCACGAGCTTCGCTCCGAGAAATCCGTGTGACAACCGGCCAGTTAACAGTCCTCTGGTAAGAATTATTTTTATCTCTTTTATATCTATTATATTTATACAATTTAAAAAATATTTCTTGTAATGTATAAATATTCCCTATTTATAGCAAAATAACAAAACTTATTTGTATTTTGTGCTATCATCCAATGAAGTCAAATTAAACAGTCCCCTGGCAACAGTCCCCTGCACTATAAAAAGGCAGGGGACTGTTTCTGCCTCCAGGGGATGGTCTTTTAATATGTTTATCATTGTTTTATTTATTTTATTAATATATAGAACCAATTTTTTACATTATTTTAAACAATATTTTAGTTTATATATTAATTTATATACCTTTTTAGTTCTTTTTACATATAGGTACATATCTTTTGAGAATGGTGCCAAAAAGAAAAAACTTTTTAAGGAAGAGATATTACAATGGAAAAGAGAAGTCGAGTGAAAGAGATATGAGCGTAACAAAAACGACCCACAGAAAAAGGAAGAAGAGAGAAAGAACATTTAAAATATCTCAAGAAAAAAGAAAATGGAAGTAAGAAGCTAGTTAAGGATATGACTCCACCAGAAGCAAAGAAGTAGTGGAGAGAGCATTGCAACAATTATCGCAATAAGAAAAAAGTGTCAAGAAATGCAACAAGCTCGATTCTGAGAGAAAATATGCCAGATTTGGAAGAAATTATCAGCTTTATACAATGGAAGGATTCTAAATTATAATAGTCATCAGAAATAATAAAATATTATAAAAAATACTGTTAATTTTTTGTAACTTTATTGTTCAATTATTTCATTCTTAAATTATAGAGTTTAAGAAAATATAAAAAGACTTATTTTGCTACTAAAACAATATTTTTCATTTAAATTATTAGTCCCCTGTCAAAATAAACAGTCCCCTGTATCGATTTTTCAGAAAATGCTCTATATTTCCTAACGTATTGGAAATATTTTTGGTTCATCTGTTATTTATTATTAACCTAGTAGATATCTATTCTTTTAATAAGATTTGTACAATATATAAGCAAAAAAGTGCCCTAGACAACTTTCTTAGAACAACTTGCCCAGTTTACAGAGAAACACCCACGTATTATATTTATAAATAACATTTGAATGACTGACATGGAGCTGATGGAGCGTTCATGGGCCTGGATAAATCCAGTAAAACCACAATTGATTTTCTCTTTTGTATCTTATTTGAATGTTCAAGAATGTCTTTAATGATATTTTTATAAATTATTTTTCTTAATGAACATGCTGGAAGATTTTGAGATGTGGTTGCATCGCAGAATACTCAAAATCCCTTGGACAGATCTGGTTACGAACTCAGAAGTCTTAAGTCGAGCCAGAACAACCAGGAAACTCTTGTCCACAGTAAAGTTCCGCAAGATCACATATCTGGGTCACATAATGAGGGGGGAGAAGTATCACTTGCTCCAACTAATACTGAAGGGCAAGATAGAAGGTCGCCGAGGGACTGGAAGGAGACAGATGTCCTGGCTGCGCAACATTAGGGAATGGACCGGCTTCAGGACCGTGGAACAGATATTCCGAGCAGCACAGGACAGAGAGGGATTTGCCAGAGTGATAGCCGACGTTGGGGGTTCCTGACATGGCACCGGAAGAAGAAGAAGAATGAACAGCATATTGCATAAATAAGTGATGAAAATTATGTACCTAAACTACTGACTATTGATACTACTACCGATTTTTGATAAACAAATAAATTAAACCAGCTTGCGAAGTTTATAAAAAAGTTTCAAATGTAATTAGTAAGTAACTAAAGAGAACCAATTGAAATACGCGGTCTTTCATTTAACGAGTATTGTTTTAGTGATGTTTACTTTTATTTATCGTCTACCTCGTGTCGCCCTACTGTCGATGTTATGCCATTCTGCAACAATAAACTTTAATGCTCCGCTGGCTGCTGTGAACGTGCTCAGTGTTCATTGCTTAGGCACAAGGTGAAATAATATGCAACTGGCTACATACCCATTATTGTATCAAACAAATGAAATAAAAGTCCTCCAAGGTCACGGTCGATGCAATAAGAACCATCAGATTGTATATTATTGATCATGTCTTGGTAATGGTCTAAGCGCGCTCAATAGCACAATGATTTCAATCTGAGGTGCGTTTCGTATGTCCTAGTTGTTGTTGTCTTTCGATGAAAATGTAACCTAAAAAGAGACATGTATGATAAATGACATGTATGCCCGATGCAGCGTTCATATTGAAACGCCGCTCGAAAGCGTTCAGTGAGATTGGTGTGAAAAACGCCATAATCTGCAACTTCAGGAACATCCGACGCGCGACGTCGAGCGTTGAATCTGAACACAGCCCTGACCAAAGTCTCCCAAGGTCTGTTGGTATTTTGTAACGAGTTTCTCCGGTTTCGATTCGTGTTCCGGGGTTACACTTTTGAATGCGTCCAGCACCACCCAGCGATAGTGCATGCATTCATAGCTGATTTGTATGCAAATGGAATTATCATATTATGACTTCCGAATTGGATCCACGGTATCAAACGAGTTGCGTAATCGAAGATTTAATTAAAGACAAATGGAAGTTATCAGGTTAATGTGTAGTAGGAAATTTATTTAGATGTAAAAAACATACTAAGAGTATGTCATCTAAAGTAATAAAGCAATCAAAATGTTAGTGTGTGTGTGTGTGTGTGTGTGTGTGTGTGTGTGTGTGTGTGTGTGTGTGTGTGTGTGTGTGTGTGTGTGTGTGTGTGTGTGTGTGTGTGTGTGTGTGTGTGTGTGTGTGTGTGTGTGTGTGTGTGTGTGTGTGTGTGTGTGTGTGTGTGTGTGTGTGTGTGTGTGTGTGTGTGTGTGTGTGTGTGTGTGTGTGTGTGTGTGTGTGTGTGTGTGTGTGTGTGTGTGTGTGTGTGTGTGTGTGTGTGTGTGTGTGTGTGTGTGTGTGTGTGTGTGTGTGTGTGTGTGTGTGTGTGTGTGTGTGTGTGTGTGTGTGTGTGTGTGTGTGTGTGTGTGTGTGTGTGTGTGTGTGTGTGTGTGTGTGTGTGTGTGTGTGTGTGTGTGTGTGTGTGTGTGTGTGTGTGTGTGTGTGTGTGTGTGTGTGTGTGTGTGTGTGTGTGTGTGTGTGTGTGTGTGTGTGTGTGTGTGTGTGTGTGTGTGTGTGTGTGTGTGTGTGTGTGTGTGTGTGTGTGTGTGTGTGTGTGTGTGTGTGTGTGTGTGTGTGTGTGTGTGTGTGTGTGTGTGTGTGTGTGTGTGTGTGTGTGTGTGTGTGTGTGTGTGTGTGTGTGTGTGTGTGTGTGTGTGTGTGTGTGTGTGTGTGTGTGTGTGTGTGTGTGTGTGTGTGTGTGTGTGTGTGTGTGTGTGTGTGTGTGTGTGTGTGTGTGTGTGTGTGTGTGTGTGTGTGTGTGTGTGTGTGTGTGTGTGTGTGTGTGTGTGTGTGTGTGTGTGTGTGTGTGTGTGTGTGTGTGTGTGTGTGTGTGTGTGTGTGTGTGTGTGTGTGTGTGTGTGTGTGTGTGTGTGTGTGTGTGTGTGTGTGTGTGTGTGTGTGTGTGTGTGTGTGTGTGTGTGTGTGTGTGTGTGTGTGTGTGTGTGTGTGTGTGTGTGTGTGTGTGTGTGTGTGTGTGTGTGTGTGTGTGTGTGTGTGTGTGTGTGTGTGTGTGTGTGTGTGTGTGTGTGTGTGTGTGTGTGTGTGTGTGTGTGTGTGTGTGTGTGTGTGTGTGTGTGTGTGTGTGTGTGTGTGTGTGTGTGTGTGTGTGTGTGTGTGTGTGTGTGTGTGTGTGTGTGTGTGTGTGTGTGTGTGTGTGTGTGTGTGTGTGTGTGTGTGTGTGTGTGTGTGTGTGTGTGTGTGTGTGTGTGTGTGTGTGTGTGTGTGTGTGTGTGTGTGTGTGTGTGTGTGTGTGTGTGTGTGTGTGTGTGTGTGTGTGTGTGTGTGTGTGTGTGTGTGTGTGTGTGTGTGTGTGTGTGTGTGTGTGTGTGTGTGTGTGTGTGTGTGTGTGTGTGTGTGTGTGTGTGTGTGTGTGTGTGTGTGTGTGTGTGTGTGTGTGTGTGTGTGTGTGTGTGTGTGTGTGTGTGTGTGTGTGTGTGTGTGTGTGTGTGTGTGTGTGTGTGTGTGTGTGTGTGTGTGTGTGTGTGTGTGTGTGTGTGTGTGTGTGTGTGTGTGTGTGTGTGTGTGTGTGTGTGTGTGTGTGTGTGTGTGTGTGTGTGTGTGTGTGTGTGTGTGTGTGTGTGTGTTTGTCTCACGCCTTCTGAAAAACCAAGAGCATCTAAAAATCTAATTTATGTGCGAACGTGTACCTGATGCAGTGTCACGCTAAAAATAATGCGATAAAAATGCTGAATTTTAAAAATATTTCAATAATTATTTTTTTCATACAAAATTTTCCAAGTCGTATCTGTCAAAAAAGTGTACATTTTGCACGCAAATATCTGTTAGTTTAAAAGTTAGAAGTACGTATTTACACGAAAAAAATTTACATTCAAGTATAACTTAGCGTTTAAGTGAAAAACATGGTGAATATTTTGTATAATTATAATGTTTAACTTATTTTTAAAGTAAGCGTTTTGTACATAAATGCCGCCATTTTAATATCTTTTCATACAATATTTCATTTTCCTACCGAATGAATATGTTCTTGAAAATAATAAACCTTTGAAATAAATATAATTATGAAATAATAAAATGAAACACAAGACATTGCAGCAAGTTTTAAGACGTATATTGTAAAAGTCTGTTAATTATTAGTAAAGATATAGGCATAATAAAATTGCATAATTTGTATATAATATTTGATATTTCGGACAATTTTCAATTTTATGGCATAGAACAAACCAATGTAGGTACCTACATATTATTCAAAAAATGTCTACAAACCATTTGATATTTTTAACATGTTCTATGGTTACTATGGTAACGGACACATTCTGATATTCAAATAATATTTGTTATAAATCGAATTCGAATTAATTTAGAACATCATTGTAGGTAGGTACCTACATACCTAATGCTACTTAAAAACCAACAATATACTTATTTCGTATAGGAAAATTATTAAACTATCTAAGGTTAACTACAATACACATGTCATTCAATCTACAAACTATTTCCTATAGT
Source organism: Molanna angustata (assembly GCA_963576475.1). Lineage (NCBI taxonomy): Eukaryota > Metazoa > Arthropoda > Insecta > Trichoptera > Molannidae > Molanna > Molanna angustata. The sequence continues at coordinate 2,257,977 of OY754977.1, read as the reverse complement.
GAAATTCTTATTTTATTTAAGTAGACCTTTGGGTGATTTTTTATACAAACTATTTCTTGGGGTTTAATTCTTCTTCCTCTTCTCTCTTTTGTGAATTCATTTGGGACAGTTCATAAATAAACTATTTCCTATAGTCTAATTTTTCTTTTTCTTAATTTATGTAGACCTTGGGTGAGTTTTTATACAAACTATTTCCTATAGTCTAATTCATCTTCTTCCTCTTCTTTTATGTAGCCCTTTGGGTGAGTTTTTATACAAACTTATTCCTATTATCTAATTCTTTTTCTTCTTATTTTATGTAGACCTATGGGCCAGTTTTGATACCAACTATTTCTTTTAACGTATTTCTTCTTTTTCTAATTTTATGTAGACCTTTGTTGAATTTTGTATAAACTAACTTCCTATAGTCTAATTTTTCCTCTTTTATGTAGACCAAGGGAGAGTTTTCATGCAAACTTTTCCTTTAGTCTAATTCTTCTTCGTATTCTTTTATGTTGACCTTTGCGTTAGTTTTTATACAATCTATTTCCTGGCGTATAATTATTCTTCTAATATGTAGACCTTTGGGTCAGTTTTTATATTAACTACTTTCTATAGTCTAATTCTTCTTTTTCTTATTTTTTGTAGATCTTTTGGTTAGTTTTTATACAAACTATTTCCTTTAGTCTAATTCTTCGTTTTCTTATTTAATGTAGACGTTGGGTGAATTTTATATAAAATATTTCCTATATTTCAATTCATCTTCTTCTTCTTTTATGAAGACCATTTGGTCATTTTTTTTTATAATACATTTACTATTTTGTAATTCTTCTATTGCATCTTTTATGTAGACCATTGGGTCAGTTTTTATTACAAACTATTTGTTATAGTCTTATACTTATTCTTTTTTTTTTCATTTAGTCTTTTGGGTTAGTTTTAAGTCTTATAGTCTATTGTATAGAAATATTATAAACAACATGCACACTTGACGAAAATACATAAAACGAATGGGATGTGACCATCACTAGAATTTTCTCAATACTTTTTTTTCAATCGAAATTTACACCATTTATTATATCATCATATATTGCTTAATTTTCAATAACCTCCACGCGGTGCCACTGGTAACAGAAATTCTCTGGCCAATCCTTCCACCACAGCAACGCAACAATGCGTTGCTGACACGAAAGAAGAAGAAGAAGAAGAATAACTACATATTTGATTTTGATGACAATATAATAAAAAATCGGGGTTGTGGCCATTACTGGACTCTTCACAACGTTTATATTCAAATTAAAAACTATTTAAGTCTTCTTCTGTAATGTAGATCAGTTTTATTGTGCAAAAATATAATAATCTATAGGTATGCACACTTGACGAATAATATAAAAACGAATGGGATATGACCAACACTAGAATCTTTTCAGTACTTTTGTTTATTTAATTTTAAAGCCATTTCCCATCATCCAAAATTACTAAATATTTAAAACACATTTGCGTTCGATGACAATATATAAAAATAGGGGTTGTGGCCAAATCCAAACTCTTTACAACGTTGTCTCTTTATAATCAGTCATATTTAAAACCATTTACCATAGTCCATGCGTGCAGAAATTGTATGTACCTACTTATATATAAAAAACAAATGGGTTGTGGCCATCACTTGAACATTTTACATCGCTTAAACTCAATTAAATTTCAAACTACTTTTCATACTACGAATTAGCAAATATTTTTTGTGACAATATTATATAAACGATTGCTTATTCCTTCACTAATTTACATTCTTGGCCAACGGCGGGACATAAAAGCTAGTTAAATAATAAAAACATGTTAAACTATGGAGAACATTAATAGTTTTTAACTATGTATTCAGCACCTAACCTACATAAAGGTGACACTACTTGTGGTTTCTTTTATGTTTGGTGTCAAACTAATAAAACTATTATAAATTTTGAGACTTTTAATATTTGGATGGATTGAGACCATCACTTCTTTCAAAGTCAGTTACATAAATAGTGATGAGGGGGTTCAGGACCAACACCAGGCTTTGCAAAACTTAATGCAAGAGTCTTTCTGTCTCACAAAGTATTATAAACTTGTTTATTTTGAATCGAAAAGTATATTACGTACTATCGACATAATTCTGTAAATTGGCGTTTTTCGTCATATTTAATTGTACCTAATTACTGAATTTGAACAGTAAAATAAAAACTGCATAAGGAGCAATTATTACTGCAAGGTCAAGATTCGATCGAGTATGCAAGACCAAGACCACATCTGTAAATACAGGAACAAGTACGGGGATTTCTTTGACTTGCATTTGTTCATCACTAAAATAAATTTATTTTATATTATTACTTTGATTTGATTCGGTCTACATAAAATATCCCACAGCTTTTTACTTAGGTATCGTTAGAAAACGACCCTTCCCAGAAAAAGACATGTTTCTCTTGTGTTGTTATCTGATTAGACAAAGCAAACATCCAGAGAAACGGGGTAAATTGGAAGAAGGCGAGGTGGTACCGATCTAACAATGTGCCTTGCAATTTATATTATTTCTTTACCAAGAAACCATCCAGTACTAAATACAATATTGACGCCGTAAAATCTCAAGTGACACATGCATAGTTGTGTGTTACAATACGTGATCATAACGTAAAAACAATGGTCTATTCAAAAAGTGCCATCAAACATTTCCACTCTTGGTATATGTGAACAATAATTTAATCATTATTAATTTGTCATAGTTTATTATGTTCCAAAACTCATTCCCTCAACCCGTGTCACTTGCGGGTTGAACTAAACACTGGCCGTTGCTGCTCAGACATATTGCATCATCTACTTCCACAACCACCCGCTCTGTATATGAGGACTGTTCAAATAACGCTAAGTGAGCGACAAAAAATGCATGACACGAAAAGTAGCTAATGAAGTTTTCTAGATTGGCTATCTCGGCTCCATAGTACAAAAATAACAATCAAATGTAAATCGAAGATTGTTACTTGTCAGTAGTCATCATCAGAGGTGTCACCAAGATCTCTGAAAAAAAAACTTAATGGGAATCTACCCATAGAAAGGCACCATTACTATGACAGAAGTTTCGAAGGCTTTAAATTGTTCTTCGGGATCACAAAATCCGCATGACCAATTGGACCTTGAAGAAACCCACGGACAGCAACGAGGAACTCCGATCTATAATAGGACATCATTGGATGACAAAAATCCCACAGCATGTTATCCGAAATTTCATTCAGGTATTGACAGAACTGTCATGAGGCAGAGAAGGTCGATGGAGATAACTTTTAAACAATTTTTCACGTGTTCTGCGAGAAATTGGAAAGACCGAAATTAATTTGCATCATCTCATTGTAAGCTCTGGGTTTCTCACATTCTTGCTTAAAAAATGAAAGTGAACTCTATCCTATATGCATGTGGTCAATCAATACGGTACGGTTAAATATTCAAGAATCACAAAATTACGCAGCAAAGAGCAGTTCTATCGAATTTATTCAATTGGTTAGGTATTTCACTTTTTCGTTCAAATGGCGTCGTAAAATATGGCTGAATTATTATTCATAATGCATTTACATATGAACGTAAATAAAAATTTATTGGACATTTATGAACATTGAATAACGTGCATAGTTTATTCGACGTTCATGTCTTTGCTTGTACGGTGTCGTAAATTTGCTTCCAGACACCAGTATGATCATATGATTTAATTGATTTCTTCTGAAATATTGTTTTCTCTGGTGGATCAACCAAAAGCTTAATTATTTCTCTAATCTTCTAATTAATCTTCTTCTCCGCGTGATCTTGAATCTCATTTTGTTCACATTTTTGTTTATAAATCAGTGGATTGTTTCCGTGATTTGTTCAGTGGATGTTTTTGAATGTTTATCAAATTGGGATACATTAACAAAGTGGTATGCAGATCCTGCACGTATAGTCCCACATATTACCGATCCCACAAAAAATTATGCGAGATCCCGCCTTTGCAAGATTGGATTTCGTAGTGTGTAGCCGCCATTCTCAGTCATGAGGCCAAGGAGGAAGAAGACCCGAGTATGGCCATCGAAGATTTTCGCTTTATCAACTTATTTTGATCTTTTAAGAAACGTCCCGTTCAATCTCAAATTCTCGTATGATCTTTATTTTTTTTATACATACAGTCGTCATAACAAATATTACAAAAAATATTTAGGTTCTGCATTTATGGATCATAATAATACGATATGTTCTTGTCTTTATAGTCAATATCTGAAGTGACAAGAAACTCTTCTATCAAAGCCGTAAGATCCTTGACATGTACAGCGCTAAATGACGCGAAACCAGCTCCAACACAATACTTATTGGAGTAAATCAAACATGACAGTAATAATGGTACCTACATATGACTAATACGACTAGCTGTCTCCATGTCGTTTCTATTTCCATTTGGTATTCTTATTCAGCGTGTTGTTGTCTATTTATAGAAAAGTCCACTTACTGCGACGGCTCAACACATCTAGAGGCAGTTCGACAAACTTGTATTTTTTCCAATGAAAATTCCATCACCTACCTTAGGAATTCTTTATTGCGAATAGGTATTTTAAGTTTACGTAGAAAAGTACACAAGGATTAAGTTCGAGTTCTTTGAACGAAAATGAAAAAAAAAACGCATTTTACAGAAATCTGAGAGTTTTTAAATATTTGAAAGAAGAAATGAACCGATTCATGTGGAAAACTAATCAGGGGGCAAGTCTGGTCTACCGGTGTAATCAAAACCTTCCATTTAACCCATATCAAGGATATAATTATCTTTTGTAGCTCTATAATATCTTAGATGTTATAGAACTCCATAAGAAAATTATATCCAAGATATGGGTAGTCATGGATGGTTTTGATTCCGCCGGTTGATCAGACTTGTCCCCCAGGTAAGTAAACGCACTTTACACATGATATCAATTTGAAGTCTATCGATCTTTGTCCTGTCCATCGTCGGTGGATAACATCAATGACAGTGAACTGTGACAGTTCTTTGCCTCATCGTTTCGTTTCTTATTATATCTCTAAGCGACGATGTGATCCATTGTAGAATCAATACCGATCGAAATTGCACTGCATTTTGCTTGTCATTTTAATTTAACTACAATCAGTGACTCATTATTACCCGAGTAGGCAGAGGCAATGCGTAGGTTTTACTTTCTGAAATGCATAAGTGATGTTAATTTTGTTTTAGCTGTTAGAATGGAATAACCGAATCGATTTGCATTATTGTCTCCTGGCGTATAGAGATATTTGCATGGTGTTTGGAGAACTTGACTCATTAGTCATTTCATTACGTAAACTCTCCCAGACTTGCTTTTGAGTTGTGTAGTTGTGTTGGGTCATATTTCTTGTCTGTTGTCGAAAATGGATTTCTTGGATGTACCAATACCGCCTCAAAGAGAGATAAATATAACGAAATATAAAATATCAACGTGCAGCCGACCTCCAGGAAGACTTCACTAAAGATAGGAAAAAACTGGTGGGCATCTACATCCCAGGAACAGGTTCCGATAAATGACAGGATACAGTCCTAAAAAAGCAGAAGATACACAAAGACTCATGCAGAGACAAATATCACTTTCAGCAAAGCATTTGCTTAAAGATCATTTGTTATTATGATTTACCACAAAAATTCTATCAAATACATTAATTTTATTCAAGACTCTTCTTGCATTCTCCTCTCAAGAGGTGAGGTTTTTGGTCTTGTAATGAGGCAAGCAATTATAATCTTGTCATTGCATTTTACGCAAGACTAAGACTATTTTTATCTATCATTTCTCTTTTTCCTATGCCATGTAGGTACCCAATCTTAGTTTGGCTTTTGTTTCCATCTGAATTTGAATGTTTTTTTTTTTTTTGCTATTCGTTCATACTTGTTTTATTCGCTTAGCGCTCTTTGTCAACCTTTGGACAACTGTTGCGTCTTATGTTAAATAGATCAGTCCCAAAATCAGTCAATTATATTACCTACATTTGTAACTTTAATATTCAATTAGTCATTAGGTTGATTGAAATTGATTTAGTATGATTCATCTACTGGTGGCGTTTGAGTCTTATTATCGATTATTAATGTTTGCATATTTATTTTTATCGTGTGCCATGAAGGTAAATAACGTAAAATTATTTCCATGTATACAATCGTTTATAACTAACTCCATAGAAAAAACAATACCTTTTTGTAGGTTAGTAGCTTGTGCATTCATTATCTTTGTTTATAGTATTTGTTCAGTTGTTCAATAACTGTTGTTTTATGTTCGTTTTCAAACCAAATATTATGTATCAAGGCAAAATTTTACTACGTAGTATAACGTGTCGCATACTTATAATCGCTCGGTCAATTTTATTAAATCTTTCGTATCGAAGCTATACTTATTATTTAGATCAGTGGTTCCCAAACTTTTAATTTCGCGTACCACACACGAAATTATAAATCAGTAGCGTACCACTGAACTGTAACCGTTAAAAAAAAACCTTCAAAACGGTAAAGTAATACAAACTGCAATAACTGTTTATGACAACATTATCATTTATTAATTATAGGAAAAAATACAATATTCTTTGTGCGAAAAATGGTGCTGCATGTTCGATACAAGATAGGAAATATCTGGCTCACTTGTACTTAATTTTAAGCGCAAATTGGGGTCTACGTTAAGCTAATTACGATACTTTTTTTTTATCAACATAGCAGAAAATCCGCTCTCACAGGTTGTAAATGGAATCAGAAACAGTAATGCTTTTCTGGACAGCGATGGATATTCATTTTTAACTTTTAGCCAAAATTCACACTGCTCTACTTTGTTGAATTCCGCTTGCAAACCTCCATCGCAAGATAGTTCTACCAGATTAGGGCCTAGGTTGCGGCTCTAAGGGCCTAGGCAGTAAAGGCGGGGGTGGGCGGCCGATGCTGTTGTGCCCTCGTCAATTCTGTACTTAGAGAAGAGCAGGACGAACGCCTTTAGTCTCGCTCGGCAGTGATTTGTCAACTGTGGCGAATGTTGTTGTGTGGTTCGGGCACACCGCCGGCGCAGACGTCGGGTCAGACATCCTGTGTTGACAACTAGACGTCAAATCTGACAGGTGATGATTGCGTCGGATGCCCCCGGTGTTAGCCCGCGGAACCTTCGGACGCCAACACGAGGACCGATGCGTCGGGATATAAGCCTAGGCTGCGGCTCTAAGGGCCTAGGCAGTAAAGGCGGGGGTGGGCGGCCGACGCTGTTGTGCCCTCGTCATTCTGTACTTAGAGAAGAGCAGGACGGACGCCTCTAGTCTCGCTCGGCAGTTACTCGTCAACTGTGGCGAATGTTGTTGTGTGGTTCGGGCACACCGCCGGCGCAGACGTCGGGTCAGACATCCTGTGTTGACAACTAGACGTCAAATCTGACAGGTGATGATTGCGTCGGATGCCCCCGGTGTTAGCCCGCGGAACCTTCGGACGCCAACACGAGGACCGAGGGGTCGGGGTACAAGCCCCTCCGACTTGAAACGGAGTTCTTAGCGGCCGATTTCGAGACCAATCGGAGGCCCTGACGTGTGTGGTTGGATTCTCGGGGGCAGTGGTTGAACCCGATCGATGGTGGATATTTGTGTTTGTCCGATGTTGCGGCTGCGTCCGGTGGTGAACAGGGCCAATGGGCTCTATAGCGTCGCCGGCGTGGAAGTGGATCGCGATCTCCCTCGAGTTCTACCAGATATTCCTTTTCACTCACACTTAAATTTTCACGAAACTATCCAGATCCGAAACGAATGGTTTCCGTATCCAATTGAACTCCGAATATTCTTCTTTAAAATATTCTTCAAATCTATCAACGATCATTTGGCTGTGATTTTTGATGTTATTGATAACATTTTCACTCACTGTAAGTTCATTTTCAGTTACAAACTTTTCTAAATTAGGAAAAGATGCCATGTTCTCATTCGATACGCTCCATTTACTGTGTATGTCCTATGGCCATGGCTGCTTGCATACCACCTTAATAATTGTCGCGTACCACCAGTGGTACGCGTACCATAGTTAGGGAATCACTGATTTAGATTGATAATCTAATATATTTCAACGTCGGTACCATATCCACTGAATTTCAAAGTTCCGTCTATTACCTTGGGCATACGGGATGCACACAAATGTGTACACTTATTACTTTCTAATGTACGAATCGCGAACAAATATTGTATATTACCAAATTTGTGATATAAAATATTTTATTGAGAAAAAATATTTTGTGACGTTTTTTTTATATCAAAAATAATAATTGAAAAATTAAAAAGGTAAAAAATTAAGTCTGTAGACTTTCATATTCGTTTGAAGAAACATCTACTTCATAGGCCTTGCAGTTTTTTTTAGATATTTACAATATTAAAATGGGTTTTATAAAACCTAAATATTTAAAAAATTCAAATTTCAAAACTCAGTCAGTAGAATGAAGATGTAAAAGTAAAATGTTCTTTATTTCAAAGACGTATCTTTTGTGCGTTCTGAGGAAAAGATAAAAAAACAATGTAGGTATATACAGATTTGCGTAAATGCGACACATTGAAATATATTGGTTTCTGCATCCCCTGATGAATCTGTAGTGTTGGGTGGCTACTGGTTACTTAAGTTTTCTTTTATCTTTTAGATGTCGATGAAATTATCTGTACTTGCTGATTTCTAAAATTCTATGGAGTTTTATAGAGAATTACTTACTTCACTCACTTCCGATGACCGTACAACTCCGGTTGAGCTTTAGCCTCCTGAACAATGGATTTCCATGTCTTCCTGCCAGCATCAACGGACTCCAAGTCATCACAAATATTCAGATTTCAGGTGAAATTGTCCACCATCTCTGCCGTGGTCTTCCCAGAAGTTTACTGCCCACAGGGATATTTACAGGATGCATATTAGTATGAACTTCAAAATCTAATATATCTTACTTACTTACTTAACGAGTCCGAGTACTTCTCACTAGGCCTTTCCACTCCAGAATACAGCAACCGCAACGGCATTGTCATTAACAATCTTCAAGTCCTCTGCGTCGCATCTCACTGGCATATATTGACAGATGAGGAGGTGTTCGTCAGTTTGTATCTCGCCGCAATTGCAGGAAACATCCTCTTCCACCCTAATACCCTACCTAATATATCGAATTCAACTTTATGCTAACCTCATGTTTGCACAAATTTAGTACATTAGTTTCATTGATATTCTTGGATTTTTTTTGTTAAATTATTCCACAATTTTATTCATGACAAATCTCTTTGTTTAACAAAAAATTATTTATGTACATTGTTTAGTATTAATCGGGTAAGCGGTGGCTCGGGAAGTACTGAAAATAATTTTGGCAATCTTCAAGAGGTATTCCATTTGTTCCAGATTGCGCCATAACACCTGGAAGCGATGATCTTTAACCATCATCGATTTATTTTTAACCACGTGGAAGTCAACAGAGTATATTTTAGCAGAGGAGCTAATTATCTGAGTCCAGCATTTTACATGTGCTGGTTTTTATCTTTCATCTAATGTACCTATAAGTTTGTAACTAACTGTGATAGAAATAATTATACATCGGCGGATAGATCGTAATAATGTTACGCAGATTGAAATGAGTCTAATCAATTCATTCAGTGGAACTTTTTACACGTTCATAGATCGATTGATAATTACCAATTTAAAAGCCAAGTTTATTTATTTTATTTATTTTTTATACATCTTAAGTCCACAAAAGCGGGTTTATTATATCCCTACCATTGCAAGCAACATGAAGCATTGAGTAAATTTGGTATATGGCACCTAAATGGAAAAAGGAATTCCAAGTATAAACTGACTGATCATAGAGCAACGAGGAAAGGAAGGAGGGTATTGAAGGACGCAGAAAGAATATCGTCAAGAATAATTTGATGGGTGTTGAAGAAAAAGAGGCAACTGCTGCCAATGATTTACCAGCGTAAATTGGCATAATTGGGTCCTATAATATAATCTCTTCTTCTAAGCCATGTTCGCTCCGCTGCTGGAAAAAGGCCTATTCTAAACCTTTCCATTTGGTCTGTATTGAGGTGTTTGCAACAGACAGTGTCATCTGTCCACCTTTTTAGTGATCTTTCTACGTCACTTTTGTTGGGCCAGGGCCTCCACTTCAGGATTCATCTAGGTTACCATCTGACACCGTCTTGCCTCGCCCACTGACATTTTAGCCTCTCTCCTCCCTCTCTGCAATGTCGGCGACCTTTGTTCGATGTCTAATCTCCTTGTTCTGATTCGATCCCGGAGACTGACATCCAATATTTGCTTCTCCATTGCTCGCTGATTTAAGATAATTTGAGGACCGAAATATAGGATACAGCGGTTAATTTTGGAGGTAAATATTGTGGGTCGAAGACATGTAGTGGATACACAGAGGGGCTTGTGTAAGGGAACAAGGTGTTTCTCCAGGCAATATCATTACTTAGGCTATTCCATAGTCTTGCTAATTGTACATGAAAAAAAGAACTTTAAACTTCTGCAACGTTAGCTTTGAATTGATATATTTCAGATTGTAAGTTGTATTATCGACTAACTTGAAATTTGATGTTTATTTTAAAATCGGTAAAAAGGCGCATCACCTTCATAAAATGACATCGAAGAATTATCAAGTTTTCGTAGTAAAATATTTATTGTGTTTCTTGTGATTGTGCATTTTGAATGTGTTGTATTATTAGATTGGTGGTGGCAGAGGGGTTAGCGCGCTGGGTTAGTAATCCAGTGGTCGCAAGTTCGAATCCTGCAACGATTTGTTTCGTTCACCTAAAGAAAGCGTACATAAGAATTTGTGCTTATTTTAGGGAATTTATGAGGATGTATAATATGTAGGTACTTGTTTACAATGGCATGTTGATTATTTTTAACGTTTTCGATGGATGCAACTAGCATCCTCAGATACATTATAATTATTGCCTCTAGCAAAAGCATTTTTTAGGTTTCCATTATTTATACTCGTTTTTCTGGATCGAAACTGTGGTTTGAATTCATGAGTACCTAATATAATTTCCAAAATGAACTTCAACCGTATTATCCTAAATACATTTGAATCAATAAATAGCTATTAAAATGTTGATATTGTTGAGCGTTACGATCTTTTACAGTATGATTTCATAATCACCATCTGATATAACAAATGTACTTAATTGAATTTATTCCTTGACGTTCATGGTGATGCACCGATCAGCACATATACCAGGAGAAAAAGGCCTATAGGTATAAAGTAGTTCTTCATGAACACACAGCGCATGTCATGTGTATTATATAATCTGCATCGTTTAATTACACATTCCTTTACGATCAAACTCAAGAACGATATCAAAGAGGTTTGCTTTTAAACGGTTCCAATTCAAAGTGACGTTTCTGTTCGGCTTTTTCTTTGGGGTGAACTTAAAATTTAAAGGAATTGAATATTATGAGTAAAAGTTAACCCACGTAATGAGTTTATAACAAGAGTCTGAGCTCTTTCGATGATCAAAAATTTACTAGAGGTATTGAATAAGTCGAAAGTGGAATTTTATTGCGATTGAAAATATAAGTAGGTATACATATATCGAATGTAAAACCTTTTTAAGGTTGGTTAATTTTCATTTTGTGGTCTAAAGAGTTTTTCTTCTTAATTTCTATGGCGGATTCCAGATAAATAAAAGTGGTCTGCCTATTACATCATTTATTTAGATTGAATCTTTTTAATTCTCCTTATTGCCAATTTTGTTTTTCCATATTTTTTTATAAACTTTCATAACCTAACCTGCATCCAGTAGGTACTCAGCTTATCGTTGACTTTTGGGACTCCCTGTCTGCTGGAACATGAAACAGTTCAGTAGCCTTACTCTTGAAACTCGAATCCAATCCCGATTTCAAATTTTCATTTAGAACTTATACCTATCTGTCGCCTGCGTACATTCAAATTAACGACTATTACTATTAAAACATACCTACCTACCGCATTCATTCTCCGTTACAAAGATAGGTTCTTAGCGAGTCGGATCGTATTGGGATTGGATTTGCAGTGGAGAGTAAGGCTGCTGGTCTTCTGGTCGTTCTTTTTGGGGCACGTATTGTTACTAATATCACAACATCACGAGAATCAATGTAGTTGTTCATTATTTTATACAGCAATGATTGATCAAATGTGATGTGATGTAGGATGACTTTGGGAGGGCGGGGCTTCCGTGATTGAAAGTATCTTCATCGGGTCGATGTGCGACCTCTGGATCACCTCCCATCATCACAAGCTTCTTGAGGTTATCAGGTGACGGACCTTGGAAATGTGTCAAAAATGCTGAAGGATACGCTCTGAAAGGTGATCCTTTATAAGTAGTTAATATGAGCACTGGTTCTCCTTGCGCACCGTTCTCCGCTTACAACTTGTCACAAAAAGATTGTACAATGAGACCTATAAGATGGATGGAACCTTTGTTAGGTAAGTTCTCTTTGAATTATGTAGTTCAATTGGCGCTCTGGGCTGCGGTCATTCCGATTGGAGACCGTTTATCCAATTCTGGTGGTATTTATAGTAGCGACTGTCACTTCACTATTTGCTAATACTGACGATGATGCAGGTCTGCTATGCTCTACTCCATGGGCAATTACCCTCACGTTGGACTCACCTATTCCCGCGATCTTGAGTGACTATACATTATGTTAGGTGTATAGGATATCTACAACAAACACCCAACATACGAGGTCACTCGTACTTCAACTTGCGTCATTTTTACTTCCGGATTTTTTCAGAGGATGCAACTGTATCTCACTTGAATGTTTTTTTACTATCATTTTTATAGATTTATCATGTTAAGATCATAGAATAATAATAAAACTATAGAATACTCATTCCCATACAATACCTCGCTGAAAAAGTGAAGCCGATTTATTGGCCGGCTCGTGTCAATATATGTATGACTCTGCTGGTAGACATTGTTCGTATAGTACCTACTCGATATGACTACGTAAATAATTTTGCAAGCAGTTGAAAAATTCCCTATTTGGAGAACGCATCACGCAGATAGCCAAATGATTACTGAATGCTCGTAGCAAAATGTTGACCAAATTAGTCAACATAAAGCAGTCGCGTTTACTGCAAGCTAAAAAGTATTCTATACTTTTATTATTCTATGGTTAAGATATACCTATATTTTGCATTTTCGTGAGGAAAATAAACTTTTTACAATGGCGAAAACCGCATGAAAGCAAAGTGTACACTGACTTATCTAGTGAATAGTATATATCAATATGTATACCTTTTGTAAATCAATATGTGTACTTAATTGTTGATCATGTATGTAAAAGGCAATTTGCCGTAAATAAATAAATAAATAAAAAATATTATTGAAAAAAAATCGAATCATTTTGAAAAAAAAATAACTTAGTTTGGATATTAATAAAGAAAAATATGCATTAACTTTTAAATTATGTTCTGTATATATTGTTGTAGAAAAATACCCCGATTTTTGACATTTATCTTATATTTCTGAAAAACTATAAGGTATAGAGCAATATAGGTATATTTTTTTAAACTAAAGAACAAAATATCTGGAAAAATATGCTGAGACCGTTGCATTAGTGCATTAGGTTGAGTAAATAAACCAAAAAAACTTTTTATTTCGCAATGGAATGGAAAATAAATGTTTTTTAGGTTTATTTACTAAACCTGAAGCATTAATGCAACGTCAACATATTTTTCAGATATTTTTGTCTTCTTTAATAAAAAAAATATTGCTCTACGCCTTACAGTTTATTAAAAATATAAGATACACGTTCAAAATCGAGGTATGCCATTATTTTTCTACAATAATTTATACAGAACATTATCAAAAAGTTAAGATATATTTTTCTTTATTAATACCCAATATAAATTAAACGATTTGATTAGAAATAATGATGGTACCTATATCAAATTGAAAAATAGGTACGTTGGAGGCAGTCGCCCTCTTAATTTTAAGTTGTGTCGTTCTTTGTTAAATTAAGTGTTTTGGTAAGTACTGTGTTAAGTATACGTTTAGTGGTTCCGTGTTAAATTTAAGTTTTGTGGTTCAATGTTAAGTTGAAGTTATGTGGTTCTGTACTATGTTTAAGTTTTGTGGTTATGTGTTTGGTTTGAGTTTTGTGGTTCCGTGTTAAATTTAAGTTTTGTGGTTCTTTGTTTAGTTTGTGGTAATGTCCCATGTGTTTGTGTTGACTTGACAATGTTTTTTTTTTTTGCGAAAAAAAATGTATGTATAAGGAGTCATGGCCTACATCTTACATTATTTTCTCAAGGAATCCTTGTGATATGATGAATCTCGGTGTGACATTTTGTGTCGTATATGGTATGATTCTATTTGTGGCTGGTCTATTTATTGATAAGCTTTTGTGTTCTTATCAAGCACCGGATGTGTGTATGAATGTGTGTGAGTGTTATTTGTGTGTATGTAATAATATATACTCTGTAGAGTAGTGGATAAATATTATTGTATAAGTATGACTTGGAGGTAAACGAATCTGAAGTAAATATCTATGTACAAATATAATAACCGTGTGGTCAATATGGATTATTATTTTTATTACTCTCCTTCCGATTTTCAACGTAACGAGTGGGTTGTGACCAACACTGAACTCTAGGTTCACTAAATATAGATAGTAAATGTACGTCTTCTTCCGTGGACAGACTGACATTTTCATTTCTTCCCGATGTGAGGACTCGAATTTCTTCTTCGTGGATTGTTCCCAATTATTGGACCACGAAATTCCTTACTGGATACGGCAATTTTAAAAGTTATCTCTTTCGTTTTCACTTATCCGATTCGTCCTCATGCCAGCTTTGTGATAACCCTGAAGACACTTCTGAGCATATCCTATGGGAATGCACTAACTTCTCCGTGTCAATTTTCCGACGAGAACTCTACGACGATGTCCGAGGGATTTTCTTTGTAGCAACTTTAAGGCTTATCTTACATACGGTGGACCCTTATCTTCACTATCATTGAACGGTGAGCCAATTGTTTCCACATAATTAGCTCTTTAGATTAGGTTAGAGTTATGTGTTCTTTCAGAGTTTTACAAGTGGCCATTATTAGTCCCTATAAGCAGAACGGGTGGTGTACATTTGTTTTTTCTACTGAATCGCATTTTTTGTTCTAATTTTCAGTAGAATGAAATCATCTTGTTGCGATAATATGCTAATCAAAATTCCATATCGCCTTGTACTTACTGGTTAAATAAACCAGTGACAGTGAGTTTTGACCAAGACAAAATCTTGAATACTTTTTCCTTATTCAAAGTTTTACCCTTAATGTATTTTCACCTTGTACATTTCAGTAAATTTTGACGGATGAAATCAGACGAATGCATATTTAAAACCAGTCAGCTCTGTTAATATAAACAATTCTATAGCGCCGTTTAATGATTCAGGATCACTCCAAGGGCGCTTTTATTTCGGCCTTATGTTGCTTCTCGAAACAAAACTGTTTTCAGTCCTGCAAAGAGAAAGTGTTCTGCATTGGACACTGAGGACACCCGGAGGCAATTTACATATATGCTGTGTTATTCTGTAGTCTTTATTCCTTTTGTCATGTGATTACCTCAATGTCATAGTACCTACACACTGTATTGTGTATTTAACGTTAAATCTGGTTCTTCTTTTTCTTCTTCCTTCAGGTATCTCTCCACTGCTCCTGCTTGATGTAGGCCTCTTCTAAACATTTCCACTAGCCCCTTCTTTGGGCATTTTGCACCCATCCGTTTCCAGCGACGGGGACAAATATCAGCCCACCTTTACTTAGGCCGGCCTATTCACTTTTTTATATCCCAAGGTCTCCATTTCAGAATTCGATAGTTATGGCGAATTTTGAAGTTTTTTTTTTGTGTATAAATATGTTTTACCGATTTCTGACGTTTGATTGCATTTTGATTTAGCTCACAGGCCGCAGATTGCCCAGGGATGTTCTATATGTTACCTGATGAGAAATTGATGATAAATCATAACTCCACTATTCCATAGTAGTGGAGAGTAAAAATATAATCTATCACGCTTTGTATTATTATTAGGTACTATCGTAATACATACTTATCGTATAACTTGAACGATATCGAGTTATAGTAGGTATAAACAGGAATAAATATACCTATAATACTCTAATGCTTCTTCTTTTTTTACTCCTCACCACACTAAGCGGATTTAGCGGGAAGTAATGAATTCGCAATTTATAGTGTTATGTTTTTTATTGCAGATTATCAACTAGTATCATGCTGAGATTGTATTCTGAAAGTTTCATCACAATGTATATTATGTGTGCTGTGTATTACGTGCTATGTACTGCATGTTTATTCTACTTACCTAATCGATTATAGACTAAAATACTTATTCGATTGTTTTCAAATTTTGCAAATTTGTATAATATCTAATACTCGCTTAGACCCCATTAGATTCAGGATATCTGATCAGTGCTTATCATTTATTTAAACTGTCAAATATTTCAAAGTGACCCGCCATTATGCATGCACATGTTGTGTATAAATACCTAAAGTTATCTTTTACCTACATATATATTATAAATCATATATATTTAATTACCTACGTGTAAATCTCCGTGTGCGGATTAATATTTATAATTTTAATTGACAAACCACAACATGTATCACGTTGGTAGTATTATAATATTATGTTGCTCTTGTCCCTGAAGGAATATAGATACATTAATGATGGACGCAATATACCAACTATAAATACTTACTATCTTCGCAACCAAGACTATACTAATTATACTCTACTCAGAGTCATTGCCATTAAAATAAATTACCACAATGTGTGTGATTGCGGCGAATGTGACTATCTTCAAGCTGTATACCATTTGGGAACATGGGATGGTTATCTGTATCCACAATCAGTGTAATAAGAAAAAATATACATCTATTACGAGGAAGAAGTGATCGCTTCGAAACTGGTCGAATTAAATAACTCATTCGTGGGTAGAAACAATGTGAATCAAATAACCCATTCGTAGTTTGAAAAAAAAAGTGAATCAAATAAAAATAGATTATTAAGTACTCTAATAATATAATCCTAGATTCTCATGCTGATAAATTCGGTTCATCACATAAAGGTTCACACACATACATACACACCCACTCACATACTACCCACTCACATGTCACATATCTGACTTTTACTGTTTTCTGTTTTCTCCTACACTACATAAATATATGAAATGGTAATAATGTATACACGTAAGTGATGCTGGGCATGATTATTTTTTATTTAATTTTGTATCACCTGTATATTTTGTCCAGTTGTTGTTTGTATACTTTGAATAAAATAAATTAAAAACCCATTCGTGGTTTGAAAAAAAAATGTGAATCAAATAACTCATTCGTGGTTTGAAGTGGCAATAGTCACATGACAGGCAACTATCACTTCCATACATTGAGTTATCTTTTCATCGCTAAATTTGACACATTGACTAATTACCCGGGATATCCTTAGCATTATACCAACACCAACATAAAAATCGATCTGAAATAAAAATCGCGTCAAGAGATTAGATTTATGACAGGTACTGTAGTAGACATTAGGACCTGGTTAATCTATTTTGTGTGCAATGAGCCCATATGCTTGTTGAGGAAATGAGTACCTATTTAGTGTGGAACAGGAACAATCACCTGGTTCATAATTGCATATAATTGTCAGTAAAAATTGTAAGCTGCTGGCTCTGGAACAGGAATTCCTAGTTGGGCAGCAGTAATTTAATTAATTCCTAGTTGGGCAAAGTATATAATCCACGAAAATGTTATATAATCCTTTTGGCTTTGATTTTTTTTAATTCACCAATGCAGATATTATACAAAACGTATCAAATGATTAGACTCTGGGTGTCTCTATACTATCTACATACATATCAACATATCAATCCTACCGATTCTTAAGAATTGATCTTTATAAAGATCTACATGACATATCAATTATTACCTTTTTATGTTTTAATGAATAACTATTTTTTCTAAGTTGGACAGATTGATAGTTGGTACCTTCGATTTTAGATTTGAGAGAAAAGAAAAACACCTTTTCTTATCACATTAGGTAGGTACCTACTACTATCATTTCGTGAAAGTTTTAGGAAAATTAAAGGAATTAAAAAAATTCTTAATATTTCTATTTGTTTATTAAATAAATTTATCTCCTGGTGGGAATCGAACCCAGTTCGCCGGCAGAGTCAAACGGCTCGGCAGTCGGCACTGGGATGTAAGGTTGTTTATTTTTTATTAATATAAAATGCATTTATTTATACCCGATTGACAAATGATTTATTTGTATGTGGAGGTATTTGGTAGCTGAGACAGGTTGAATTTATTGTAATTATTATTCTGAATTATTGTGCAGTCGACGACCGGATGGTAGAATTCACAGACCACCGCCAGAACGGGTTCGGCGACCTCTCGAGTCTTTTTCAGCTTCAGACCGAACCTTCGGTTTCGGCCACCTTCGGCCGACATTAAAAGCCAATGGTTTGACCGAAGCCGAACCTTTCTATCAGCTGTTAAAAATTGAATAACTGGTCGTGGTGTTAGGTATACCAATTAAATAATGAAGGCGATTAATAAAAAGGAAACTATAATAAATAATCAGATTAATTTAAATAATTCGCCACTTTTTAATATGTTCCCCCTTAAAAATACCGCAGCAAATCGAAACATACGTCACCCCGCGCTTCCTCCTGCCCCCGCCCCCACCGTACATACACCCGTTATTCCAAGCACAGTATCTACACCGCACATACATTCACACTATAACTGGAGCTATCGTAAGATGGCGTTTCTGACAGATTGTAATAGTGTTGTGACACACTTAAAATCATTAACGAAAAAATACAGTTGGATAAATAAATTATTAATGTAAAAAAATATTAACGTTTCCACTATAATATGAAACCTTGTTGTTGTATTATTATGACAATAAAATAAAAAACGCTATAGTAATATAATGTTTGTATATTCATGCTTACAAAATTTATAACAGTATCGATGTACGAAATCCAAAGCCAGGTAAATAACAATATCATAATCACAGCGTGCACAAATTCTTTCTTTCCGTAACAACGTTGAAACATAACTGTCAAAACTACTTACTATAGAGCAATTTGAAAAATTATCTGTAAATAATAATTGTCATATTTTGTTCTATCATTCAAATATATTTTTAAATAATAATTGTCATCTAGTAGTTACCTACATATTTGAATCGTTTCATTCATTCCATAAGTAATTATTTTTTGATATTTTTTTATGTTTTGACATTAAATACTGTTGTCAAGAGAGAAAAAAGACGTTTCTCGACTGAGCAACAATCGTTTTATTTTCCAATATAATAAATTTATAAGCATTATACATTTACTAATAGTTAATTTCTAAATACTTAAATATATAAAGAAAATTCATTTATTTGATTATATATTATTTTAAAAACTTGAATTGTTTTTACGATTTAACGTTAGGTTAATTATATTTCGATGTTGCGGGACATCACTACTCTGGCGCTCGCACAATAAAGTATAGCATTTGTCCTCAAATGTTTAGCTGTCATTAATTACGAAACTTCATGTGAGTCCAAACGTCAAAACAAACGTCAAACGCCAACGTAAAATGGCCGTACTATAGAGTCTACAATCCGCATTTACCATTCCGCATTCTGTTTACGGTTGGCTCTCTGATTGGTTGAGATCTCGTAGTATTAAGTCAAATGAGCTGTGAATTTTTAAATTAAATGCGAAAAATTAAAAGAATATATAAATTTTATTTATAATAATTTATAATTCAATTTATAAAGCAACTCTCTCACGCGAGTCGTTATTATTATTATAAACAAACTGATATTTTTAACAATAGGCTACAATCATTAAAAAAACAATTATCATCAATATTATAATGACTTTATGTACCAAATTGTATAATTTTTGGTATGTCCAATACTATATTAATATGACAACTCACCCTTTCCTCCTCTCCTACCTTTCTTCATGTCCCACCCTCGCTTCATAAAATACACACACACACACACACACACACATACACACACATCACAATTGTACACTTACACCACACTTTTGTCTTTGACTTTGTACTGAATTGTCTTTATTATGTATATTAATCTGTGGAAGAATGTAATTGGCTTACTTTCCTGATTATTATTTTTTTATTAATGTAAAATATGTAACAGCTGTTTTGTTTCCCAAAATAAAATAAATAAAGATATATTTATTTCATTTACGTAAAGGACGAAGTATTTTCCCTAAATTTGACTGAGTATTTTATTATTAGGTAGGTACTACGTCCGATTCTATAAATTTTTAAGAACAATCCGACTAAAATAAGTACGTTTCTATTCCACTTAGTCCAAGTTGATATTCTATAAATCTGAAATAGGAACGTTCCTATTAAGAAACGTTTTACTCCAATTAAGTCACGAATTCGTGAAATTCCTTTTTTTTTGACCACGTTTAGAATCAACTGTCAAAACGCTCCTTATTTTAGTTCACACATAATTGGAAGTGTGCTAGTATTTTCACAGCAGTTCCGGATATTTTATTTAAGTTGAAAACATCAGTTGTGTACGGAAAAAAATGGATAATTTACAAGTGTTGCGTTATGTTGAAAATAAAAACCAAATACTTAATATTAGTGTTAATCAATTGAAATGTTAGGTTAGGCGACATCACGGCGACATGACATAAATTAACATGGCCAACAGTGCGCAGTACGCATGCGTAGTCTGCGCCATATACAATTTGAGTTAAAATTATTATCTACGGTGTACTAATTTTGTAGATTTCAGTTTTGGGAACAACTGGTATGTCAGTTACAGAATACGAAATTAAATTCAAATTAACTTAATTCTATCGTTTTAGAACTATCTTATTTAGTTCATAAAGTTACCTACTGAATTCAAATGGCAAGCCTTTGCGCGTCGGCCACGGTTTCGGCCGAAGATAGCGGATAGGGCTAAACATTCTGCTTCGGTCAATATCTGACCTTCGATCGGACACCAGTCTTCTTTCATTCTTTTATCATTCTGCTGTAATGACGGTTCAGTGAACCGATATGTGTCTTTATCTATTGATTCTGATTACACTATTAATTGGCGCATTGTGCAACAAGAGATAATGAAATTGAAAATAACAGGATATTTCTCATGTTTATAAAGAAATTAGTAATTGTATCTATTAAGAATTAATTTCCTGTCAAGTTTTATATATAAACGAGTAGTTGTGGCCAACGCTATACTCCTCACTACCGAGTCCCTCCATGAAGTATTCAATTTTTGTATGGAAAAATTTCAGCATTTTCATTAAATGAGTTTGTTATATTATTTAACTTGATTATTCTGCATTGCCATTTCATGAAAGTGATGTGCCTTTTTAGCAATTTGAAAGTAAAATATCAAATATCAAATTGAGATGGGTGGTGGCAGAGCGGTTAGCGCGCTGGGCTTAGCAACTAATAGCAACCCAGAGGTCGCGAGTTCGAATCCTGCCACGACCGATTTCCATTCACCTATAGTACAAGCATTTATGCTTAGTTTAGGGAATGTATAAGGATGTATATGTATTTGTTATACAAGGACATATTCATTCTTTTAAAAGAAAAAAAAAAAAAAAAAAATTGTTTTCTAAGCTAGGGGTCACTTTGAAATATATGAAATTTAAAAAAAAATTAAAAGCATCAGATATCCTTCAAAATCTAATGGGGTCTTAGCGAGTCTTAGATATACAAATTTGCAAAATTTGAAAAGAATCTAATTAGTACTTTAGTCCATAATCGATTTAGTCCATAACTGTACCTATGTATGAAATGAACAAATTACAATTGATGAGTTTAGGTCGTTTTGTTAAAAAAAAAACATTTAATTTCTTTGTCTAATAATTCAACAAAGAAATCTCAATTAATACAAATCATGATGCTTTCGTTGTTAACTATGTTGTATATAATATTTCGGGTTCGATTTCCGCTGGAGACACAGTTTTTAATTAAGTTTTCAGTCTGGATCTATGAGATAATAAACTAAAGGCCCGAATTTATAAAACGTACTAAGAATTTTCTCGATGCTTAGCATTGCAAATTCCATTCATTTCTGTGTGCTAAATATTGAAGGTCCAGAATGTGGCAACTTGTTATTGGGTGCGTGTTAAATTAATGTTTGACATAGAACCTGTTAGGTGCCCGAGATAATATAACAAGTATACTGCTAACATCAAAGGTAATAATTATTCGCACATTTATATTTGATCAAGTAGCAAAAGTATGAAGATTGGTAGTTCAGATAGTAATAGATTGAAAGCCATG
The DNA here is from genome assembly GCA_963576475.1 of Molanna angustata. Taxonomy (NCBI): domain Eukaryota; kingdom Metazoa; phylum Arthropoda; class Insecta; order Trichoptera; family Molannidae; genus Molanna; species Molanna angustata. The sequence continues at coordinate 2,235,659 of OY754977.1, read as the reverse complement.
GGATACCTTCAAGTATTCCAACTGTCGATTCGTTCAAGAGAATGAAATTCTTTTGAAGGAAGAGGCAGTTTAAATCCAAGACGCGCGTATGAAGGAACATTTTGTATGGCGTAGTGGACTTTTTGCATGCTAAAAACACCAACTTCGCTTCGCAGCATATTTGTTTCCATACATGGATTTACTCAGAATTCAGAGTAGAACATTTTATGTGAGTTTTGTGTGTCTGTGTGTGTGTGTCTGTCCTCTCCCCACTTATAACTTTTGATCCGCTGGATTCACAAAGCCTAAAATTTCAGAATATATAGACAATTTTAGGTACACAAAACTTTTATACTCAGTACAAAACAAAAAACAGTTCCAGAGTTTCTCAAACTGTTTTTATTAAGAAGCAAAAAATTGGTATGACAAATTTTTGTCTTTAACTGCCTTTATTTCCATTTTTTTAAAAATATCGAAATTGCGAAAACATGTAAACTAGAGAATTTAATTTTCTATAAAAAATGAATACATTATAGTAATATATCTCAAACTTTTTTTTAACAAAGTTTGTACAAATTAGTATTAGTGACGACATCGATTCATACAATTTGTATGGTATAGGTATACAATATCCAAGTTCAACTATACATACTATTGCTATAGACAGTTGGATCTCATGTGTTACATGTAACTAGTTATGTATTATATATGAATCATATCCTGACCTGACGGCATTGAATCACGTTTTCTTTTGATTCGCCGGGAATATGTTGTCCGGTTGCAGATATTGATTGTACTATGGACAATAAATAGACAAACAATGACAGACGTTCTCCTCCTCCGTCTTCTAACGGTCCATTATTGTGACAAGTGACAGACAGACAGTTCAGACGCGGAGTTGGACTTGATCAAATTTCATAGTTTGCTCATTCCACCACAGCAGACTCAGAAAATAATTCCTTACTGTAGTGTATTGTGTTGAGGGTTGCACACAATACGTCTTATGACGAAGAATTAGAAGACATGATGAACAACATTATATGGAAAGCATCTTGGAAAATTGGTCTCAAAATGAATACTTCAAAAACCAAAGTCATCGAAAAGGTTGATTGTTATGTTTATCTTGGACACACTATGAAACTCAAGAGCAATAAATTGAAAGAAGAAATCAACCAGACCAACCCCAGCTCAATATCTGGTTGGTGCTGTTTAAATATCCTTAGATAAGAGCCTTATTTATTTATTTATATAATTTATGTACATGTGTACAAAGGCGGGTTTATTGCTATAAGGCAATTTCTACCAACCAACCCGAACAACGTGAAGTCTCTGAAGTTAAATTGGTACAATACTTAGTATTTAGTGAGAAATAAATAAATAAAAAAATAAAATAGAGGAGTAAGAAAAAAAATACAAGAGAGAAAAAAGAAAACAGAGTATAAAAAAGAATAATAAAAATAACACTGATCATAGCGATGAGGAAAAGAAGGAGGTTACGGAAGGCTGTAGAAGGAATTCAGGAACTATTTGACGGATAAAGTTTTTTTAGTTTACCTTTTAAATATTTGAATGGATTGAGATGACGTTACATCATCACTTAGGCCATTCCATAATCTAGCTGATTGTAATTGAAAAAATAAAGAAATAACGCTGTTCTTTTATCGCCCTCATTAACAATACAAAAATCGTCATAAAAATAGCAAAAACCAGGTCATTTGTAATTTACTGCTGAAATATTGATATAACTAATCATATCGGGTAGGTATATATTGGTCTACACACGAATCTAGCTACTTAGAAGTTCAGTGAGACTTTTCTTCTTTAGCTGAGATTTTTCGGATTATATTTTGGTTTTATTTCGGAATTAGGATGTTTGAAAAAAAATACTTTAGATGTATTGCTAAAGATGTATTATTATTGTTGAAAATAAAATATTTTCAATTAATAACCTTGTTTTTACTTTATATATCTTAACCGATATTTTTTTTTCATTTTAAGTGTCTGTGTATCTAAATACTTGAATTTCAACTACATACCTACCTATAATGAGCATTGCAAAAATCAGTACAAAACACTTCATTCTACGAGTTGCACCCAAGTGGCCGTCGCGACCAACTGGACTCGCAACCAAGTGGGCTCACACCCATGTGTCCTTTGCACCCAAGTGTCTCGCATCCAAATGTCTCTCACCCATGTGGCCGCAACCTTTTTCGCTATGGGTGTCAGTTTCTAAGTTTTGTAGATGCCTTGATTTCCCTGTTTCCTACATCTTCCCTTTCATCTAATTAATATTGGATAATGTCTCATTTAATAGTATCCATATTTATCTCACAATAAACATTACTTTGTGTAGATCCGTCTTCGTTATCTTTCGTTGATTTATTTGCATCCATTGTCTCGAATGTTCGATCGTATTCCATCCGAAGCCAATCGGTATTGTTATCTTCAAACAAAAGTAGCCAAGTATGTTAACAAGACAAGTGCATTGTATATTTTATATGTATTGCACAGGTCATTAGAAAATAATGTATTTTCCATCCATAATTCCAACATTATGGGAATAAGTCATAATGCATATGTAATTGTTCCGTTAAATCATAAACGACGTACGTATGTATGTACACCAATTAGCTGATCCGATACGTTTCAAATTTTATCAATGTGTTTCTCACATGATGTGAAATAATGGTCCTTTTTTATTTTCCTTTCATTCCAATTCTCATCTTTATTAGAAATGCAAACGATGTCCGTGTTATTCTTTTGCTCTATGTACACATATCGTGAATCTGTTTTTTCTTCAGAAATTTACTCTTGGGAAGCTAGCTGTCCGATGAAGTACATCGTTGGCCGTAATATATGGAGTTCCTTCTGCATATTATGTGGTCCCTCCAAAATCTTCTGGTTCTGCTCCGTTTCTTCGGCCTCATTGTTGTTAAGTTCATTTGTAATATTTCCTTCGTCATATGCTGTTTATATGTTATCAACTATCGATGAATCTTTGTTTTATTTGGGTGCTTTATCAGATTTTGCAGTGTTGGCAAATTCACCTTAGATTTTTACTACTCTAGTTCCTTCAACATAATTCTGTGTGTTTTGGGGAAACAAATTGGGTCCCTTTGTAAAACTCCGAAAGTGACCTACGCAGGGACATGTTTTATCGAAATTATATTAAATGTTTGTGTTTCCTTAATGAGAAAGGAACATTATTCAAGAATTAAATATTTATATCTCTGATGGCCCTTGGGAATACGGATGTACACAAATATGCACATTAAATTACCTTCTAATATATGAAAAACGAAAAAATTTTGCATATCCTGTGATGTTCAATATTTTTTCGTGATGAAAAGGTAAAATTATGAAAAATTAGGTAAAAGTTTTTTTTTAACTAGCAAGAATAGTAATTAAAATATAGTAAAATACTCAGCAGGTAGATTTTCTTGTTCTATCTACTTCATTGGTCTTGTAACTTTTTTTTTTTTTTTTATTTTTTTTTATTAACAAAAACAATACAAGGTTCACATATAAATCATAATTTAAAAAGGTATACAATTTCCATCATATAATTCATAATAACCCTCTTTAATTGAGATAAAATCTCGTGTTAAAAGAGGGGAGTATCTATTTAATATTGTTACATTTACCAAAACATTGTACATCTACTAAAAAATATGAAGCTACACAAAACAAGAATGAAATAACAAAAAAATAAATAAATAAATCAGTACAATTTTTACTCTCCACACTATGGAATAGGGGAGAGTCATGATTTCGCAAAATTTAAGCGTATTTTTTTTACATCAATTTCTCAATGGGTATCATGTAGAGAATGCACACTATGAGTTTCGTCGTGATGTGTTTGTGTGTATGGCGTATACGCTGTACGCCGTACGCCGTACGCCGTACGCCGTAGCATTTATCTTTTTTGTGTCCTCTCTACAGCCCAAACTATAAGTCTGATCGACTTCATATTAACATCATATGTGTAAAGTGCAAAGACCTAGAGCTGATTAGTTTTCCATAGACAACTTTTGATTTCTTCTCTATGAATTCATCATTTACGTTGTTTTTTTTTTGTGTCCTCTCTGCAGCCCAAACTATAAGTCCGATTGACTTCATATTGATATCACATGTGTTAAGTCCATAAACTTAGAGCTGATTAGTTTTCCATAGACAACGGTTCATTTTTTCCCAATGTTTCTTTATGATTTCATCTATTAAAACTGAAAAAATGCTCTCACGACCTGGAAATTAGAGATATTTTAATTTGGTTTCAACTATTTATACAACACCAAGAATCTTCCTAAAATTGTATTCAAAGTTGGTCAATGTTAAAAGAAAAATATTCAACGGTTTCAAAAATTATATTTTATTTAATGGATATTTGTATGAAACTTATATGTAACAAGAGAATTTTTTTATATTTGGCAATGTTCAGTTCATTGATTTCATATTGATATAAGAATATTAATAGCTTGAACTTAGAACTGATTAGCTTTTCATAGATATCATAAAATTTCTTCATATGATATCACGTGTCAACATTGTCAAAATGCTCTAACGCTCTTTGAAACAAAATTTATCTGCTTTTTTTAAAATATTTCATACAACATAAGCAGTCTTCACTATACTGCATTAATAGTTTGTCTATCTTAACATAAAAATATACTATCGGAAGAAAATTTATATTCCTGTTAGTAACATTTAGTATGAATAAAAATGTAATTAGATAAATTTCTATTTATGGAAACGTTCAGTAATTTGATTTCATGTTATAATGTAAAGAGCTTGAACATAGAACTGATTAGCTTTCCATAAATAACAAAAAAAATCTTCATATGATATCACCTGTCAAAATTTGGAAAATGCTCTCGCGTTCTTTAGAACAAAATTTATCTGCTTTTTTTAAAATATTTCATACAACATAAGCATTCTTCCCTATACTCCATTAATAGTTTGTCTATCTTAACATAAAAATATACTATCGGAAGAAAATTTATATTCCTGATAGTAACATTTAGTATGAATAAAAATGTAATTAGATAAATTTCTATGTATGGAAAAGTTCAATAATTTGATATCATGTTATAATGTAAAGAGCTTGAACATAGAACTGATTAGCTTTCCATAAATAACAAAAAAAATCTTCATATGATATCACCTGTCAAAATTTGGAAAATGCTCTCGCGTTCTTTAGAACAAAATTTATCTGCTTTTTTTAAAATATTTCATACAAAATAAGCATTCTTCACTATACTGCATTAATAGTTTGTTTATCTTAACATAAAAATATACTATCGGAAGAAAATTTACATTCTTGATAGTAACATTTAGTATGAATAAAAATGTAATTAGATAAATTTCTATGTATGGAAAAGTTCAGTAATTTGATTTCATGTTATAATGTAAAAAGCTTGAACATAGAACTGATTAGCTTTCCATAAACAACAAAAAAAATCTTCATATGATATCACCTGTCAAAATTTGGAAAATGCTCTCGCGTTCTTTAGAACAAAATTTATCTGCTTTTTTTAAAATATTTCATACAACATTAGCATTCTTCACTATACTGCATTAATAGTTTGTTTATCTTAACATAAAAATATACTATCGGAAGAAAATTTACATTCCTGATAGTAACATTTAGTATGAATAAAAATGTAATTAGATAAATTTCTATGTATGGAAAAGTTCTGTAATTTGATTTCATGTTATAATGTAAAGAGCTTGAACATAGAACTGATTAGCTTTCCATAAATAACAAAAAAAAATCTTCATATGATATCACCTGTCAAAATTTGGAAAATGCTCTCGCGTTCTTTAGAACAAAATTTATCTGCTTTTTTTAAAATATTTCATACAACATAAGCATTCTTCACTATACTGCATTAATAGTTTGTTTATCTTAACATAAAAATATACTATCGGAAGAAAATTTACATTCCTGATAGTAACATTTAGTATTAATAAAAATGTAATTAGATAAATTTCTATGTATGGAAAAGTTCAGTAATTTGATTTCATGTTATAATGTAAAGAGCTTGAACATAGAACTGATTAGCTTTCCATAAATAACAAAAAAAATCTTCATATGATATCACCTGTCAAAATTTGGAAAATGCTCTCGCGTTCTTTAGAACAAAATTTATCTGCTTTTTTTTAAATATTTCATACAACATAAGCATTCTTCACTATACTGCATTAATAGTTTGTTTATCTTAACATAAAAATATACTATCGGAAGAAAATTTATATTCCTGATAGTAACGTTTAGTATGAATAAAAATGTAATTAGATAAATTTCTATGTATGGAAAAGTTCAGTAATTTGATTTCATGTTATAATGTAAAAAGCTTGAACATAGAACTGATTAGCTTTCCATAAACAACAAAAAAAATCTTCATATGATATCACCTGTCAAAATTTGGAAAATGCTCTCGCGTTCTTTAGAACAAAATTTATCTGCTTTTTTTAAAATATTTCATACAACATAAGCATTCTTCACTATACTGCATTAATAGTTTGTTTATCTTAACATAAAAATATACTATCGGAAGAAAATTTACATTCCTGATAGTAACATTTAGTATGAATAAAAATGTAATTAGATAAATTTCTATGTATGGAAAAGTTCAGTAATTTGATTTCATGTTATAATGTAAAGAGCTTGAACATAGAACTGAATAGCTTTCCATAAATAACAAAAAAAATCTTCATATGATATCACCTGTCAAAATTTGGAAAATGCTCTCGCGTTATTTAGAACAAAATTTATCTGCTTTTTTTTAAATATTTCATACAACATAAGCATTCTTCCCTATACTGCATTAATAGTTTGTCTATCTTAACATAAAAATATACTATCGGAAGAAAATTTATATTCCTGATAGTAACATTTAGTATGAATAAAAATGTAATTAGATAAATTTCTATGTATGGAAACGTTCAGTAATTTGATTTCATGTTATTATGTAAAGAGCTTGAACATAGAACTGATTAGCTTTCCATAAATAACAAAAAAATTCTTCATATAATATCACGTGTCAAAATTTTGAAAATGCTCTCGCGTTCTTTAAAACAAAATTTATCTGCTTTTTTTAAAATATTTCATACAACATAAGCATTCTTCACTATACTGCATTAATAGTTTGTTTATCTTAACATAAAAATATACTATCGGAAGAAAATTTATATTCCTGATAGTAACATTTAGTATGAATAAAAATGTAATTAGATAAATTTCTATGTATGGAAACGTTCAGTAATTTGATTTCATGTTATAATGTAAAGAGCTTGAACATAGAACTGATTAGCTTTCCATAAATAACAAAAAAATCTTCATATGATATCACGTGTCAAAATTTTGAAAATGCTCTCGCGTTCTTTAAATCAAAATTTATCTGCTTTTTTAAAAATATTTCATACAACATAAGCATTCTTCACTATACTGCATTAATAGTTTGTCTATCTTAACATAAAAATATACTATCGGAAGAAAATTTATATTCCTGATAGTAACATTTAGTATGAATAAAAATGTAATTAGATAAATTTCTATGTATGGAAACGTTCAGTAATTTGATTTCATGTTATAATGTAAAGAGCTTGAACATAGAACTGATTAGCTTTCCATAAATAACAAAAAAAATCTTCATATGATATCACCTGTCAAAATTTGGAAAATGCTCTCGCGTTCTTTAGAACAAAATTTATCTGCTTTTTTTAAAATATTTCATACAAAATAAGCATTCTTCACTATACTGCATTAATAGTTTGTTTATCTTAACATAAAAATATACTATCGGAAGAAAATTTACATTCTTGATAGTAACATTTAGTATGAATAAAAATGTAATTAGATAAATTTCTATGTATGGAAAAGTTCAGTAATTTGATTTCATGTTATAATGTAAAAAGCTTGAACATAGAACTGATTAGCTTTCCATAAACAACAAAAAAAATCTTCATATGATATCACCTGTCAAAATTTGGAAAATGCTCTCGCGTTCTTTAGAACAAAATTTATCTGCTTTTTTTAAAATATTTCATACAACATTAGCATTCTTCACTATACTGCATTAATAGTTTGTTTATCTTAACATAAAAATATACTATCGGAAGAAAATTTACATTCCTGATAGTAACATTTAGTATGAATAAAAATGTAATTAGATAAATTTCTATGTATGGAAAAGTTCTGTAATTTGATTTCATGTTATAATGTAAAGAGCTTGAACATAGAACTGATTAGCTTTCCATAAATAACAAAAAAAATCTTCATATGATATCACCTGTCAAAATTTGGAAAATGCTCTCGCGTTCTTTAGAACAAAATTTATCTGCTTTTTTTAAAATATTTCATACAACATAAGCATTCTTCACTATACTGCATTAATAGTTTGTTTATCTTAACATAAAAATATACTATCGGAAGAAAATTTACATTCCTGATAGTAACATTTAGTATTAATAAAAATGTAATTAGATAAATTTCTATGTATGGAAAAGTTCAGTAATTTGATTTCATGTTATAATGTAAAGAGCTTGAACATAGAACTGATTAGCTTTCCATAAATAACAAAAAAAATCTTCATATGATATCACCTGTCAAAATTTGGAAAATGCTCTCGCGTTCTTTAGAACAAAATTTATCTGCTTTTTTTTAAATATTTCATACAACATAAGCATTCTTCACTATACTGCATTAATAGTTTGTTTATCTTAACATAAAAATATACTATCGGAAGAAAATTTATATTCCTGATAGTAACGTTTAGTATGAATAAAAATGTAATTAGATAAATTTCTATGTATGGAAAAGTTCAGTAATTTGATTTCATGTTATAATGTAAAAAGCTTGAACATAGAACTGATTAGCTTTCCATAAACAACAAAAAAAATCTTCATATGATATCACCTGTCAAAATTTGGAAAATGCTCTCGCGTTCTTTAGAACAAAATTTATCTGCTTTTTTTCAAATATTTCATACAACATAAGCATTCTTCACTATACTGCATTAATAGTTTGTTTATCTTAACATAAAAATATACTATCGGAAGAAAATTTACATTCCTGATAGTAACATTTAGTATGAATAAAAATGTAATTAGATAAATTTCTATGTATGGAAAAGTTCAGTAATTTGATTTCATGTTATAATGTAAAGAGCTTGAACATAGAACTGAATAGCTTTCCATAAATAACAAAAAAAATCTTCATATGATATCACCTGTCAAAATTTGGAAAATGCTCTCGCGTTATTTAGAACAAAATTTATCTGCTTTTTTTAAAATATTTCATACAACATAAGCATTCTTCCCTATACTGCATTAATAGTTTGTCTATCTTAACATAAAAATATACTATCGGAAGAAAATTTATATTCCTGATAGTAACATTTAGTATGAATAAAAATGTAATTAGATAAATTTCTATGTATGGAAACGTTCAGTAATTTGATTTCATGTTATTATGTAAAGAGCTTGAACATAGAACTGATTAGCTTTCCATAAATAACTAAAAAATTCTTCATATAATATCACGTGTCAAAATTTTGAAAATGCTCTCGCGTTCTTTAAAACAAAATTTATCTGCTTTTTTTAAAATATTTCATACAACATAAGCATTCTTCACTATACTGCATTAATAGTTTGTTTATCTTAACATAAAAATATACTATCGGAAGAAAATTTATATTCCTGATAGTAACATTTAGTATGAATAAAAATGTAATTAGATAAATTTCTATGTATGGAAACGTTCAGTAATTTGATTTCATGTTATAATGTAAAGAGCTTGAACATAGAACTGATTAGCTTTCCATAAATAACAAAAAAATCTTCATATGATATCACGTGTCAAAATTTTGAAAATGCTCTCGCGTTCTTTAAATCAAAATTTATCTGCTTTTTTAAAAATATTTCATACAACATAAGCATTCTTCACTATACTGCATTAATAGTTTGTCTATCTTAACATAAAAATATACTATCGGAAGAAAATTTATATTCCTGATAGTAACATTTAGTATGAATAAAAATGTAATTAGATAAATTTCTATGTATGGAAACGTTCAGTAATTTGATTTCATGTTATAATGTAAAGAGCTTGAACATAGAACTGATTAGCTTTCCATAAATAACAAAAAAATTCTTCATATGATATCACCTGTCAAAATTTGGAAAATACTCTTGCGTTCTTTAAAACAAAATTTATGTGCTTTTTTAAAAATATTTCATACAACATAAGCATTCTTCACTATACTGCATTAATAGTTTGTCTATCTTAACATAAAAATATACTATCGGAAGAAAATTTATATTCCTGATAGTAACATTTAGTATGAATAAAAATGAAATTAGATAAATTTCTATGTATGGAAACGTTCAGTAATTTGATTTCATGTTATAATGTAAAGAGCTTGAACATAGAACTGATTAGCTTTCCATAAATAACAAAAAAATCTTCATATGATATCACGTGTCAAAATTTTGAAAATGCTCTCGCGTTCTTTAAATCAAAATTTATCTGCTTTTTTTAAAATATTTCATACAACATAAGCATTCTTCACTATACGGCATTAATAGTTTGTCTATCTTAACATGAAAATATACTATCGTTAGAAAATTTATATTCCTGGTAGTAAAATTTAGAATGAATAAAATATTTCATTGTCAATATTTGTGGTGTGGAGAGTTTAGTGTTGGCCACAACCCACTCGTTTTATTTTATTTTTAAATATACTATAATTTTTTTCGAGTCTAAGACTCAAAGGGAGTTCATTAAACCACTTAGTACCTTTCTTATAGAAATGTTGTGAGGCAGTTGTACGTAAAAGAGGAATGGTAATACATCCTTGTGAATTTATTCTGCTGCTTAAAGAAATTTATTCTGCTGCTTTTTATTTATTTACAAAAAAAAACTAAAAAAGGGTTTTATCAAAACTAAAAAAAACGATTAAATTCGAATTTCAAAAAACTCACACAATAGAATAAAGATGTAAAAATTAACTGTTTTTATTTCAAAGCCGTATCTTTTGAGGGTACTGGAGAAAAGATCAAAAGATTTTCAAGATTTACTATTTAGTCTACTCAATCCTATAGACTCAAGTTGTTTCTTGAATGTAACGTCATAAATTGAGTTATTACGTGATCTAGCTGATGATTTTAGAAGAGTTACAAACTTCAGTAGAGTGAATTAGAATGGCAAGTATGATATTATGTGCAGCGGATCGAAGAAACAGTTTATTAGATACGCATAAGTTGAAATAATTGGTTCGTATTCATGATATGGTCTTACGTTTATAGCGTCAATCATTATATTTTTAATGGCTTAATTTTGATGTGTGTGTATAATTTTGTCTGTATTTATAATTTAACGTCATGTTTCAGTTATATTGTCTCCATCCATACTTCGATGTAGATTCTTGTGAACAATGGGTCTGTGTAATTAGCAATCAATCATCTTTGCCGTAACCGCATATCCACCTTCAAGGCGTGTTGGACTTACAATATATTACCTTTGTATATTATGATGCATTTATTCGTTATAGCTATTATTTGCACGTGCGAATAACGTATCTGAATTATTATATACATCCCTACTTATCTGTGTTTTTATTATCTGTTTCGAGCTTTTTAGTACCTACTTGTATCGTTTTGACTAGTGCTGATTGTGTTTTTTCAAATCATTTGATTGTTTTTTGATAGCTTATGCTAAAACCACGTCAATTGCTATAATCATTACCTACTCTGATTACAAATTTAGTTTTAAATAATATATCATTATACCTATCTATTTTCTTTAAACTGTAAACTATAAACCACCTTTTTTGGTAAATTTTGCTACCGGTTTTGAACACTAGGAGAGAATTAAAGATAACTATGTCATCTATGGAATGAAAGTAAACACGTTGGTTTGGTTATTTGGGAACAATTTACTAAGAACACCTGACGAATGAAATATACAAAGCTGACAGGAATTAAAAAGAGGTCTGTTGTGGCCTCTGCGAAATAAAATTTGGTAATATTGGCTCTGGACGATATTGCCTGACTCGTTGTGGACTGTATATTTTGAAGGAATTAGTCGGGTTGGGATAGGACAAGAGAAATTTATCACCAGGAACTGCAATCGACTTACCCGGGTTCTTGACGATGTACTGGATGTTGCCTTCCGCATTTCTCGACCAGAGCCTCGAAGTTTCTTGAGATTAGTACACAACACTTAGTGAGCACGTAATAGTTTCTTGAAAATATATATGATGAATTTGTAATGGGTCTGACAATTGTGGAAAATCTCAACTGACTCGAAAAATAAATTGATGTTTCTTTTTATTTCAATGTGTTCTGAATAATTTGAATTATTGAAATGTAGGTTCCGAATGGTTGGTAGGTACATTTTCAGGCATATTAGGTAGGCATATTTTCTTCTGGTCGGCGGTGGGCGGCGTCTTGTCTCAGCGTGGTGATAATAAGCCAAGGATGGAATATGGATAGGCTGGATCTTAAAGGCCCGATCGTCCAATATAAGATGGGCACGACATCTTGAAACAACAGACAAATATACGACGATGCATTAATGTTGAGAAGGCGATGGATGAACGTCAGGATAGAAATATGTGGCGTTCGGTTCTGTATGTCTGACTCGTGAAGGACATGGCGTGATGGTATGTACTAACTAATTAACAAAATTGCACGCATTACTCTATTTTTGTCTTGTTTTTAAATTAAGTTTATTAGTCAAGTAGTGATGCAAAACTAGGATAGTCTTGATCTCCGTTTCGCATAATCAGTCTTATTGGAAATATCTTTTACTCCTGATTTTGCATTTGATACAAGACCAATTTTGACTTCGCTCGTCACTAACCAGAGCCTTCTAAAAAGGGATGTATTTTCTGATTTTGCCATCGCAACTTTATTTTCTCGCAGATTAACTGAACCGTTAACTTTACAAATTTGACCTTGAGATAGTAAAATGATTACTAGGCATGCCATACCGTGGTACTCGCAATTAACTTAATTATAATTAATAAGGAGACATTTGTTAGGTATTGCGACCCCCCCGACCTTGCTCGTTTTACACTTAATTAATTAAACTTTACTCGACGCTTTTAATTATAAACTTAATTGGCCGGCGACTCGGTGGTGTTTGCAAACAGAAACAAGTCTCTGTTCTTCGTACCTTTGTACGTGAAGGGATGTTTACTCCGTTGCTTTGATTCTTGACTTAACTAACTTGCGTCCAATGACGAGATTGCAAAAGTTCTTTAAAACTAAAAATTGGAAACTGATAAGAAGATTTCATCGCTTTTAAACTTCACAACTCCGGTTCTTCAATTCATACATCATTTCATAGTGACCTCATTTCAACCGCGTTTATTCTACTTTCATGCATCTCCTGCCATGTTCATGTCTCACTGGCATACATTAGAGTCGGTATGACGATACCACTGTGAACCGCGAGCTGTGCTTGCCTTGAAATAATTGGGTCAGATATATAATGAATAAATAACTATATTAGAAATACTACAGTCAAAAAATATCTTCTTCTTCGTTTAGTAGACCTAGTTGGTCTGTTCTTCAGAAACTATGCCTCCTGGGATGACGAAGTCCAGCTATCCTTCCATCTCTTGGGTGGCCTCCCGGGTAGGCGGCGGCCAGAAGGGATTTCATTCGCCGCTATATTTGCAAGTCTATCACCGTCCATCCTGGCCCCTCCAAAGAGTGACTAGTCAACTGTGGCGAATGTTGTTGTGTGGTTCGGGCACACCGCCGGCGCAGACGTCGGGTCAGACATCCTGTGTTGACAATGTGACGTCAAATCTGACAGGTGATGATTGCGTCGGATGCCCCCGGTGTTAGCCCGCGGAACCTTCGGACGCCAACACGAGGACCGAGGGGTGCGGGGACAAGCCCTTCCGTTCGATCGGTTGTGCTAGGGGCTTGCCCTTGCTGCCGATCTTGAGCGGTTGCTCCGCCATTTAAGGTTGGATTCTCGGGGGCAGTGGTTGAACCCGATAGATAGTGGATATTCGTGTTGTCCGACGTTGCGGCCGCGTCCGGGGGTGAACAAGACCAATGGGTTCTATAGCGTCACCGGCGTGAAAGTGGTATCGCGATCTCCATCGGATCTACTCCACCGAACGATGTCCTCTATTCCACATGTTTTCCTTATTTGAGTTTTATCAGTGATTGACCTTAGGACCTTCATCTCCGTAAAAAATATATTTATATTTCACGTTTCTACCAGACGATGTAAGTTTTCGTAGTTATAATGATTTCACTTTTTTTGAAATTCGGATTTGTGAAATTTGATTTCACATATCCGAAATGTTTCACGCGGTTCGTACAAGTTCGCACAAATGTGCTAGTAGGTATCTACATAATCCAACTGTCGATTCGTTCAAGAGAATGAAATTCTCTTGAAGGAAGAGGCATTTAAATCCTAGATACGCGAGAATTGTATGCAGGGTCTACTTTTTTCACGGCTTTTCCAACTTTGAAGTAAAAAAAACACCAACTTAGAGGCTTCGCAGCATATATGTTCCATATACGGATTTACTCAGAATTCGGAGTAGAACATTTCGTGTGTCTGTGTGTGTGTGTCCCTTATAACTTTTGATCCGCTCAATTTACAGAGCCCAAAATTTCAAAATATATAAATAATTATAGGCCTACAAAACTTTTATAAGTACTCAGAATTTTGAATTTTTGGTTTATTTTTCCATATATCTCAGAAACCATAAAAGCTAGAAAACTGAAAATTGGTACAAACATAGAAAAATACAAAATCTAAAATTGATTTTTTCAAATAATTCCAGGGTTTCTCAAGCATTTTTTATTAAGATTTTTTTTTATTAAATAGTATATAGAGTAATAGAAGGTATCTTACAACTACGTCAATATTATGCTGAGATGTATAATTTATTTTGAAAATGTGATCAAATGCGAATACATAATAAACAACAGCGGATGCTTTATAAATTGAATGGAAATTAGTCGCAGGAATAATGTTATCAACACCTTTACCATCTTACCTAACAAAACGTAGTCTTACAAAAGGTAATCTGACCTAATCTTACTTAACGACACGTAATCTAACCTAACCTAATCAAGGCAACACAACTCCCATATTAAACGAAAAAAAAAATCTTTCCAAACAAAACTTGCACAATTCAATCTAACCTTGAATAAATTGATAATGATGTGTAATGAAATAAGATTTTATTACTCTCCACACTATGGAATAGGGGAGAGTCATGATTTCGCAAAATTTAAGCGTATTTTTTTTACATCAATTTCTCAATGGGTATCATGTAGAGAATGCACACTATGAGTTTCGTCGTGATGTGTTTGTGTGTATGGCGTATACGCTGTACGCCGTACGCCGTACGCCGTAGCATTTATCTTTTTTGTGTCCTCTCTACAGCCCAAACTATAAGTCTGATCGACTTCATATTAACATCATATGTGTAAAGTGCAAAGACCTAGAGCTGATTAGTTTTCCATAGACAACTTTTGATTTCTTCTCTATGAATTCATCATTTACGTTGTTTTTTTTTTGTGTCCTCTCTGCAGCCCAAACTATAAGTCCGATTGACTTCATATTGATATCACATGTGTTAAGTCCATAAACTTAGAGCTGATTAGTTTTCCATAGACAACGGTTCATTTTTTCCCAATGTTTCTTTATGATTTCATCTATTAAAACTGAAAAAATGCTCTCACGACCTGGAAATTAGAGATATTTTAATTTGGTTTCAACTATTTATACAACACCAAGAATCTTCATAAAATTGTATTCAAAGTTGGTCAATATTCAACGGTTTCAAAAATTATATTTTATTTAATGGATATTTGTATGAAACTTATATGTAACAAGAGATTTTTTTTATATTTGGCAATGTTCAGTTCATTGATTTCATATTGATATAAGAATATTAATAGCTTGAACTTAGAACTGATTAGCTTTTCATAGATATCATAAAATTTCTTCATATGATATCACGTGTCAACATTGTCAAAATGCTCTAACGCTCTTTGAAACAAAATTTATCTGCTTTTTTAAAAATATTTCATACAACATAAGCATTCTACACCATACTGCAATAATAGTTTGTCTATCTTAACATAAAAATATACTATCGATAGAAAATTTATTTTCCTGGTAGTAAAATTTAGTATGAATAAAAATGTATATAATAAGATAAATTTCTTATGTATGGAAAAGTTCAGTAATTTGATTTCATGTTATAATGTAAAGAGCTTGAACATCGAACTGATTAGCTTTCCATAAATAACAAAAATTTCTTCATATGATATCACGTGTCAAAATTGTCAAAATGCTCTAACGTCCTTTAAAACAAAATTTATCTGCTTTTATTAAAATATTTCAAACAACATTAGAATTCTTCACCATACTGCATTAATAGTTTGTCTATCTTAACATGAAAATATACTATCGTTAGAAAATTTATATTCCTGGTAGTAAAATTTAGAATGAATAAAATATTTCATTGTCAATATTTGTGGTGTGGAGAGTTTAGTGTTGGCCACAACCCACTCGTTTTTTTAATTGAAATTCTTCTCTGCTGGGATCGAACCCAGGATTTATAGAAAACTCAAATAATAAAGGTGTTGATAATATTATTCCTGCGAATGGTATTCCTGCGAAAATGGTAAAGGTGTTGATAACATTATTCCTGCGACTAATTTCCATTCAATTTATAAAGCAACACGCTCACGCGAGTCGCTTTGATTATTAAAGACTAGCTGAACCTAACCAAAAATAAGGGGAATGGGATTTACGTACACATCAAACTATTATTTCGCTGTCGTATTTTATTGCATCCCGGCGTATACTTACTTTCCCGTTCATCTGTCTCCAGACGCTAGTAAATCCGGTCTGTACGATACGGAACTGTGGACGCTAACCTTAAATCTATGTGTATTATAAAATTATCTAAAATAAGACGTGAATTACAAAAATATGCAGTTAATGGTGATAGATTTAAATTTATAGTTTATACTTAAAGAGTAAACATGGAGTTATTGAGTTTACCTTGGAAACATTAGTTTTTGTAAAAGTAAAGTACCTACATAAAAATGTTAATATTGATCTAACGATTTGTTATTTAACTCAGTTGACACATTTGTGTTCAAAGATCATAGTATTATTTATGTAACACGCTGTATTTTTTATGTAGTATAAGTTAAATAATATATTATTATACTTGCTTTTGTCCACCGTACATAGGTAGGTATAGTGGTGAGTCATTTGAGTTTTGTGTGAATCCTGGGTTCGATCCCCAGCAGAGGAGAATTTCAATTTAAAAAATTAAATCTTATTTCTCAATTCAAGGTTAGATTGAATTGTGCAGGTTTTGTTTGGAAAGTTTTTTTTTGTTTTATATGGGAGTTGTGTTGCCTTGATTAGGTTAGGTTAGATTACGTGTCGTTAAGTAAGATTAGGTTAGATTACCTTAATAATTATGAAAAATATGAACACATATATTCTACATTTATTTATAGAATATATGTGTTCATATTTTTCATAATTATTATGGAATTCTACAGTTTAGAAGCCGCATCAATCGATAGATTGAAAACTGCCGTTAGATTACCTTTTGTAAGACTTATTTTAAGTAAGAATACGTTTTTCAGGTAAAATTAAGTTAGATGAGGTATTTGTTAATTAATATTAGGTTAGGTATGATTTGATATTGTTAATTAACATCGGGTTAGGTATGATTTGATATTATTAAGTATCATCGGGTTAGATATGATTTGATATTATTAAGTAACATCGGGTTAGATATGATTTGATATTATTAAGTAACATCGGGTTAGGTATGATTTGATATTATTAAGTAACATCGGGTTAGATATGATTTGATATTATTAAGTAACATCGGGTTAGATATGATTTGATATTATTAAGTAACATCGGGTTAGGTATGATTTGATATTGTTAAGTAACATCGGGTTAGATATGATTTGATATTATTAAGTAACATCGGGTTAGGTATGATTTGATATTATTAAGTAACATCGGGTTAGATATGATTTGATATTATTAAGTAACATCGGGTTAGATATGATTTGATATTATTAAGTAACATCGGGTTAGATATGATTTGATATTATTAAGTAACATCGGGTTAGATATGATTTGATATTATTAAGTAACATCGGGTTAGGTATGATTTGATATTGTTAAGTAACATCGGGTTAGATATGATTTGATATTATTAAGTAACATCGGGTTAGGTATGATTTGATATTATTAAGTAACATCGGGTTAGATATGATTTGATATTATTAAGTAACATCGGGTTAGATATGATTTGATATTATTAAGTAACATCGGGTTAGGTATGATTTGATATTGTTAAGTAACATCGGGTTAGATATGATTTGATATTATTAAGTAACATCGGGTTAGGTATGATTTGATATTGTTAAGTAACATCGGGTTAGATATGATTTGATATTATTAAGTAACATCGGGTTAGATCTGATTTGATATTGTTAAGTAACATCGGGTTAGATATGATTTGATATTATTAAGTAACATCGGGTTAGATATGATTTGATATTGTTAAGTAACATCGGGTTAGATATGATTTGATATTATTAAGTAACATCGGGTTAGATATGATTTGATATTATTAAGTAACATCGGGTTAGGTATGATTTGATATTATTAAGTAACATCGGGTTAGGTATGATTTGATATTATTAAGTAACATCGGGTTAGGTATGATTTGATATTGTTAAGTAACATCGGGTTAGATATGATTTGATATTATTAAGTAACATCGGGTTAGATATGATTTGATATTGTTAAGTAACATCGGGTTAGATATGATTTGATATTATTAAGTAACATCGGGTTAGGTATGATTTGATATTATTAAGTAACATCGGGTTAGGTATGATTTGATATTATTAAGTAACATCGGGTTAGGTATGATTTGATATTGTTAAGTAACATCGGGTTAGATATGATTTGATATTATTAAGTAACATCGGGTTAGATATGATTTGATATTGTTAAGTAACATCGGGTTAGATATGATTTGATATTATTAAGTAACATCGGGTTAGGTATGATTTGATATTGTTAAGTAACATCGGGTTAGATATGATTTGATATTATTAAGTAACATCGGGTTAGGTATGATTTGATATTGTTAAGTAACATCGGGTTAGATATGATTTGATATTATTAAGTAACATCGGGTTAGGTATGATTTGATATTGTTAAGTAACATCGGGTTAGATATGATTTGATATTATTAAGTAACACCGGGTTAGGTATGATTTGATATTGGTAACATTGGGTTAGGTTTGATTTGAATTTCGTTTTCGTAAGGTTAGATTATTAAGTTTTATTCGATTATGACATGATTTACTCTTCGAATTTGCTAAACATAAGTACCTACTTCTCTCTTTTATCAAATTCTGATTAAATTAAACATGTTGTATAATGAATTTATAACTGATACGCTGTGGACAATAATTATTATTTATATAGATTTAAATATTCATATGGCTTTTAGACAGGTCACACAATTCCTACCATAATAATATTTGCATTATTGAGTGTTACATTACAGTACACATTTTCCGTACATACATAATATTACTTTAGCGATGTTTTAGTTACATATTTCTATACCTAACATAACACATGGCGTTATCTGTAACTAACGATAAGCATTTTAATGTTTACTTTATACCTAACTGAGTTAGCTCTGACTTCAGCTATAACAAATCTCCTATTGTAGGTACATACTCTATAATGTAATGAAATCATTGCTTTATCGTTAAACGTGGTTGCTTTACACACATTGGATAACTTTTTCAACTGTTACTGCATCAAATTCGTACAATTCCACAATTAATAATTATCTTCTTTTTTACGTCAGCCCTCCTTCGTCCAGTAATATTTAAGATGTTTTATTTTGACATTAAAAAACATGTATATGTCAGGATAGGATAGTGTCAAGTAATTTTCAGTCCTTTTTTCCTAAATACAATATTCAGTTTCATAAACGTCATGTTGAAATTCCCACCATAATAATTTTAACGCGTAATATTGTATGTATGTGGCATTTTTTTGCCCGAGCATCAATCAAAAACGCGAATGTTTTAAACAATAAATTTATTTATTTATTTTACCTTTTATCACACCATATTTATAATGACAACAGTAAGTAGATTGCTGCTGCCCAACTAGGAAATCCTGTTCTAGGGCTAGCAGTTTACAATTTTTATTGACAATTATATGTAATTATGAACCAGGTGATTTTTCCCGTTCCACACTAAATATATACACAGTTCTGTCCTCCCATAATTTATGATGTATTTTTTAATATTCATTTTGAATATTCTTTATGATGTTATTTCTTTAAGAGAGGAAGGTAAACTGTTGTAGAGTCGTGGAGCAATAAATGAAAAATTTCTTTGACCAAAAGATGTTTTCATATGTGGGATTGTGTATTTTAGGTTTATACTTGTTCGTGTGTTTATAGATTGTTGTGTTCTCGGGTATTGTAGTGTACTTTTATGAAAGTAAGTCAGAATGAATTTTGCAACGCATCTCTGAGCTAGACAAAGTTTTTCCATGATGGTCTAGGAAAATACATTGCACATTGCTTTATTCACAACCAGTGACGGTTTTCGATATTATATAAAAAATATATTTTTAAAATGTTTTATTGTGTTTTTTTTCTATTTTTGTCACATAATATTTTTTTCGTCGTAATTATATGTCATGATGAAGTTCTATCATAAAGTGACAGTTTCAAAAAATATATAAATTTAGGTAATGGATACTGAAATTTAATCATGAAAACTTACGCCATTTGACAGTATTGGTTATACGTTATTATACGTAGGTAATTATTTTGATCTGATATTCATACATTGCAATTTTTATGCTTTTTCTTAAATATTCTCTAATATATTTATTAGTAACTCACACGGATCCCTTCAGATTAGCAATTTCGGGAACATTGAATGTCTTCAATGAACAATCATCAACTATATGTTGAGCATCTGGGGGGCAAGTCTGGTTCGACCGGCGAAATCAAAACCCTAGTGACTACCCATATCATGGTTATAATAATCCTATGGAGTTCTATGACTTCTAAAGATATTATAGAACTCCCATAATATATAATAATTATATCCATGATATAGGTAATCGTGAGGGTTTTGATTTCGCCGATTGAACCAGACTTGCCCCCCACGTTAGAGATTTTAGTCACTAATTTATTTATTTATTTATACATCTTCTTGTACATAATATAAACAAATATAATTGTACACTGGCGGGCTTATTGCCATTAGGCAATTTCTTCCAACCAACCAGAATCTCTTCTCTTTTGTTTTTGTACTTTATTTTTCCATATATCTCAAAAACATAAAAGCTAGAACGCTGAGAATTGGTATAAATATACCTACACAAATACAAAATCTCAAGCTTGTTTTTTTTTCAAAAAAGTTCCAGAGTTTCTCAAACATTTTATGATAAATTTATGTGTTTAACTGCCTGTATTTTCACAGTTTTTAAAATATAAAAAAGCCGACATCCCAACTAGAAAATTTAATTTTCTATAAAAAATATGAAAAAACATTTTTTTTAACAATTTTTATAAAAATTGAATTTAGTGACGACATCGTTTAATTCAATTTGTAAGGGAGTATACATTACACAATATCTACGGGGACTCAATAGTTTGATACTTATGTAATCTCCAAACAAACATACTTACACACATACCATTATACTGTTTTCATATCTTGACATACCTACATACATACCTTCATGTGTTGTATATAAAATAAAATATCTTAAAATATTGAATAATTTGTATTTATGGGTTTATAGTTTGGTAGGTACTTATTCTTCAATGGGCATGATGACTAATTTTGAAAAACTATCTCACGATGTTTTTACGCATTCACTGTTTTCAAATATATATACATTTCTACATAAAATAAAGGTTTAGTAGCAAAAATCGCCATTTTAAAATCAAATTTGACACCAAAAAACGCTTGTAGTATCATGGCGGCTGCCGACCCTGACGGTGACGTCACGATATCGTAAACTGCATATCACTACAATATGTAATATATGTATTCTAGGACGATTTGTGTATTTATAATCAATTCAAAAGTGCATAAGTGTTGTGCGGTCCCTAAATGTACAAACACGACGAAAAAAACGCCTACTGAGGTATATGTTTTCGTCCCACGCGAAAAAAAAGAGAAATAAGTGATTAAATTTCGCACGGCGAGACACAAGTGTATTTTATTAAGTACGCGTTATCAATGAAGTACAGTATTTGTTCCCCCACCTTTAGCTCTCAATAATATAATATTTACCATTATTTAGGCAATAAGCATATAAAGAACTTCATTAATGTCCAAACGTCAAAATAGGCCATCATACGTTTCCCGCGTATGTTTTTAGCTTATGAACACATAATGTAGAGAGAAGAAGGAGCATATTTTATCGATTTTCGAGATGTAAGTTGTATTTAAATTACAGATAAATAAAGTACTTATATGTACTTATTATTAAGTTTTTACGTTTCGAAATTCTGATGAGCAAAAGTCTTTGTTCGACGCAAAGAAATATCCGACCATCAAAAGTTCCATTCTAGTTAAGAGTAGTTAAGACAGGCAGAAAAATGACTACTATGGCTGCTATTGCTAAAAATAACGATAGCAGATAAATATAGCTTGTTATGAACACAATACAAATAACGAGCGCTATGTAATAATTCGTATGCTGCTAAAATTGTAACGATGTTTTAAAACGCATGCTTCGCGTAATCGCCGTTGTTTCGCAAATCGCTTCATTGCATGAAAAAAATATAGCTTGCTAGTTTAGTTTGGCAGTGACCAGCATCATAACGTGTCGAACGTTCGTCAGCTCACCATCG
The DNA here is from genome assembly GCA_963576475.1 of Molanna angustata. Taxonomy (NCBI): domain Eukaryota; kingdom Metazoa; phylum Arthropoda; class Insecta; order Trichoptera; family Molannidae; genus Molanna; species Molanna angustata. Next base: position 2,212,722 of record OY754977.1, on the reverse strand, counting down.
CGTGACAAAATTGTAGAATACTAAAACTAAATTAGTTTACCATACGTTGCGAGCGTTCATTATTTATTTATTTATTCAATAAAAACTAAGTTACATACAAAATACAATTAACATAGGCCCGATATTACAGTCGGCCCTCAACTCATTGAGTTTGTCAAACTCAAGATTAATGTTAAGGGGAGATTGAATCCATTTCCGTATTACAGTGCAATATGACATGTCAGTTACTAAATCATCAATTATAGACATATTTCACTTTTTCTGTGGTTATTATCTGTCAAATTTAAATAACCTCAAATAATACGAAATACAAAACGGGACGCTACGACTTTAAATACCATTGTTTTATTATCCAACATGGTAAATTTATTTTTTTTTCACCAAAATAATGCTTTTAAATGCCCGTGTTCGTTTCAATACGGCTGTCAGTTTGTTTTGTTGTGTGGCGCCACCGTCGATATAACTAACGCCTTTAGTGATACAACACTGAATCTACACATGTTGCCTAACGCCTCTAGTGATAGAAACTGAAACTACACGAGTTGCCTAGCAAATGAAAGTTGACTCACAGTTAAGTACTTAATCTGCCAGAAACGTTGAGTTAAATATTTGTCGTTTTAGTGACGTATTTGAGGGAAGATTAGGTCTAAACGGACACTGTAATACGCTATATTTTTGTAAAACTTGAGTTTAGCTCTTAAACTGACACTGTAATACCGGCCCATAGTGTCCCCCGATAGGTAGGCGAGTATCTAGGTAAATTGAAACTATTTGCTTTGATGAATCCTTGTTCCATTTATATTTTATTTGTTTTAGTTTTAAGTATCTAATTAAAATATTAATATATCGATAACACCAAAATAAACATAGTCCAGACCGACAATTAATGCGTATATTGTATTGAAGACTATCAGAAGAATTGACGCGACCATACTATGACGTCGTGCGCTCTGATTGTTTTTTCTCATAAAATGGCGGACTAACACATTTTGTAGTTTTATATTTATAATATTATTATTATTCACTCCTTTAAAATGAAAATAAGTACATTTTTTAAATCTTTATAACCTATTTTATTTTTTAAAATCATAATTTCAATGATTTTTTTCTTATAGTCATCACACCTATTACATTACATTATATTTTTTTTAATATATTAATCATTATATGTATATGAATCATAACAATTATCCCATATGTATATCTTATTATATTCTGATCTACTAGATTCATCATAATACATTGTGTATTTCCATTTCAACCTCATATAACACTGTACAACTCCCACAAACTTCATCATTACTGTACATAACAAAATCAAAGAAACAATATAATAACATAATTTTATTTTATAATCAAGCAATGAAAGCCACCAAGTTATTTATTTCTGAAACGTTAAATATTCTCCACCACGTTACAATACTCGGTGCGTGTTATAACAGATGCGTCAACGATTCAATAGAGCGGATAGCGATATTATTTGGTTTATTGTCCCAAATAAACCAAATAAATCAATAAATAAAAATAGCATGTTAAAAATAAGCAGCATATTCCATATAGCTTGTTATGAAAAAAATAGCCATTTCGAACAACACTACAGTTGACAGTAACAAACACAATTGACACTAACAATATGGTGACGTCATGCGCTCTGATTGGTGTTTCACATAAAATGGCGGACTAACATATTTTGTATTTTTATTTTAATAATATTAATATTATTCGCTCTTTTAAAATGAAAATAAATATATTTTTTCAAATCTTTATAACATATTTTATGTTATAAAATCATAATTTCAATGATTTTTTCTTACTGTCATCACGCCTATTATACATACCATCGCCATCGACAGGTGGATCTCATGTGTGACATGCAACTAGTATTATTACATAGAGCCCATATTTTATAGAAGTCATACTTATAACACTAAATGTAGTAACTGAAAATATGATATATGTGAATATGAACTTTTCAAAATCACCACGTGTAAAACCAACTCTTACAAAAATTCATTTATCAACCGAAGTTGCTATTCCTATAATCAACTTTTTAACTCAATTGACCCTTTTCATTTAAATATTGATACTTTTAAAAAACAAATCCTTTCCGTATTATATTACCCCTTAACGGCTCCCTAACTTACTATAACACATAAATCCTCTCACACTCACACATGCACACACACTCACTCACACATACACACAATCACACGCCATCATATTATACTAATTTTCAAAATATCTTTTATACTGGATAAATATCTTTTATACTACTAAATTTATATTGGATTTTATTTTTTATTTTGTAAAATACTCATTGCTGGAGATAGGTCACCCGCACATTAATGTTGAAATTTAATGAATCATCGCACGGTCGTAAATGCAGTGCCGTTGTAGGGTACCCACTAACAATACATTGATTTTTATGTGACCCCTTCAGTGACAATGTGGCTATATTTTCATTATTTTGTATTCATGCAGTTATATATTTATATTTTTTTTCTCTTATGTTATTTTATATTTTCATATATATATGTTTTCTATGAATGCGTGTACGTGTTCTATGTGAATTACTAATATATAATAGTCTGTAATTGGCTCAATTTATATGTAATTGTTTTATATAAAAAAAATATACAGCTGTTGACTATTTATAAAAATAAATAAAAAAAAATAAAATATGGAAACCGAAGATTGATACACTATGAAGGGCCGGTCTTATAAACGTCCGTTAGTTAGATTTCAGACCAAACAAACCGAAATTTGATACAAATGCTCTATATTTCGTCTTATAACAATCCGTTAGTTAAATTTTAGTAAAAGTTTACCGATAGCCTTTACCGACGGTCGGACCACCGATTAAGCGTTCGTTAACGATAAGTTATGGAAGGATTGAGTTTTACCACACTTGTTTTTTTTATGTTGTGGTACATTTTCAATATTACGAATATTTTGAAATATACTGTTTTATATTTTATTGGATTTTTATATTGAATTGCTTTTTTTCAGTAAAAAATGTCGTCTGACAGTGATTTTGAATAACCAAAACAAATTTGATTACAAGTTTGTGTTTGACCAAATATTTTATTATTTCAACATGACATTGATGACACTGAATTTCGTTTTTTTTTATATTAATTATTTTTTTTTATTTAAAAAAAAGAATTTCAGTTGAGGCGAGGTTTGAACGAACCCGCGTCCACTGAATTACTAATCCAGCGCGCTAGTTAAATAATAAAGGATTATCACCATTTTTGTAATTTTTGATATTGTTTGAAGTACGCAAAAAAATAAACACTCTCTGTTTATATATTGCAATGACAGCACCGCTTAATCCATTACAATCCATTATAGTCCAATACAAATCGATTGAAAATCCATTGTAGTCTTATTAGACTGTAACTGTCAAATAAACGGACAGTTAAAATAGTTTTATAATACCGCCGATAGTAATATCTACTAAGGAACATCCATCCGTTAGTAAATCGTAAACATACTTACGAATATTTGGTCTCTCGTTTATAAGACTGGCCCTATGAAGTTACATGTTAGTAAGGGTAACTATCGCGTGAGTTAAAAGGGGTTTATACGTTATTTGAATTATCGGAAATCCAAAATTTGTTGATTTTTTTGCATTTAAGAAGAAACCTGACTTGAAATGAAAAACTTTAACGGTCATTTACTTTGATTTTATGCAACTCTTTAAAGCTCGTACAATATTTATTTTATGTACGGCATAATATTGTTCTGGAGTAATTAAAAAAAACTGCAAAAATATTTTTTTAACAATTCATTTAGGGAAATTAATACTGAATTTTAAAATTGTGTGACGCTTATTATTATTCACCAGAAACATGTTGAAAATACTTAAGGAATTTTTTTATAATTATGTACTCAGTTTTGAAATTTGCTTTCAAAATTCGATGTTTAGGTTTATATGCCATCTTAAAATAAAGTTTCAGCAAATCTTTAAAATGAAATAAGACTAGTAGACAATGTGTTTTTGTTGTGGAGTTTTATGTTGTCTAGGAAGGAATAGATAACGTTCGATTTAACACTGATACAAATGTGTTGATAAAATAATATTTGCACTTAAATATTAGTGATGAGCAAATGCAAGACCAAGACTGGAGTGTTCTTGGTCTCGCATTTACAAATGTGGTCTTGGTCTTGCATACTCGATCGAGTCTTGGTCTTGCACTCTTGGTCTTGGTCTTGCATACTCGATCGAGTCTCGGTCTTGCATGCCCAGTCATGGTCTTGCAAGTCTTTGCAGGTATTGCAAGGTTTCCAAAATAATATTTTTATTTTTGTGTTAAAATTCATTAATTTATTTAATAAATTTGGCAAAAAACAATTTAAAGTATTTTGTCGATAGTACGTAATTGCTTAGCTTTTAATTGCAAATGAACAAGAATGTGTGCATTTTTTCCTCTCCCATTATCTCCTCCTTTTCCTATTTTCCTCAAAGTCCCACCAAGCAATGACAACATTGTGTTCTTTTACTTTTTTATTTAGATTTAAGAATGTATGCATATATAATATGATAGTGTTTGTTTATACGAATTGTTAAAGTGCATTTCACTATTTAATAATAAGCTGCAAACAGTTTTTGGTCGAATATTTTTTATTATTGCATATGCGCAAACATTGGATTTTTTTCCCTGTCGGGAGTCAAAGATATTTTTTAACAGATTTTTAATTATCTCAATAGAGACGAAGTTGGAATATTTATTGTAGGAGAACCGGGAAATCAAGGCACCTACAGGGCTTACGACCTGTCATTGGCTGGTTTACGTGATCACTTTATGCGCTTGCGCAACGTTCACCAATTATGCCTTATTTTCAAGCGAAAAGAATTTCAGTATTACAATATATAGAACTTTCAAAATTGAATTGATAGGGATCTCATTAAAAGGCATAATTGGTGAACGTTGCGCAAGCGCATAAAGTTTTTGGTCCTTGAATTGTGTTGTATAATGTAATTAATTGTACTCTGTTAGGACTGTTTTGTTTACTTACTTACTTACTCAGCCTCTTCTTGAGTCCAGTATTGGACAAAGGCCTCCCGCTTGGACTTCCACTGTTCTCTATCCTGTGCCATTCTTCGCCATTCAGGACCTACCACTTTTTTGATGTCATAGGACCATCTGTTTTGTTTACATTGAAATAAAATAAAATTTTGCAAAACTCTTGCATTAGTTCTTGCTAGCCTCTTGGTCTTGGCCTTGCGGTGACACGTACGATTTTGGACTTGGTCTCGCAAGACCAAGACTGCAAGACTTGAAGAATTTTGCCCATCTCTATAATAGATATTATAATTCAGCCATCGCTTGACTACGCATATGTTTTTTTTTATCTGGATGCCAAAGAAGAAAATGTTATATATGCTTTATTTTTAACGTCCGAAATTTTGATACGTTAACAATTCTGTCATAAATTTAATTACCCCCGATCTTTGCAATACATTAAAATAAATGTCATATATTTTTTTTTACTAGATCCTAAAAGTTCACTTATATTGTACGAGTACCAAAACTCATTATATTTTTTATTTAAGACAGAGACTTGTTAAATGAGTAATACAGATTTTTTTAAAATTATTTGTTTTATTAAATTATATATAATAATAATAATAATGCAGAAAGTGCAAATTACAAAAAGAAACAATAGAACACATAACAGGTGGCTGCTCAACTCTTGCACCGACGGAATATACAATAAGACACGATAACATCTGCAAACACATATATTTGGAACTAGCCCACAAACATAAACTTATCGAAACACACCCCAAGTGGTATCAATACACACCCCCAGCTGTAACAGAAAATGATAACTACAAACTATACTGGAATAGAGACATAATCACAGACAGAACAAACCTACATAACCGACCAGACATTACATTAATCGACAAAATACATAAACACACATATCTAATAGAAATATCGATACCAAATACAGCAAATCTACAAAAGAAACATTTAGAAAAAATAGATAAATACATACCTTTAGCAGAACAGATAAAATCACAGTGGAAACAAGAAAAAGTAACAATAGTCCCAATAATATTATCGTCTACAGGCATCATACCAAAAACTCTCCAAAAAAATATAGACATACTAACGTTACCCCCATACGTAATCACCAACATACAAAAAACTACAATTATCAACACATGCACAATAGTCAGAAAATTTCTACAGGTACCACTTTAAACAACTACATACAACCACACAGACACACAAACACATAGCCTCACAACTTGAGTACGCTCCGTTGTGAAGGAAACTACCGAACCATAACCGAGATCAATCTTACATAATAATAATACATTTATTGAGCAGAAGAAGTTAAGGTACATACAAATACAAGATATAAACAATAAAATAAAATAAATGAAAACAACCTCCAACTCAAAAGGACCATGCTCAGCTATGTTGCAGGAGGACAAGCCCCCTGCAGCTGATTTTCAGCATGATCCTAATGCTTACATATTTTAATTAAAATTTCAAAAATGCCCCAAAACTATAACGAAACAAAATACCTACATAAATCAAAAACGCACTCATATAATACATACACACATTTATACATATAAACCCACACACACACATTCACAAAAAAAATCTTACATACTTCACACTATGATTGCGAGGCCAGAAGCATCGCTCGACATTTCTTCTTAAAAATGTGGATTTTTTCCACTGCTTTTAGTGGTGGAGGCAAGTCATTCCGGACAGCATTTAGTTGCAGCGTATTTGAAGCAACCTTCTAACGCTGCCCCTCCATGCCTAGGAATGAGCAATAAGAAACTTCTGGCTCTCGTACCATAGTGTTGTACTTTTTTCAAATTAAGAACTAAAACAACAAATTTTGTTGTTAATTTGTTGTTGACGATAAATTTTCTTTTAGTTCTTAATTTGTTGTAGACAACAAATTTTGTTGATTTAGATCTGTATTTGTTGTCGACAGCAAATTTTGTTGTTTTAATTCTTAATTTGTTTTTTCGTTCTATTATTTATCATTCGTTCACCGTCTGTCTCTGACGGCTTATTTTGATGTTTTAATTCTTAATTTGTTGAGAGCAAGTTTAGTTTTTTTGGCCTATTATTTATCATTCGTTCACCTTCTGTCTTTGACAGCACATTTTGTTGTTTTAATCCTTAATTTGTTGTTTTAGTTTGTTGTTGAGAGCAAGTTAAGTTTTTTTTTGTTCTATTATTTATCAATCGTTAACCGTCTGTCTTTGCCTAATACGTTATGTTCGTTTACTTGTTATTTTAATAATATAAACACTTACTTGCACCCTGCGCGAGTGGCAAGTTTATTGTCGTATGGCAATTTCTTCCAACTAATCAGTGTTTAAAATAAATTTAAAAATGCGCTATAAATGAGGAGAATAAAAAAACGTTTAATTGTAACTGCAGCTAAAGCAGAAAAGATATACATTCATTTGAAAACACAATTAAAAAAACAAAAACAATGAAATGCAAGCTAGAGTAGAGAACAGTATATAGATAATAATTAACAGTTGATTAATTTAATATTAATTAACATCGTTCAAAAAGATATGACAGTTCAATACGACATCTGATAAAGCTCTCTAATCCTTGGCGTTGTAATTAATCACCCCGTGATCTCTTGCGGAATGAGGCCATTAATTATCGAGGGCGGGCAATCAAAAGGTCTCCAAAGGTGATGTGCTCCTCAATTGATGAATCATCATCATCATCTCGATTAAACGTGCTGGAATATGATGTGACGATGTTTAGTAGAAGCCGAGGTGTAACAATGATGGCACGTGACTCAGATGCATGATTAAAGGAACTCCTCCACACAATCTATAGCTGGGATGGTGCTCGACCCCTGATCCCAAAGGTATTAACGATTCATGATATTATTATGTAAAGATAATTCTGGATGCCTCGGAATAATGGAAAGAATTGCGACACAATTTGACTTATAAGCAAATACGGTGAATCATTGCAAATTCCAACAGTGCACTTGTATAGAAAGACATAGGTGACATCACGTCGTAATGTCCCACGCGGTGTAGGCAGAGAGAACCGAGCACAACATTTTTCTATCCTGGCACGTATCCGTCGCCTCGTCAACATTCATGGCATCCTCTCATACTTGTTCTTTGACAAAATTTTAATCAAGAACTTAAGGCACCTACAGGGCTTACGACCTGTCATCGACTGGTTTACGTGATCACTTTATAATATTCCAACTTCGGCTCTATTAAGATGTTAAAAAAAGAGCTTATCAATAAAAATATCTTTTGACTCCCGAAAGGGAAAAAAAATCCAATGTTTCCGTCTTCTTCTTTCTTATTTTTCCTGCCCCTCTATCCCGGTTTAATTAACATCGATTATTGAAAAATAACACCCCTTTTCAAAAAATATATTGCTAATAATAACACCCTTTTTTCAATTAAAAAAAATAACGGAAATAATAACACCTTTTCATTTTTCTACAAAAATAACACTCATTTTTCAATAAATAGTTCTTAAAATAGCACCCTTTAAAAAAATACGTAAATTATATCACTGCTTTTCGTTTTTCTACAAAAATAACATCCCTTTTCAAAAAATATATTGCTAATAATAACACCCTTTTTTCAATTAAAAAAAATAACGGAAATAATAACACCTTTTCATTTTTCTACAAAAATAACACTCATTTTTCAATAAATAGTTCTTAAAATAGCACCCTTTAAAAAATACGTAAATTATATCACTGCTTTTCGTTTTTCTACAAAAATAACATCCCTTTTCAAAAAATATATTGCTAATAATAACACCCTTTTTTCAATTAAAAAAAATAACGGAAATAATAACACCTTTTCATTTTTCTACAAAAATAACACTCATTTTTCAATAAATAGTTCTTAAAATAGCACCCTTTAAAAAAATACGTAAATTATATCACTGCTTTTCGTTTTTCTACAAAAATAACATCCCTTTTCAAAAAAAAAAATGTCGCGAATAATTCAGGTCTCTAATGATTAGTGAGAAAATCTTACAGTCTTGTAGTCTTACATTTTACGTAATTGTCGGTCTTCGTGGCTCAGTTGGTTGGACATTCTGCTCCTGAGCGAAAGGTCCTGGGTTGGATTCCAGGCGGAGACACAGGTTTTGACTGTCTCCAGAATGTGGCAACTTGTTATTGGGTGCGTGTTAAATTAATATTAGATAAGACCACCCTGGTGATCTGGTGATTATATTTGAGGATGTTGTGACTAAGCAATGGTGTTGTTTCTTCCAGCCAGGTACTGCCAACGGTCTCCAGGACAAGGGTTTAGTGGCCGAGGGCACAGTCAAGTTCGGGTGGATCCAGGGTGTGCTGGTGAGATGTCTCCTCAACATATGGGGTGTGATGCTCTTCCTGCGGCTCTCATGGGTTGTGGGACAAGCTGGCATAGGTATTGTACATACTTTATTGTTATTTTTAATGTAAGTACATCCTCATGCATTCCCTAAATTAAGCATAAATGCTTGTGCTATAGGTGAACGAAATCGGCCGTGGCAGGATTCGGATCTACTAATCCAAGGCGCTATCCACTCTGCCATCACCCATTGTCTTGTAAATCCTGGGTGTTTACGAAGTATATTGATTTTTTTTAAAGGTTAAAAAACATGTCTCCTTTTTTTACATATTTTTTGATTTTGTTTAATCACAACATATTTACAATGACAACAACAAGTAGATTACAGCTGCCTGACTAGGAAATCCTGTTCTAGGGCTAGCAGTTTACAATTTTAAGTATCTAACAATATAAGCAATTATAAACCAGATGAATTTGTTCGATTCCCAGTGGACATGTTAATTTGAAATTCTCGCTGGTGTACTCGATCACTTTGCGCAACTGCGCGACGTACCTGGTTTTTTCCGGTTTCACCCTTGAAAAATAATATATTCCTGCTTCATCTTCATTGTGGTATAATCGATTTATCTTGAGCTCGTTAATTTAATTTTAATTTTTCTTAACTATCCAAGTAAACATGAGTCTGCTCACCTTTATTGTATTCGTTGTAGGTGTTGCTAACTTATTATATAAATAATTGTAATGTACAATGTAATTAATTGAATAAATGAATAAATAAATTGTTGTTATTGTTGTCTCCAGGTCAAGCCATCGTGTTGATCCTCACGACATCTGCTGTGACGACCATCACCGCACTTTCCATGTCGGCCATCAGCACCAATGGCGTCATAAAGGGCGGTATGTACCAATCAATATTTTTTTTTTTGTAACGTGATCGCTCTCAAAGACCCTGGAGCGGCTGCACATCCACTAGTGGCGGCCACGGCATATTGTGGCCGACACAAGTGGCTTGACTTAAGGCATACGGATGTACACAAATATTTTAATTAATTTCTAATGTATGAAACACGAAAAAATATTGTATATCACCATATGTAGTTGTAGTTTTTTTTAATTACTTAATATAAATAAAAGTGTTTTACTAAAAATAATTTTACAAGAAAAGTATTAAACAAATTAAAATGTCAAAAAAATCACGCATTAGAATAAAGATGTAAAAATAAACTGTTGTTTTAAAATACGTACCTATCTTTTGATAGTGCATACTGGGGAAAAGATATTCATATTCGTATCTTTTGATATATTGTCGGCCTTCGTGTCTTAGTTGGTTAGGTGTCTGACTGCTGATCCAAGGGTCCCGGGTTCGATTCCCGGTGGAGACACAGTTTTTAAAATTGTGTTTTCAGTCTGGATCTGTGAGACGATAAATATCGTAAGTCTCCAGAATGTGGCAACTTGTTATTGGGTGCGTGTTAAATAATTATTTGACATAGCACCTGTTAGTTGCCCGAGAAGCTACATAAAATAAAAAATAAAATAAAATAGCCTACTATAGCCTAAATAATGTAACACAATGAAAGACGTTAATAATAGAAATTTAAACATATTAGTTAGAACACCTCAGAATGAGTTCCTCAGGACTGATGACGACTAAGGGGCCCCCTTTTTTAATTATTTTTTGGCGTCCAACCCAAGGGGCCCGTTCAAAACCAGTTACATTACCTAACTAAGTCATTCATGATTAAAACATAATGTTTGAAATATGTCACAAAGTTTAAACCAAGAATGATTCAAACCGATATTGAAGTCACCGTTTTTTCCTTTGGTCGGACTTCCTCAGTTTTGATCCGTCCTGAGGAAGAAGCGGTCGCTTCGTTTCGAAACCGGTCGTATAAAAAAGCTTATTTGGGACTAATATAAAGCGAATACCTAAATTGATTGACTCGTCGCTCAACCTTATTTTTGTGCAAAAAAATGTCTGCCTTTTAATACTGCGACAACAATACATTTTTTTTTGTCGTACAATGCATTTGTTTTGCATTTTATTGTTGAATAATTCGCAACTTGTCGCCGCCGGCCGCCATTGTTGAGTCCGTTAATTTTGGCGGGAAAACAATGCATGCACTCGATCATTCGCGGAAATAGATACCTACTATCTTATATCATCCATCTATCTCTTTCTGTGTCCGTACATCCGGTTGATCTTGAATCAATCACAGCGAACATCCCACTTCCGGCACAGCCGTCATTCAAAAATAGAATGAATAGAAAATCATAGACAAATGCGTATTTTCCGTTTGTTTTGTGTAAAAAAAATAATTTCAGGATATATTTTTTCACAACCTGAATTATTTTTTTTGCTTTCTCTCAACCACAATAATACTTAATTTTAATTTTGTTTATTTTACTAGTTGCATGTAACATATGAGATCCAACTGTCGATAGCGATAGTATGTACCTATAGTTGAAGAATAAGTACCAAACTATGAACCCATAAATAAAAATTATTTAATATTTTAAGATAGGGTATTCCCCGATAAATGGAAAAAAGCTTTCATTACCCCTATTCACAAAGGCGGCAACACAAATGACATCGAAAATTATAGACCTATTTCAATACTGTCAGCAATACCTAAGGTTCTTGAAAAAATCGTTCATGGACAAATATTAGCAACCGTGAAAAGAAATATAGTAGATGAGCAACATGGTTTCATGCCTAACAAATCAACGACAACTAACTTGCTAGTATACTCAGAATATCTCTTCCAATCACTCGACGACAAAATTCAAATTGACTCAATTTATACAGACTTCAAGAAGGCCTTCGACAAAGTGGACCATAGTATATTAATGGAAAAATTATCAGATAATGGAATTAAAGGCAGCCTACTCAGGTGGACAAAATCATACATTACAAATAGGCATCAGGTAGTTGTTCTCAACGGCCATTCCTCCAATAAAGTAAAAATAACATCTGGAGTACCTCAAGGTTCAATCCTTGGCCCACTACTCTTCACGATATCAAATAACGATATCAACTCATGTTTCATAAATAGTAATTTTTTAATATTTGCTGACGATTTAAAAATTTTCCTTAAAATTAAACATGTACACGATTGCACAGCTCTCCAGGACGACCTAAATAGATTAAACGATTACTGTCAGCGAAATAAACTATATCTTAATTTAGCTAAATGCAAGACTATCACATTTACAAAAAATAAAAATATTTTCCAACATAATTACTACATCGACACTCATCCACTTGACAAAGTCAACAATATTCGGGATCTAGGAGTTGTGTTTGATAGCAAACTTCATTTTGACATCCATGTGGAAAACATAATCAACAAAGCATATAAAATGATGGATTTTGTGATGAGATTGACTAAAGAATTCAAAAAAACCAGCTCATATTTAATATTATATAATACGTTAATCCGCTCACAACTCGAATACTGCTCTCAAATATGGAATCCACATTACAACATATACGCCGAAAAAATTGAAACAATTCAGAAAAAATACCTCAAGACTATGCAATACAGAACACAGAATCCCCGACTACCATACACTGACCTACTTAATAATTACAATCTATGCACACTAAAAGAGAGACGTACCCTATTTGACATGACAACACTACACAAAATAATCAATAGCACGTTTGACTGTCCAGCACTCGTTAGCTCAATTAACATACATGCACCACTCAGATGCCTAAGAAACAACTTGCTCTTCCTCCCGTCAACTTCAAACACAAATGCAGGATTTAGGAAACCAACCAACAGAATGTGCAATGAATACAACAAAACCTTTCCAGACACACACATCTTCTCCAAATCATACACAGCATTCAAACACGAAATAAAACACATTCAAAAATCATCACCACAACACGCGATGACATAATAATACACATACTCTATTGAGATATTAATCATCTGTCATAACATACTACACCATCTCTTTTATTGAATTATGGCTCCTTAATTTTAATTTTATTTTATGTATTTTTGTTTTTTTTTCTCTTTTTTATCATTATGTTAATGTATAACTCTTGTTTCTCTATTTCTCGCCTCAATATTTATTTCTCGCCTCAATACTTATTTCTGTATAATTATTTTCTTATCTATTTCATTTCGTTTATGTTAATTTAAATTGATTTTTTTTTCTTTTTCTTCTTTACTTGTTTTGTCTTTTATTATTATTGTATTACTTTGCAAATTTTCACTTTCATATGTTTATATTGTGAATACTGTAAGGTTGCAGATAAACTTTGAATTCTATGTTACTATTAGTTATATGCATATTTTCTGTAACTGTTTGTATTCCTAAATGAATAAATAAATAAATAAGATATTTGGTTTTCTATACAACACATGTACCTAGGAATGTATGTCAAGATAGGATAGTATGGAGGTCAGTCCTTTGATCCTACCCAGAATATGAAAACAGCATGATGGTATGTATGTATGTTTGGAGATTAGTATCAAATAATTAAGTCTTCTTAGATATTGTGTATAGGCGACTGCCATACAAATTGTATGAAGCAATGTCGTCACTAAATTCAATTTTTATAAAAATTGTTAAAAAAAATTTAAGATGTGCTTATACAATGTTAACATTTTTTATAGAAATTAAATAATCTAGTTGGGGTGCTTCGGCTTTTTTCGATATTTTTAAAAAATGGAAATATTGGCAGTTAAACTCATAAATTTAAAATAAAAAAAATATTTTTCTTAGTAAAAAATGTTTGAGAACCCTGGAATTTAAAAAAAAAACTAATTTGAGATTTTGTATTTGTCTATGTTTATACCAATTTTCAGCGTTCTAGCTTTTATGGTTTCTGAGATACATGGAAAAATAAACCAAAAATTCAAAAGTTGATAACCCCTGACTGAAACAAAAATTCACCATTCTGAGTATAAAAGTTTTGTAGGCCTATAACTATTTATAGATTTTGAAATTTTGGGATCTGCAAATTGAGAGGATCAAAAGTTATAACGGGGGGACAGACAGACTCACACATACACAGACACACAAAACTTACATAAAATGTTCTACTCCGAATTCTGAGTAAATCCATGTACTGGAACATATATGCTGCGAGGCCTCTAGTTGGTGTTATTAGCATGCAAAAAGTCCACTACACCATACAAAATTTTCCTTCGTACACGCATCTTGGCTTAATAATGTCGATTCATTCAGAGAATTGATTTCTCGTGAACGAATCGACAGTTGGATTAAAATTTTCGCAATTGTCAAGATAAGATCAACAATGTTTCGATGTTTATTTATTTGTTTTAAAAATCTATGGCATAAACTGTCTTACACGCATACATAAAAGTCACATATAAATAAACAAAATCATAAAAAAGAAAATAATAATGAACTCGGCAATAAAGGAAAAACTACCTATGTTGGTGCATAATAAAACAGAAAAAGTCAATAAAAAAATATATGGGAAGGAAGCAAGCAAACACAAAAAAATAGTTTATGTACCAGTGCAAATTCCATACATTTTTATACATATATTTTTTTATATCAAGAATGAATATGTACTTGTAACAAATACGTATGATTATATCCTCATACATTCCCTAAATGAAACATAAATGAATGCTTGTCCTATAGATGAGTGAAATTGGTTATTACTTTAATAATAATAATAATTTATTTATTTATTTTAATCTTCTTGTACATATAATTAGTACACTGGCGGGCTTATTGCCTAATGGCAATTTCTTCCAACCAACCAGAGTAAATGTTAAATATACAAAACAATGTGTACCATGGCAATAAGTTAATCACATTACAAAATAAATAAAGATAGCAGAAGAAAAGTAATAAAAAAAAACACAAAAACAAAGAAGATAGCATATAAGAACAAATCATAGCAATGATAGGAAGACTAAGGGATAAGGAAAGGAAGAGGAGAGGAAGATGTAATCAGGTGTTGTCAGATAAATATTTTTGCTTTAGCCTTTTCTTGAAGATGATGCCAATTTGTTATTGAATTTTTTAAATTTATGTTTGCGTATAATATGCAATTAAGAATATTCAATTTACATACAAATTGGTACAAGTATTGCATATATGCAATTAAAAAATATTCGATTTACATACACATTGGTACAAATAGGTAAACAAGCCAAAAATGAAATAATATTTCCGGCGCAGTTCAGGAGTGACATCTGTGCAAGACACCGTCACCTTATTTATTAGGACTGTTGCTTTCATTGTTTACAAATAAACCAATTTCTTAATATATGGCCTTACAAAAATAAGGTTTATTCGTTATTTCATAGATGGCAATAGTATAATTCCTTATTTTCAGGTGAATTATTCAAATATATAGAACTTTCAAAAATTGCATCGATAAGGGAACTCGATAAGAAGGCATAATTGATGAAAATTGCGCAAGCGCATAAAGTGATCACGTAAAACAGCCAATGACAGGTCGTAAGCCCTGTAGGTGCCTTGAGTTCCTGGTTCTTCTATAGTATCCCAACTTCGTCTCTATTGAGATGTTAAATAGTTTGTCAATAAAAATACCAATTTATTAATTGCCATCTAGTGATATGAAAACAATCCAAGTGTGGTATCCCTTAATCCCTAGCTCAGCAAAAGTACTGAAAATGTCAATCCTCTGTCATGTTCTTGGCGTCATGACAGAGGATGGCAGGTACACCTAATCACTTGACGTTTTTCTTTCAGGTGGTACATATTATATGATATCAAGGTCGTTGGGTCCTGAATTCGGTGGTTCCATTGGGTTGATCTTCTCGATGGCCAATGCAGTGGCCTGTGCCATGTATGTGGTTGGATTCTGCGAGTCCATGGGGGATCTACTCAAGGGATTCGGAGCGCAGATCTACGATGGTGGAGTTCAGGTAAACATTTTGACTTCTTAGTCAATTTAAACTAATTAATTGTAAGACATATTCACCCATTGTATATTATCTGTATAACCGTTAATATTTATTATCAAGCCGACTACAGAGACACAGTTGGTAGCCGTTTGGCTTCTGTGCAGGTGTCTTGAGTTCGATCCCAAGCAGAGGAGAAATTTATTTAAATTAATTTCTCATGCTAATATTGCTTTGGTACTAAATTTCCGTACTTATTTGATTTCAGGACATGAGAATTATAGGGTCTATCACTATAGTGATCCTCACAGTGGTGGTGGTGGTTGGAATGGAGTGGGAAGCCAAGGCACAACAAGGTCTGCTGGTCATACTGTTGGTTGCCATTGTTGACTTCGTTCTGGGGACGTTCATCGGACCCAAGAGTGACCTCGAAGTCTCCAAGGGATTCCTGGGATATAACAGTATGTGGTTTTACTAAATAATACTAAAATCCGTCTGATGCAATAATGATAATAAAACATTAATGATCGGGAATCGGTAGGGTTGATAGGTAGTATAGAGACCTCTGAGTCAAATCCTTTGATATGTTGAATATCTGGATGGGTGAACTATTCCCAATTGAAAGCTTGATCAGTGCGTTTGTTGCATTTTATTTTAATCTATTAAATAATTAACAATTTACGCATTGATCTCCTAATTCTTTTGAGGAAGATTTTAATAACTATCATGTTTTATTTTGTTTATTTTATATTCACCTACTCATGTCACCCAGTACTTACTTATTATTTTAAACCATTTCATGCATTTCATATTTAAACATTTTTTTTTTTTCGATATTTTCATTTTTATGATTCAATGTTTTTATGTCATTTTTCATTATCTGTGTTTTTCATAAGTGATTTTGTGGTAAAAATAATTGTAAAGATAATTTGAAATAAAAACAATTAATGTTGTTTCTCAACAACAACTGAGCAACACATTGTTTCATTTAAAATAAACATATGTATAATGGTAATAATAATAATTGAGTGTTATTATTTTTTAGTCTTAGATTATATATGATACAGATACCTAGTCAGCGCAATGAATGTATGCCAACTAAAACTACGAGGAAACAGACGAATTTCTAGTATACGTACACCTACCGATACGCACACCTACATAATACGTAGACCAACCAATCTACCGCCTCACACACACATGTAAAAAAAACTTGGCATACATTTGAATTCGAAATTTGTACTACACGCGGCTTCTGTACATTATAATTCTATGTTTGTAGTGCTTAATTATTATTCATATTATTAGTAAAAAAAAATGTAATAAATCGTTTTGTCAAGAAAGACATTTTGGTCACCACTATACAGGCTTTTCACACACTCTGCGACTATATCAGCTCAGTAGTCATATCTAGGGGATTCTTGTCATCCACATTTGAAGAAAAAATCAACGCACCTGCCATGGCCCAACGCACGGACGCCTAACGCAACGCCCAATGCAACATCAATGCACAAATTCTGTTGCCGAAAGAAATAAATTAATATTTATGAACAAGTAATTAACTCAGTATTATCAGCTCAGATAAGGGAGGATTGATTGTGAACCCAGGCCACTGAAACAGAAGCCTAGTGACTTACCACTATATCAATTTATTGATTTAAAGACATGGTGTTTTTTTTTCTGTTGTTTACGCTCCCTTTGTATTTGATAATGTTTTTTATACTTGACATTGCTAATGTACAAAAAATATTTGTTTTATTTCAGTGACACTGTTTACGAAAAATTTTGTGCCCGACTACAGAGCAGTTGACGGTGTTCAACACGACTTCTTCTCCGTATTTGCCATCTTCTTTCCAGCAGCTACCGGTATACTAGCCGGCGCCAACATTTCTGGAGACTTGAGGGTAACACTACCACTGTTTGATTACATGGTTTAGATACATTTTTTTTTTTTTAACATGTCTACGTAGGGGACGCCAGCTATTAGGATTTGGGTCCATTTTACTCTTCCGAAGAAGCGCACTACGTAGCGTTGGGAGGGGTTTGCAATCCGAGTGCAAACACATGGGAAGAAAGAGTGATGAATGTTTGTTAATAGACTAATAGGAGTGAAGAAAACATTTTAGATTTACAAGAGTGCTCTAAAATGGTTATACTAATTGTAGTAAACTTAAAAAACATGTCCAAGTCTCACTAGCATACATTAAGGTTGATTTCAAAATGCATTTGTTGTGCCAACCTTGATGTGTATTATATTTAAATCTGTCAATATTTGTTTCATTGTTTTTCAACCAATTTTTCAATAGATGGTGTTATTGTAAGATTTGTCCTCATTCTCATAGATGGCGATAGTATAGTGTTTTTACCTTATTTTCAAACAATATGAAAACTCCACACAACATACATATATGCATGTTTCAAACTTGGTTTAATAAGGGAACTTAATGAAATGTATATTTTGTGTATTTTGCGCAAACGCTTAAAGTGATCAGGTAAACCTACTGATGCCAGGTCTTTAGCCCTGTAAGAGCATGATTTCCTGGTTCTCTTATAATATATGTTCCAACTTCATCTCTATTGAGATATATAGATTGTCAAAAAAACATCAATGACTTCAGCCAGAGAAAAATTCAATTTTTAAGTTTGTTTTTTTATTTCTCTCCTACAAAATTGAAATTATCATTATACTATCAATAGTCTAAAGAAAGATATTTTATTATTCTCCGTCAATTTCTTTTTTGTATTTTGAATATCCTGTTATAAAATTGTTTCTACAGCTGTCTTACATAATATTATACTTAATTTCAGGACCCTCAGAGTTCCATTCCTAAAGGTACACTTCTTGCCATCCTCCTGACCACACTCTCGTACGTTGTGATGGCGGTGATGGCAGGCTGGACAGTGGCCAGAGAAGCCACAGGAGACCTGGTTGACTTGGCGAATGGCACATTCCTCAACTGCACAGAAACACACTGCCAGTACGGACTGCTCAACAGCTTTCAAGTAATTACAGACAATCATATTTAGTTTAATGATGTTGTTGGCGAAGATGACAGATAATTCTAATTCATATCTATCCTCATCTTCCTGACATACCAAAACCTTACATATCTTAAATGTGGCAATAAATCTAATTAATAATTCAATTCAAATCATCTAATTAACAATTCAGTATTAATTTGAATTTTTAATTAGCCGAAAAATCAAGTTCATATCTTGTATAATCACACCTTTTGTTAAAATCTCTTTTATAGTATTGCTGTACTATAAATATAATAAAGCAACTATATATGTTCAATAATAGTAGTTTATCTGTGTCAAACAACCGCATATGCACATTGTATTTTAATTTGCATAGAAATAATATTACATATATTATTGTCATTATTGATATTGTCTTTGGTTTATTCCACCCATGTAATTGTTTTATGTATTCATTCAATTGCCAAGGTACCTCATTGTAATGTTTATATAATAACGTTCATAAACAATAAAAGGGAATATTTATTTTATGTTGACCATAGATTTACATATTCATTTTTGCACAGAATAATATGGCTGGCATAAATTACACCGATATTTGATTCATCATTATTACAATATTAGTTTTATCATGAAGTCTGTCTGTATGTATGTAGATGTGACAAGGCTAGTGTATTTATTACCTATTGAAATTAAATTTGTTCCTGCAAATGTTTATTGAAACCCTTGATGATTTGGTATATGTACAACTTCTAACAATAAGTATTCATGCTCAACTAAAAACAACACTTAAGTACCTATATATTTTAAAATATTTAAAAGGCAAACAAAAATATTATATGATATTTTATTTATTTATATCATCTCGACACTTATACAATCATTTATAAATACTATCCCAACCTCACTAGGACTACGCCTGTTTCGAGGTTGGAGATATAGATATGAGTTCTGATATGCAGCTGTAAGAAAATTGTCACAATAATAAATATTCCGTGCTCTGATACATGAAAATTTTCTAGTTTTATCAGATCAAGACTGACTGAATTTCACTGTTTATTTCGTTCTTTAAATTACAAAATAATTATTTTATCTGTCCGATAGTTTTAAAATATACAAAAAAAGCTATTCATTGTTTTAGTTTTCCCTGGGAACACCAACTTTAACATCCATAAATTTCAAAAACTTGTTTTCAATTCTATCATACCCACACTTATTTTCAAAAGTGGTCAGTTTATTGTCAGTGTTTTCTAGAATTCGCAAGAAAGCCAGTGATTAAAGTTAGACGTCAGTTCACAACTCAAACAGCTTATGAATAATGTACACTCACTAATATTTGTATCAACAAAATGATTTACTAAACAATTACTATGTTTTTATAATTTCGTGTATCGTAATTGAATTAGTCACCATGGAATGATTTAACGAAAATATAAAACAAATATATGTCAAGAGATTATAGGTAGCCTAGTTAACTGCTTATTAAAACATAATATTTGTTTAATATATCAACTAAATGATGTACAAATTATGTATATTACGTAACTTTTATGGCTCTGAACAAAAAAAATTAAGATAGCTCTTAACTGTGTGTTTTTTTTATTTCAGGTAATAGAATTGGTGTCCGGTTTTGGTCCTTTGATCTACGCAGGATGCTTCGCAGCCACTCTATCTTCAGCTCTTGCTTCGCTTGTCTCTGCTCCAAAAGTCTTCCAGGTAAATATTATTAATTTAGGATAGTTGACTGCTATAAAGTCACAAAGAAATTGCCACATAACTACCAGTATGGACAAATAATCTGACATCAATTTCTAATTTTTGCTTAGAACCTTATTTACCTTATTGACCAGTAGACCTGAATTGTCTCATGTTCCGGTATGTGAAACGAACTATCGAAAGTATTCTATTAATGGCCTAGAGGCTGTATATGTACTTAAATAAATAAATAAATAAATTATACCGGCCATAATGTCGTCAATACAATGAGAAATTAATGAGGTCGATATTTTTCAATTTGATTACGACAAATATTGAAAATTGGTACGGAATAAATTAGTGCCGGTTGATTGAGTGGTGGCTTTATGCGGCAGACGTCTTCACATCCCTCATTTCCCTCCATCTTTCCTACCCCTTCATCTCCAATCAAAATCCTTTTTTATTATTTATTTACATTGTATACTTTTATTTTGATAAGCTCTTCATCTTTTTTGTTCTATGTTTTTTTTGTTTTCTCATCTACCTATTTTATTCTGTTGTTGATTATATTTTTTAATTTGTGGATAGTAGTTTTGGCGCATGTTTTTTTTTTACTGTTTTGTATATTTTTATTTTTTGGTCGCTGTTTCTGTCCCAAATAAATAAATAAATTTATTTTGCTAAGAAGGTATGTAACAGATAGGTAAGTTCTAAGCGAACATTGTAAATTGGTATCGGATTTGAATGAGACTACAGATATCCTTTTTATGCAGATGTATTAGTGACATGTTTTTGGTGCCAAATTTGAATGCAAACAGTACTTACTAAAAGGACCGAATATTTTTACAGTTGCATATACACAAACATCAGATTTTTTCAATGATATTTTATGACAATTTTTTAACATGTCAATAAACAAAGTTGGAATATTATCGGAGAACTGGGAACTCAAGGCACCTACGAGGCTTACAGCTTATTTTCAAACGAACAGATTTTCATGAATAAAATATATAGGACTTTCAAAAATTGGATTGATATGGAACTCAATAATAAAAGGATATAAAAGATCAATATGGTTTAAAATGAAGCTGGGGTACATAATATTAGTTTTATTAGTCTGTAAAACATTTCCATTTTTACCTTTATCTGTCAAACCTTTTATAAAACATACAGTGATGAAATTATTATACTTTATTTCATGTTTCAATAAATAAAAATATCTTATAATACACTTGTCATTGGGATGATTGCTCTCCGAATCTAGTCGTGTTAAGTTTAACTCAGCAAGTGGTATAAAGCAAAGTATTTGCACCATTATTGGACTACCACAAGCTTATTGTCAAATCCATTTATGCATTTGGATCTCATTTTTTCCAGGCTCTTTGTAAAGACAAGTTGTATCCCGGTATTGTTTGGTTTGCCAAAGGATATGGAAAGAACAATGAACCTGTACGAGGATACGTTCTCACCTTCTTCATCGCAATTAGTTTCATTTTAATCGGTGAGTGTAATTTGTTTTTGTCTCTTTAAGTTTGTCTGTAGATCAAATATTCACTATTGTAACTGCAATTATTTTGTAACATATAATACGATTAACTTATATCCGAGATTGTGTTGAGATAAGAAAAACATGTGAAATAGAGGACATCGTTCGGTGGAGTAGATCCAGAAGAAGACATTGGAGGGACCACGTAGCCAGAATGGACAGTGATATACTTTCATATATAGCGGCAAATGCCCTTCTGGTCACCGTCTACCTGGAAGACCACACAAGAGATGGATGGATATTTGGACTTCATCATCTCAGGAGACATAGTTTATTTATTTCATAACAACAGATCTGCTAAAAGAAGAAGAAAAAAATGCTTGTGCTGTACGCGAACGTAATTGGTCGAGACAGCTAGTGTGGGGTTCAAACTTGCCATCAATGGATACTAATCCAGTACTATGCCCGCTCTGTCACCGACCATACTAAATATTATGCTAGATAAGACCAAGTCCTAGTTCAAACAAGCAGATTTCGCCGCAGATGCAAAACATGCGGAACTTGTTAGCATTAGCATCTATTTGTTCACAATAGCCCGTGATTCTATGTAGATTTGACGGTAGCGTCCATAGGTACAGGCGCAACGGAAGGATCGAATTTTTATCTCCTAGCAACAATGATAGAAATAATGCGCATCTCAGAAGGCATAGTTTTTGTATCACAGACCACCAGGCCTACTTATATCCAAGGGATTTTTCCATTCAACCACTAAAAACAATATGGATGTTTTTAGTGGTTTTCTTATTATTTGTTTAGGGAATGTATGATTATGAACTTGTTTCAAGGTTTTTTTTAAAGTGATCATTTTATCTTCCTGATAAATTTTATGTTCATTTTTAGGTGAACTAAACACAATTGCTCCTCTCATATCCAACTTTTTCTTGGCTGCTTACACTCTGATTAACTTCAGCACATTCCATGCCAGCTTGGCCAAGCCAGTAGGATGGAGGCCCACGTTCAGGGTAAGTCTTTCAATTATCAAAAATTAAATCTATTTTGAATTGTTGATGAAATGTTCCACTATTTGAAAATCATTTTTCTGTCTACGAAGATATATTTGGACATTTTGCCAGAAAGTCCTCAATAACGTCATTATCTTCAATCACCTTCATAATATATTACTTATAATAATATCATACATGCTTTGTGTTAGTCCAAAATTATGTTAATCAATGGTATTGGTGTAATTTGTATGCTTTTAGTTTTACAATATGTGGCTCTCGTTGTTTGGGGCCATCCTCTGTCTGGCTGTTATGTTCCTCATCTCATGGTGGACGGCTCTGTTGACTTTCTCTGTCGTGTTGGCACTATACCTGATTGTCTCGTACAGGAAACCTGGTAATTACAATTCAACTGAAACTTTTAAGAAACTTGATTTTTAAAATGTATGAATAATAAATAATAAATAATAATCATACCTTTAAAATAATCAGTTCAAGTATATAAGTCTTTCCATTAAAAAGTTTCTAGAGAAAGATCTAGAGTCATCATGAACCAGATTGTTTCATGAGGAGAAATGGAAAAATACAGTGGAATTCATCCCTAAGCCTTTTTATTTCAAAATAAAATGAGTATGCAACACTTCAAGAGTTATTCTTTTTTTTACAATTTTCTTACTGTTAGTGCCAAATTGCCGATTGCAACTCGGGTTAAGAGATTAATATAAATAATTGCACTTTGTCACGGTGCGTTATATACGGCAATAAGGTAAATAACGGGATAAGAAGAAATGGATCGAAAACTTACCTACCAGTACGGAAGAAATCCTCGTCTCGATCACTCACCCAGTCCGACAAAAGATGCCTATTCTATATGTGTCCAAACACAGCACTACACATTGAATGCTTCCTATAATGATTTTATATGATGATAATGAGCACTTAGCGCAACATAACTTAGCCTGAATGATATCCGTTCAAGGTCAACAACAAGCAAGTACTAGTTGGTGTGTAACAGGAACGGAATGGTAGGAAGGGGGAAGGATAAAGACAGGTGATTTGTTTTCTCTCTACTGAACAACAATACAGAATACTTACAATAACACAATACCAATTTTTTTAAACAAAATATTTACGTTATACTCTCTTGATAGAGTTGAGAACTTGTGTTCTAGAGAGGAGCATTGTACTTCGTTCATTACACTTTTATAGAAATATATTTACACAATAGAAAAATACAATTCATAAGGATCATGTTTCACCAAAAATAGGACATTTTACTGTGATTAGTGTTCTTTCATTATAAAGTTTTATGAGACTCATTATTTTTCAAATTCCTTTAGATGTAAACTGGGGCTCAACAACTCAGGCTCAGACTTACAAACAAGCGCTGGTGTCAGTGCAACAGCTTAACAGTGTGACGGAGCACGTGAAGAACTACAGACCCCAGGTGCTGGTTCTAACTGGAATGCCCGGAGCAAGGCCACCTCTCGTTCATTTCACTTATCTCATCACCAAGAATCTCTCACTCATGCTTTGTGGACATATTGTTAAGGTATAACTATTTTATATTGCAACAACTTATAAACAAATTAAGATTACTGTAGTCTTGAATGATACATACCAATCACGTCTTAATCCCACATATAGATGTGCGGGTGTGCATTGTCTTACAAAAGAAAGCACAACATATACGCTTGTTCCCACATACCAGCCTTGTCACACCTAAAATTGCAACATCCTGTTTGGGTGGTGAACCTCATTGCTGAACTATGTGAGATGTCATTTTGTGTGTTGTATTTTCGATTAACCGGCTCTAACGGGACATCTGAAAACGATGATAATAGAAAATATTGGAAACAATATTCTAATTCATTCTGTACAGCATTAATTTTGAATGTCTCTTATATGCAAGCTAAAAAATCAAGTACCTAATTTCTTTTAGTTAATATCATGGTAATTTTTTTTATATCACTCTCGCGTGCAGTGGCGGCTCTTCCTAAAGGGCTCTCGGGCTCAGCCCTCCCAAACACTTTGTTCAAAAGATTCCAAAAAATGTATGAAATGGAATCTTGGGAACACATTTTTTTTAATTAATGTTTGCCGTCTTACGCCTGTAGCGAAAGTATTTGAACTTACCTGCTTTGTAAAGCAAAATTCTATAAAATATTTCATTCCTCGAGCACAGTCGACTTGTGCCCGGAGAATCCATACAATGCACGCGACCGCCCGCTGCCGCCGCAGCTCGCCGTACACGCTGAATGTATGCCGATTTCGAGCAAAACGGGGCAGTGCCCGCCAAGGATTATAGTATATTTTCATTCATTCATATTTTGTTGTTCATTGCGATGGTCGAACTTTAGGTAAGCAGTTGCAATCCCTTGAGGTTAACATTAATTGATATTACATAGTTTTAACTATAAATCATCCGAAATATATTAGTTAAAAGAAAGTTAATTTTTTCTTCTAGGTAAAATTATAACTTAGAGCCCCTCTAAGATTTTAGGTCACCAGCCGCCACTGCTCGCGTGACTTACATAAGTTGCCACATTTTGTTGACAAATTATATCAGTTGTCTCACAAATCCATACTGAAAAGATTGATTGTGTTTTTACAGAAAATCAAACCCAGGACCGTCGGCGCAGTAGTCAGATTTCTAACTAACTAAGCCATGAATAACTTTGTGTCATTTGATATTATAATAATATATTGTTTGTTTTATATTTTCAGGACAAAATAAACAACAAAATGCGAGCACAGTTGAATAATAAGGCTTACCAGTGGTTCTCAAAGCACAAGGTGAAGGCTTTCTATTCTCTTGTGGACGACGCCTCATTTCTATCTGGGGCTAACTCCCTCACTCAGGTATCATCAATTTATTAATGTTATTACTCCTCACTAACCCATGGGGATTTTTATTTTTTTTTATTGCGGATGGCAGGTCTCAAGGAGAACACACTTAGGCCATTTGGCCCTTTGTGATACCACAAATGGGGCTGTCCTCCACCTCACTCATCCACCCTGAACCAGACTGAGTGGCTAATGAATGTCATAATGTCTCCGATGTCAGCCGACGCTATGTCCATTAGATCATCATAAAAGAAACTTCCCAAGGAGCTTCCCCTGATTCTAGAGAGAGCAAGACAGTGAAAAAGGAGTGGACTACCATCTCCTCGTCTCTTCTGAACGAGAGTATCTCTCTAGTTCTTCTGAGATCATATTTTGGCCATGTTTGTTTGACAATGGAGCATGTGCTTTCCTCAGACCACCTCTGGTTAGCACAAGCAGTCAATTTCTTACTGACCCGAAGTTTACATGTTGCCATGGGGACTCCATGTCTGTGTTTGTTATTATCTAGATGTAACAAGGTACCTCTGCTCTGGCAAGTTGGTCTGCTCTACAGTTCCCCGCTATATTACTGTGACCTGGCACCCACATGATATGTAGATTGAACCGCTCCGCTGCCCCATTTAAGATGCTGCGGCATTTCAGTGCCACTCTAGAAGTCATACTTACGCCCTTTAAGGTTTTAATACTCGCATAGCTGTCTGTGAGAATACGAACAATTTGCCTTGTATTCATTCTACTGCTTCCTGGATTGCCAAGATATCTGCTTGAAAAACATTGTAGTGGTTCAGTAACCTGAAAAAATATTGATATTAAATTTCTCTGAAAAGACTTCGCCCAATTTACCTTCTAGTTTTGAACCATTAGTGTAAAAAACCTGGGCTTCACCATAACGAATGCGTAATTAAATAATTTATTGAATGTTGTTGAATTGATATTATTATGATGAGGTTTTTTAAGGGGTGCGTGGTTTCACCTATATTGGGAAGAGACAAATATTAACGGGATGCGCAAATGACTCAAACCAGATAAAGTGAAACAAAGTTCCTACCTGAAGGAATGTGGAAAGCTGAAGGACTCTGAAACATTCCTCTCAGCTCCTTATGACGTGGTGACGACACACTTAAATATAGAGTATACAACACAAACACAGATAGGTTAATTAGCGGGATTATTATTATTATTATTATTAGAGGGTGTTATTATTATGCGACCCTTAGTATCTTTTGCGCTCCCCCCTACTTGCTTACCGGGTTTCCTGTTACAGCATCCCCTCGAGTCCTAGCCCTCTTAGGAAGTTTAAGACCCGTAGGGGATTCAATGAGGGTATGGATCTAATGTCCATTTGGGGCCTGCCCAAGGTCCTCATTCTAACTTGTGTCACAGCATCACACTGCATGAGGAGGTGGTGTGGCTTTTCCGCCCCCTCCCCACAGAATCTGCATGTGCCGTCTTCTTCTAGTCCTATTTTCCGCAGATGTTCCCCAAGTCTGCAATGGTCTGTGAGGAACCCTGTCCGTAATTCTCTTTACTTCTGCCTGGAAATAAGAATTTCCTAGGCCGCAGAATGGCTCTGGTCCTATCAGATGCTATCTCGCTCATTTCCTTCGACGCCCATATGACCTGGTACCCAGAGCAGGGAGACCTTATTATTCTTGCCTAGTTCATTGAGTTTTACTAGGCATTCCCAAACCATTTTTATCCCAAACCATTTTTGAGTCAATGTTTGGGGAATTCAATGCCATAATAACTGCTTGACTGTCAGATAGAATAGCAATATCCTGCCTATTGTATCTTCTGTCGAGGTTGAACTGAGCACATTTTTTTTTTTTTTTTTATTAAGTTTACAATAACATATACAAAATATAAAACAAACAAACTATATAGAAAAGATTCACAGTAAGACAAAACATATTTACCCTTTACTAGAGTGCAAGCACTCGTGTGTAAAGGAGACAATTTAATACAGAATACACAAAATATTATACATACATAATTATTATCTATACAAAAAGAAGTTAATATAATTTACATATCAGTCAAATAATAAGTTTGATTTATTCTTTATTTTTTTTTTAAAATCATTATGTTCAATTGCCAGTCTCAAATCTGTTTCAAGTTGGTTGAACCACACCACCCCATTGTACGCGTAGTAGTGCTGTGCAAAACTTGTATGTGTTAATGGGGTACACAGTTGACCCACTATATTATGTCTATCACTCGCCACACGTACAAAGGCATGGTGCGACCTTCCAATGTCCTCATGTATTTGAAATAGCACATTTTTTTTATAGATATTTTTAAAAGATGGCACTTGAAAATCACGAAATAGTTGCAAAGTTGGGTAGTCAGATGGTTTTTTATTTATAATTTTTATTATCAACCTTTGCGTAATTTCTAGAGGCAAAATGGATGTTTTATACGCCCCCCCCCCCATGCAACAATGCCATATTGCATTATTGAATGGGCGAAAGCGTAATACACATTTTTAAGTAATTTTAAATTGAGAATGTTTCTAAGGTTGATAAATATGTAAATAAGCTTTCTTAATCTGTTTATAGTATTATTTATTTGAGTTTTCCATTTAAGGTTACTGTCAATTATTACTCCTAAATATTTAATTTCATTTTTATTTGTTATACATAGACAATCGTTATTTTTACATGTCAATACTTTTGTAGAACAATTTTTTGAGTGTATTTTAATATTTAATGCAATGGGAGGTATTTTCTTGTTTATGGTAAAAGGTATATAGTAAGTTTTCTCAATATTCAGGGTCAATATATTATTGTCAAACCATTCTTTTAATAAATTTATATCAGTGTTAGCATTTTCTTCAAGCTCATTCCATGAATTTGCCTGAAAAATAATTGCCGTATCGTCTGCATATGAAACAAGTTTTCCTGATATTGTCAAATTAAATATATCATTTACATATAATATGAACAATTGCGTGAACATCTCTCAATTGCGTGAACTTCCGCTTGAAAGACACTAGGGAGTTTGCCCATTGCTTCAGAATATTCTGTTCTTGGTCCATACACTCCTGCTCCAGTTCCCTCTTCTGTTTTCGATCCATCGGTATACCATTTTATAGTATTTTCCCTGAGTGATTGGATGGTCTCCATTTAGCTGGATATTCTTTAAATTGTGGAGATTTCTTTTGTTGGTAAATGGTATTAGTGTGGTTTTCCCTGAATTTAGATTCAGGCCCACAGATAAACACCATTCTTTGGTGATTTTGAGGGCATCCTGCATTAGGAGACACAGTGTTTCCTCAAATTTACCTCTGATTAGGATGACGATGTCGTCGGCATAACCGTTTACGTGATATCCACGCTCGGTCAACTGGGTCGTGTCCTGAACTTCGGTAGGGTCGTGTCCTTCTTACCATTTTTTGGTATGAAGATGACTCTTGCAATCCGCCAGGCTTGGGGAATATGTCCCAATGCTAGACTACATCTATATATCCTTAGTAGGTGAGCGTGCATCTCCTGTGGCCCTCTTTGTAGTAGGGCAGGAAATACACCATCTGTACCGGGTGATTTATACGGCTGAAAGGTGTCAATTGCCCATTTCAGTCGCTGTGGTGTACAGATAGTTTTACTCACCTCCCAAATTCTTTTGTTCGATCTACAGTGCATTGCCTGTAGTTCCTCTGTCTTGACAGGCTCACTTCCAGGGAAGTGGGTTTCCAGAAGTAGAAGGGCCCTTTGCTCTTCATCTTCTGTGTAGCTACCATCTGGTTTCTTAAGAGTCATGGGACCTTGTATTCTTCCTCTTGCCATTGCTTTGTGTAGCCTGGCTGCTATGGGAGTTTCTGTGATGTTTTCACAAAACTCTCGAAAGCTCTTCCTTTTAGCTTTTCTTATTTCTTTGTTGTAGTTGATTAATGCCTCCCTGTAAGCCTGCCACTCTCCGTTATTTTTGGCTCTGTGAAAGAGTCGACGTACGGATGTTCTCAATTGTGACAGGTAGTTGTTCCACCAGGGAGAGTAATTAGCGGGATGAAAAATGTTTTATTGAAGTGAAATGCGATGCGTGTACGACAATCGTACTGTGTTTTGCTCAGACGAGCTATGCGAAACTTATATGAAGTTTAGAGCGATGCGGATTTGATATTTTTGCGAGGTTCAAGTTGATACTGAAGAATGAATGCGTTTGCTACTGAGCGGCGATGATGGACAGTGTATGTAGGTAGGAAAAGGGCATAGGTACTGGATAATGTGAAGGCGGAATTTATTCCACTGACATCCAATCAGCCACATACATCCCGTCACTTTACCTCCTCATCAATACATTGGCGAAACCAGGGATCAAACCCAGAATGCCCGCACAGAAGCTCATTGTAGTGGCAATTATACCAGATCTTGTACGGACATTTAGCTAATGGTTGCCTCTTGTGTTGATCCTTCTATCCCGTGTAAAATATTGCTTTATGATTTGATTATCATCTGTCTGTTTGTTAATTTATAAATTTATATTTCAGGCTTGCGGTGTTGGCAAATTGAAGCCAAACATTCTCCTTCTCGGTTTCAAGTCAGACTGGGATAAGTGCCCCAAGGAAGAACTGACCGACTACGTTGATGTATTACAGTAAGGAAATAATTTAATTTATTGATATTCAATCATAACTTAGTATTAGAAAACTGTTTTTACTTCATCATCTGTTTGAATTACAGAGGATGATTAGAGAGTCAATTGAAAAGCACATAAAGAACTTTATAAGAGAACTCTACATTTTCATAAAGACCACACTAAGAAGTGTTTAGAAAACAACAAGATTAATTAAATGTAGGATAGGGTAAGAAATGAGGACATTAGGAATGAATGTAAGATACAGATGTCATTAATTCAGACTCAGAAAATATACAAAATATTAAAATAACAATTTAACTATGTTTATTTTCACTAATTTATTATTCCACAACTAGTTTCAAGAACTACCTACCATTGTATTACGGGTTTCTCTGAATATGCAAACCACCTAATACAAGACAATCATACATTTGATGATACAAATGCACAATTATTACTTAAACATACATACCGACTGAAACAAAATGTCGGCCTTCGTGCCTCAGTCGGTTGGGTATCCGACTGCTGATCCAAAGGTCCTGGGCTTGATTCCCAGTTGAGACACAGTTTTTAATTGTGTTTTCAGTCTGGATCTGTGATACGATTAGTATCGTAAGTCTCCAGAATGTGGCAACTTGGTATTGGGTGCGTGTTAAATAAATATTTGACATAGTACCTGTTAGTTGTCCTAGAAGAAATATTGAATAAATATAAAAAAAAATTTGAGACATTAGAAATCCACAAAGCCATAAACAATCACAAGAAAATAATTAACAACCAGACACAACCCAACACTTCACAGTTCTTGAAACTAGTTGCGGAATGAAAATAAATTAGTGGAAATAAACAAAGTTATATTGTTATTTTAGTATTTTTAAAATGAAATATACAAAGCTGACAGGAATTGATCGACACTTTGAAAGAAGTCATGTACGAAGTTTCTAATAGACAATGCATGAATATTGATGATGCAATGAAATATGTGACATGGCAGGATGTATCTGTGTATATTTTTTCAATATTTATATTTTATTATTTTCAGTAAAGCTCTCGATGTCCACATGGCCATTGTGATACTCCGACTCAAAGATGGACTGAACTACAGTCATATTCTGGAAGATGGAGACAATTCCTTGGATCTCAATGAAAAGGATCAGTCATTGAGTAAATCCTTTGCCACTCACAGAGAGTCCAATGAGAGCCTCGTCGCTGGACAGAACTACGCACAGATGTCTCAAGGTTTTTCACCCTTGTCAATTATTTATATTTTAGTTTATCGTGATAAAAATATTCAAATAATAATTTAAATATAAAAATTTTAATATATATCTAAAGAATTCAAATAAATAGCTAATAATATTCAAATAAAAAAGTTTAAGCCAGTTGGTATGCGAGACTTACACAACTTCATCTATATCGTCGCTTAAGGTCTAACACTGCATAAGTCAATATCAGCAACTTTACAGTAGAGCAAAAATACTTCTTATTATATGAGATTTAAATACAGGTACTTTTTGAAAATAATAAGAATAACTCAATTGGCTTAGTGCCTTTTCACACGATCCGGTTGCCGGGTAGCCGGCGCCGGGTAACCGACAGCGAAGCGTATGGGCATGCATGATATGGGCACTTCGCTGCCAGTTACCCGGCAAATCGGATCGTGTGAAAAGGCACATAGTGTTTTTTTATATTTTTTCAAATATATAAGAATTTTAGAAAGTTGTTTACCCTACTGTAAAGTTGCCGATATTGATTTAAGCAATGATATGCCAAAAATGCATGTGCTGAAATTGCACATAATCACATCGATGTTTAATTTAATAAAATTGTAACTAGTATAATTTCAAAACGAAACATATTTTACATATTTAAATATTCAATTAAACTGAACTTTAAGTCTGCTATTAAATATGTTTCTTTTCTCCTCTAGTTCTTCTACCACCCCGCACAAGACTTGCTCCTAATTACCTCCCC
Organism: Molanna angustata; assembly: GCA_963576475.1. Classification (NCBI taxonomy): domain Eukaryota; kingdom Metazoa; phylum Arthropoda; class Insecta; order Trichoptera; family Molannidae; genus Molanna; species Molanna angustata. Next base: position 2,179,953 of record OY754977.1, on the reverse strand, counting down.
CCAACTTCCAATCCCAGTCTTCTTAAAGCACACCGTTACATTCTGTGTCATTTGAAAATTTGTCTGAAGAGGTAACGGTTGGTTCTGAAACTGGTCGCTTATTCAATAAATAATGTGGGTTTTACAATGTTATTAAAAATGTAGTTAAAAAACTTTGTTAAAATGTAGCACAAACTTAGATTATATATTATGATACAGATACCTAGTCAGCACAATGAATGTATGCCAACTAAAACTAAGAGGAAACAGAAGAATTTCTAGTATACGTACACCTACCGATACGCACACCTACATAATACGTAGACCAACCGATCTACCGCCTCACACACACACATGTAAAAAAAACTTGGCATACATTTGAATTCGAAATTTGTACTACACGCGGCTTATGTACCTTATAATTCTATGAGCACAAAGTTAATAATTTGATATTTGAGAATAATAAAATGTTCACATGTTGAATAATAATAATAATAATGAACACTTCCTTGCACCCTGTGCAAGTGGCGAGTTTATTGCCGTATGGCAATTTCTTCCAACTAACCAGTGTTTCCAGCCCAGGGAAGCAATATTTGTGTGAGAAATAAATTTAAACAAATTTCTCCTCTGCTGGGAATCGAACCCAGGACGCCCGCACAGAAACCGAACGGCTTACCAACTGTGCCACGGCGGTCATGTTTGTAAACAAAAGTGTGTGTACTAATGCAAACAGACAAAGGTCGACAATATTTACAACTTTAACAAAGAAGTATAAGAAGCATTCGTATCTTCTCTATGATTTTATATAGGCTTTCAGAATGTGCAAGTATGTTATTGGGTGCGTGTTAAATTATTATTTGATATAGTACCTGTTAGTCTGACTATATTAGAAGAGTGGCTGGAGTCAGACGATGCAGTCTGCCCAGGATAGGGTGCTGTGGAGGTCTCAGGGGGAGGCCTATGTCCATTACTGGACGAAGCAGGGCTGACAAAGAAGACTTGTTAGTTGCCCGAGAAGCAATACACTATAATCTGTAAAAACTTTCAATATGTGATCACGTCTGAGAAGATTCACTCTTTCAATTTTTATTTAAATGGAATAAAAATTTACTTATTAATACCTAATGAATATTTTTTTGGTAGGACTGAAGTTTTGAAAGTTTCTTATTCCAACCAAGTTAAAATATTTGTGGTTATTTCAGCAAGCAGTGTCTCTGATGTATCAACTCAGGCGTCTCCTTCCTTCCCCAGAGCTAATGCTGTCTCAGCAGATCCCAACGCTGATGAAAGTCCAAACAACTCTAACAAATCAACAGCACTCAATACTTCCAACGATTCTAGGTAAGTTTATGCGACGAGTTGTATACAATAATGGTTCAGTGTGACTTAGTTGAGCCACTATGTAGTAGAGTTGTGTTTTATTATTTTTTGCATGTGATGTTAAAGGCAAAATACATACCATCATGCCATGTCCCTTATAGGGTAAGCAGAGAGAACCGAAAGATGTTCTCCTCTATTTTTGCACACATTCCTGGCTTCCTTTACATTCATGCATCGTATCATACATGCTCCTCAATTGTTCAAGCTCCTTATTACTTTTCCTTCTTTCAAAATATCATTCATATGGTCAAGCTATCCCTTTTTGTGGCAGCCCCTGCTATTCACTCCATCTTTTACGACCATGTATATTTTCGTAGTCAACCGTTTATTCTTTCAATATGCCCAAACCATCTCAGGGCATTCACTTTCATTTTACTTATAATATTCTTCTTTATCTTTCATTCTCTCCTTATATCCTCATTTTTATTTCTATCATATATCGTTCTCTCTTCTTAGTGATCTCGTTTTTACAGCATTTATTCTACTTTCATTCGTCTTTTGCCCCGTCCGTGTTCCACTGGCATACGTCAAAGTAGACACTACAATTGCATTATGTAGGGAAATTTTGGCTTCCTTTGAGATGCTTGGATCGGACATTACTGGTCTAAGTTCTTTCAATATCTTTATCAACCAATTTTTTCGATTCACAATAGAAAATTCACATATTATTTTCTTTATGTATAATTATTAGACTCAGTTCAAATATGTATATTTTTGTGTTAAATAAATGAAGTGGAAAAATTTATTGAAAAATAAATACTCCCATTGTTGGCTTGAGATTCATACATCTAACTTTATTATGTTACTAATTTTACTACAAGTATCACTGAAATGTGAATAAATATTTTTATGTTACCTAATTGTTCAATGGTGTTTTGGGTACGAGTCATTTTAAACATTTAAGAGGATGACTGCTGCCAACGTACCTATTTTTTCAATTTGATATACCATCATTATTACTAAACGAATCATTTTGAAAAAATAACCTAATTAGTTTGGATATTAATAAAGAGAAATATACCTTAACTTTTTGATTATGTTCTGTATATATTCTTGTAGGAAAATAATAAGCATACCCCGATTTTAGACATTTATCTTAAATTTCTAAAAAAATATAAGGTATAGAACAATATTTTTTTTATAAATTAAAGAAGAACAAAATACCTGGCAAAATATGAAATCACCAAAAAAACTTTTGTTAGGCAATGGCGCTGAATGGAAAATAAATGTTTTTTAGGTTTATTTACTAAACCTGAAGCATTAATGCAACGTCACATCATATTTTTCTAGATGTTTTTGTCTTCTTTAATTTAAAAAAATATATATTACTCTACACCTTATAGTTTATTAAAAATATAAGATAAACGTTGAAAATCGGGGTATGCCATTATTTTTCTACAAGATTTTATACAGAACATTATCAAAAAGTTAAGGTATATTTTTGTTTATTAATATCCAAACTATCTAAATTATTTTTTTCAAAACGATTTGATAAGAAATAATGATGGTATATCATATTGAAAAATAGGTACGTTGGCAGCAGTCCCCCCCCCCTTAAATAATTTTTTTAAAGTATTCTTTAGTGCAGCATCGTTAAAGTATGTATCTTATTTCAAATATATATTTTTTTATAAAAAAATAATATATCCTTGTAACAAGTACATATACACCCTCACAAAATTAAGCATAAATGCTTGTAATATAGGTGAATAAAATCATTTGAGGCAGGATGGGGTTCGAACTCGCATTTATTTTTAAATATTTGTAATAAATAAATTATTATTTATTCACTGGATCATGAAGACAGTGCCAAGACCGCTCTGTCTCTGATCCATTTTGATTTCATGCGCACAATATTTTTTACTTTATTTTCTGTTGCTTAAAGCCTCTTTGTCATACTCCATAAAATAAAAAAACTATCTAATCTATTTTTAAATGTCATTGTGTCTCTATTTCAGCCGTAACCAATCAAAGATGGCTGACATGATGAACGCCGTGGTCGGGGCCATGAGTGGCAGCGGTGGTCACACGGCCGCCCACACGACTAGCGGGGGAGGCAAGGAGCGCAGGTGGTCGCAGTATCGCAGCGCCGGTGGTAGGGAGATCCCCAAGACAACGCTCAACACACTCACGTACTTCCAGAGGAAGCACGGCGCCGATGCTACCATCGACGTTTGGTGGCTGTATGATGACGGAGGTACAAATATATCTTCCTTCACTCGTTTTATATTAATAGTTGTGGATTAATTAATGGATGGATGGCCTAAGTGATCAAGTAATGTTATCTCAATCCATTCAAATATTTAAAAAAACTTGTTATAGTTAAATATCTTGAGCCATTTCGCCGACAAGGAGGGCGATTTGCATGTATACCAACGAAGCAAAAAGACACAAATTTGCTCTCTGTGCACCCGGAAGATTGGTTCAAGTGTTTGGCGAAAACTGTACTTGCTGTACATAACGTATATTTACGTCAATAACTGTATAAACTGTGTTGTCTTTATAAAATGATTTAGAATATTGTCCATAGATGCTTCTGGTATGCATATTTTGAAGTTATTTCCCATAGAGTGTGTTTTATAGACCATTCTGTTGAGGAACGTCAACAAGCCTTTAGTAAAAAGTTATTATGGACGTTGAGAAACCTCCATTATCCCCCATTTGTGAAGAACAAATCTGACTTAAAATGAAAAAAACTATCTCAAGCATTCACTTTAAAAACTATCTCAAGCATTCACTTTAAAAACTATCTCAAGCATTCACTTTAAAAACTATCTCAAGCATTCACTTTAAAAACTATCTCAAAAATATTTTTTCTGAATGACGTATCAATAGTTATGGAGTAATTAAAAAAAAAAGTATATTTTGAATAATCTTTAGAGGAATTTATGCTAAATTTTGAAATTGTGTTACGCTTATTCTTTGGTATTCTTTTAGAAACACACCGTTTAACATATTTGATTTCAAAATATGATATTTGTCTTTATATGCCCTCTTAGGACTACATTGTTTCATAGCAAGCGCGCCGCTATGTAAATTTAATGTCATTGTATCTCAAAAATTGATCAGTAATGGATCAGTTGAGATGTCTACAACATTCACTTATGTTTTAGTTATAAACTAATATTTCTCTGTTTATTTTTAGGTCTAACTCTATTACTGCCGTATATAATATCAACTAGAAGAAATTGGACGTCCTGTAAACTCAGAGTGTTCACATTGGCCAACAAGCAAGCTGAGTTGGAAATTGAACAAAGAAAGTATGTTATAAACCTAATGAAAACTTTAAAAAAATTCACATTTTTAAGAAGAATCAAGACATTGTGTAGATTTGTACCTAGCTAAACTTCTTAAACGTTTAGTCGAGAAGTGGGGCGATTTGCATGTAAACCAACGAAGCAAAAATACACAAATTTGCGCTCTGCGCTACCGGTAGCACGTTCAAGATGTTTGGCGGAAATTATAATTCATATTTTATTAGTGAACTTAATTTTCAAATAATACAAGTTTTAACCAGAATTCTTCATTTTTTATTTATTTATTTTATTGATACATAGAACCAACAGTTTATGATTTTACAAAGGTTTATAAAAGTAGTAATTGCAAATTATGTTATAAACCTTTTTAAGGCTCTTTTTAGTAGGTACAATTAATTAGGTAAAATATTAAGCTCTTGCTGGAGGAAGAAAAAAAAATTGTTACAAAGAAAAAGAGAAAAAAATAAAATAATAAGTTCAATGGAGATAAGTTCATTATTAGGCCATTTATATCCGCATGACAACTACAATAATTCCAAGCATGAATTAAAGGATTTAAGGAATCAATATTATTCTGACCCCTTTGAGATTATACCAGAATTGAAATTCATAAGGATTTAAAGGGCATTTTAAGTTGTTTTACAAAATTTTCAATTTTATAATTTCAGCATGGCTTCCCTCCTGGCAAAGTTCAGGATAGACTACTCTGCCCTGACCCTCATTCCAGATATCACAAAGAAACCACTCGACACTTCCATTGCATACTTTGACAATCTCATAGCTGATCTGATGGTTCCAGAAAATCCAGAAGATCCAGATTCCGGTAAAATTTTATTTTCTTTACAATGTTTTCTATACTTCCTATATTGTATCGCAATGTCTATTTTTCATGATATGAACAATCATTAAATTATTATTGTCAAGTACTATCAGGCCATTACGATTGTGTAAACATATTCCAACATAGTCATAATACTAATTTGCGTGGCCATAGCTAAAGAACTACCTTGTTAAAAGTTGGTTCACGACAAACCCTGGAGACCATTTTCTTTCAAATAGAGTGGTGGATACTTATTATAAGCTGTACCAACATGTTTTGAAATGAACATGTCTTAGGTATAATAATACAACTCAATATAATGTGAGAGCAGATCTGCACCATATACCCGGGAAACTACGACTGCCTTCAAAACCGGTATAGTGACCAATCGTCACTCTACTGGAATTCTCCCAAACTTCCTACTCAGGTGCTATACACATAGTCAGGGAAAGTTCAATATATCACAAAATTCCAACATTTCTTATTCTTGTTTCAGCTCAAATAACAGAGGCCGATCTGTTGGCCGTCCGCGACAAAACTTATCGCTACCTTCGACTGCGGGAGTTGCTCCAACAGCACTCCATGGGCTCCAGTCTTGTTGTGATGACTCTACCGATGCCTAGAAGGTCCCTCGTGTCCGCCCCCCTCTACAGCTCTTGGCTGCACGTCCTCACCAGCGATATGCCACCGTTCCTTCTCGTGAGGGGGAACCATACATCTGTCCTCACATTCTACTCTTAATAATCTCAACACAATCATAACTAACACCCTTAATCAATAAATCAATAATATTTTCTTGGATAGTTTGGAATAATAGTGATTATTGTTTATTTTACCTTGGTATATCATATGATTTTCAACTGGTTTCTCAGGTATCATATCTCTCATCAAGCATGTAGTAAACAAAGGGTTTTTAATTGTATCATTATAATCAGTTTGTAATTAATCTGGCGAAGAAGTCATTTAATTATACTGTATTTTATTTTTGTGTTTTGATCTAGATCCTTTATTATGGTCATTAACACAATCAAAATAAACATAAGCCAAAATGTACCATTGATTGATATTTTATTTTGAATTATTAGTCAAAATTGTATATGAGATGGTATTGTTTAAATTAAGCAAGATATTCAATAAACGCATAAATCAAACTCCAGGAATATATATAAAATTTGTTCAAAGGTTAATTGGTTATAAAATATTTTTCAAATTACAGATTGTCATTTTTATTTAATAAATGAACATGGAAAGTCACATTTTGTCTGTATGAGTAGTCGTTGTATAAACTAACTGCTATGTTTCTATTGATGAACCTCATTCTGACATAAAGTAAATTTACATTGCATTACCTTCATATTGTGAAGATAGATGATGTGAAGGATGGTGGTTAGTTCGCGTATTGTCTATATGTTTGATGCGATGAGGTGTGTTAACGCGAAGTGCGCAGTGGGTCAGTGTGACTCTCTGTGGCTGATGGCGGAACAAGATTGTTGGTTCAAGTGTATGGAAGCGTTTGGGACTGCTGGAAGCTGGCAGGAGTTTTGTGATTAGTCGAAGGTTTCGTAATGCGAGTATGTAGAGCTGGCGGCAAGCTTCGGGAATATCCTAATAATGAATATATGTAGAGACTTGTTGCTACCCAGGATTCCAGTGGAAACTTATGATGTCGCCGAAAGTAATGAAAAAACGGAACAATAAATTTGATGCAGAAAAAGATTATTTAATAAAATTTAAAAGAGAATATTATAAGAACTTATTAAAGGAAAAATATGTAACAAAATATGATAATTATTCTTAAATTTGTTGCCTCCCAAAAGAAGAAAATAAACTTGAAGAAAATGAAATATGTATATAGATTAGAGGAAATCAGGAGTTTGGGCCACAAGATGATATTGAAAAATTACTCTTTCGAATGTAAGAGGCACACCCCAAAATTTGAACGTCTCAGATATGACTCTTGTTTTTCCTTGGGACATGATTTCATTGAATGAATATTCGGATGAAGGTTGTTTTAAAATGTTGAAATTCATTCTCCAAAGATTGGAAGGTTTTCGTATCATGGAAAAAATGTTGGCCGATGCTGAAATTTGGCTTGATCAACCATTGACTAATTTCTATAATTCAAAAGCTAAGAATCATCTTACTTACTTTAATACACCTTCATTCCATTACACAAATCCAGACAATTCGGAGACTAACCATCATCCTTCATAATAATAATATCCAATCTGAATGCGTTGATAATTATTTAACATGCACAAGATAAAATGGCAGCTATATCTGAAATTATATGAACATGTTGACCAATATAAGAAATAATATGGTCATTGCCGCCAACTAGGAAATATAATTTTTAGGAAATGTAATTAAGTTTAATTTTATAATTCAAATTATGTTTATCAATAATGACCGCCAGTCACTGTAATATAAGTACTTAAATTAACACCTTAATTAAGCTTTTATGAATAATTTCTGACAATACATATTATCAATTTTCGTTTGATCAATATTTTTAAGAATGTTCGTTATGATCCCATGTTATTATGACTCTTAATATCATATTCTTTGAATATGATATAGGTTTTTGCTATCTGCTATGTTATATTGGCAGTTTTTATCTATATCTCAAACAAGCGTCTGGTGACAGATGGATCAAGGGACGGAAGTCGGAAATATGCATGTGTGCAAATATTTAACTGAATAAATAATAAATAGTATTAAATATAGTAGGTACCTCACAACTACATAAGTAATACGCTGAGAAATATAATTTATTTGAAAAATGTGATCAAATGCGAATACATAACAAACTTATTCCTAACCTTAAATGGCAAAGGTGTTGATAACATATTTCCTGCGACCAATTTCCATTCAATTTATAAAGCAACTCGCTCACGTGAGTCTACATTATTAACAGACTAACTGAACATAACCAAAAAATTAAGGGGAATGGGATTTATGCACACATATAACTATTATTGCGTTGTCATATTTTATTTCATTTCGTATTATCTTCCCTCGATTCGTCTGTCGCCAGACGCTAGTATTTCTTAAAGTATTATACTATAGATAATTCATACTATGAGATTCATCTTGTGTGACTCAAGGTTTTCTATGAATTTTGTGTTCTTGTTACAACCCAAACTGCAAGTTTAATAAAATTTATATAGACATTTAGGGCACTCGCGTACTACAAACCCTTTAATCGGCCGAGAGCTATGTCGGGCTCTTAATCATTATGAAGATGTATGTAAGTGCGCACATTACAACGATTCGGTGTCAGCAGTCCAACCCAACTAATCGACAGATTGAAAAGTGTGCGAGTGCCTTTAAAGCCAATAATTTTCCATAGACTTTTTCTATGATTTCATATGTCAAAACTTTCAAAAATGACACTTCCACATTCTGGATAATGAAGGGTTTTTATTTTCATAAATATGCTGGTCATTGAGATTATATTATTAAATATATTTTTTTTTTTATTATTTATAATGTACTGCGGTTATTTTTGATAAACTAAATTATAACATAAATATTTTTTTTGTAAATACATCATTTTATCATTAAGGTTATAGGAATAGTTGTTTTATTTTGATTTTTCAATTAACTCAGCTAAAATGTTTTGGTAACTTGTATGTTTAAAACATTATTTTCTTTTAAAAAAACAAAAATATTGATCATAATCTTTTGTCGACTGATTTGTGATTAGATCTTGTTTATATGGATATAATGTCAAGAAGAGGCTTTAGTGAATGAATCTCGAAATGTATCTATTTTTAAATAAAATGTTATCTTAGGAAAATATAAGTATTCCAAATTTGTCGTTTTTAACTTAACTCGATTATTTGTTTAGTCTTATTAAGTGTACATATTTAAAATATGATTGAATTCAAAATTCTAGTTTAATAAAGTCTTCTGACAAAACAAATTATAATGTTTTTTTTATGAAATTTTAAGATACAAATTGACAGTCAAAACACATTTTTAATTCTTATTTTATTTTATGACATAAAAATAGTTAAAATAAGGACATAAAAGATTTAAAATTCAAAGTACACACACATACATATGGCCTGAGTGAAATTGTAAATGCTGTTTGATATTGCAAAGCGCTATTTTTTTATGGGATTTGATGTTTGTTGTTGTAGAAAAAAAATTCTTTAACAAACATCAAATCCCATATAAAAAATTAGTGCTTTCTGATACGGAACAGCGTTTACAATTTCACTCGGAGCGAATGTATACAATGGTTTTAAGCTTATATATGTATTAAGATGGAGGGACTCACCAGAGTGTATGCCTTTTGTGTTAAGTGTGTTACTAACGAACCACAAAATACTTAAGATATAAGATCCATTCCAATGCGTTGCAGCAGCAATTGCCACGTCATTTACCACAACCAAGTCTTCCTCGTTACATCCCTGTGCCATGTTTCGGCAGACAAGAAGATGCTTATCATCTTCTTTTTCTTTTCGTCCTATACCCCACCTGTACAAGTATTTTTTTGCACCTCGTGACACCTACAGTCTATTCTGTGTCTTCCACGTGTGGTAGGCTAGATGGTGTCCCGGCCCCAAAGTCTCCGACAGCTCATTTCGACTGTCTCTCGTTTATTTTTTGACTCTTGCCTTGCTCTTTCTGGCGGCACTTAAAGGGGGATGAATTTTAATCTTGCCTTCGAAGACATGTGACCAACAGAGGATGTCATGGGTATATAATAATGATAATGGTAGTCAGTAGGTGATTTTTCTCTTCAATATTTTTGTGTTATATTGGGAGCAGTAATTTTATGAACATCAAAAAAAAAAAAATCTAATATATTGTTAATTTAGATTTTAAATCATTTCAAATTATTATTTGTCAATGTAATTTAGTGTATAACAGATATTAAACTTTGTGTAGTAGTATTATCTCCAAGATTGTCGGCCTTTGTGGCTCAGTTAGACATAGTTGTTGGTGCCGGGATTTGATTCCCGGTGAAGGCACATCTCTGTGTTATGTGGCAACTCTTTATTTTTATATTTGACATAGAATTTGTTGATCGAGTGAAAAGCAATAGTATATTATTTAAAAAACAAGCATTTTTGTTTTTATACTCATTTGCAAAACAATATATTCATTTTGTTAAAATAAAATCATTCATTTATATATTTTCTAGTTTCTTCCAAATAATCTTGTCTTACAATTTATATTTTATAGATAAATAATATTGATGGATATATTTAGGATGGATATTATATATTTAAATTATTAATGTATTTAGTTTTAATAAATTGTTTCATTTTCTTTAAAAGTAGTATTATTAAAATACATGTTTTATTATTAATTTAAGAACTTGTCATTTGATGGTCAAGTTAATATAGTTTTTACAAAATTAAGATTCTAGTGATAACTCATTTTGCTAATCCGATTTTGATAACACAGTCATCTTTCTTGTTGTTTTAAATTTAATTTTTGTTTTTAAAAATCAACATTTATTTATATTCATTCATTTATTGATTTAAGATTATTTTAAGCGATTGTGACATTCCATTTAGATCACTTTTCAACTGACTATTGTGATTCAATGTTATTATGTACCAAGTACAAAAAAGAGGCAGATAATTAAAGTCTTACAAAATTTTTGCATTCTTTAAAAAAGAACTGTAAATGTAAAACTATATTAAGAAATTGCAAATAATCATTCAAATAAGATAATAAAAAATGTCTTTATTTACTGATAGAGCTTCTGGAATAACAGGTAAATTTAAATATGTTATTATTTGCGTATCATTTATTCTTTGTGGCTGGTTACTGTTCAGTTCATAGTTAAAAAATACTGATTTTTATAATATTAATTTGTAAAATAACATTTGCTAGCTGGATAAGAGAAGCTTTGGTCATTCAACATTTTTGAATACTTTATTTGTCAAATAGTTCCTAAATTCCTTCTATATCCTTCCGTAACCTCCTTTTCCTCATTGCTATGTGAGCAGTGTTATTTTTATTATTCTTTTATTTTTAAACTCTCTTTTCATTTTTTTTTCTCTTTGTAATTTTTTTTATATTTCTTACTCTTTTATGTTATTTTTTATCAATTTATTTCTCACTTAATTAGTACTGTACCAATTTAACTAAGAGACTTCACGTTGCTCGGGTTGGTTGGAAGAAATTGCCTTATGGCAATATACCTGCCTTTGTACACATGTACATAAATTATATAAATAAATAAATAAATACCATTTTTGAGAATCTTTTAATGAGTAATAAAAAAGCGTAGCTGTTGTTCTGCGTAAGGACTATTCTTTTTATTCCATAGAAAATCAGATTTGCTGCACAAAAACCTAATAATAATATGCATTGACAAAAAATATTATCTGTATGTCCCTATTTCAAACTTATCATTTTTATTGAAAAAAAATCTTGAAAACTCTATAGGTGCTAAATTATGCAAATTTAATTTATTATGAGTTTTTTGAACCCAGATGTATATAGGTTGTTTTTTTTAAATCTAGCTCTGTCAAACGACATAATTTTGAAAATTTTTATAATAAATCAAATTATTTTAACTATACTATTACTGATACTTTTATTGAAACAACTCAGCCAAAAGCTTAGTTTTTTTAGCTAAGATTAAAGTAAAAGTATAGTTAAAATCTGGTTAAAATACTTTAATTTTGCAATACTTTTGATTGTTTCATTGAAATGTAATTCCGTCAAATGACACAACTTTGAACAATTTTATGAAATCAAAGTACGCTTTTACTTCAATCTTCAATGAAACACTCTGGCCTAACTTGGATTCCATTTCTTATTTTTTACTTGACTGGCTGTTATAAATATTTAATAGATTTGTGAAATTACAAACTAACATTGTATCACAGAAAAAAATATTACCAACTTAAACAATACAAATTTTAACCATTTTTTTTAATGTTTCTTATCTCAAATTATTGACTGTATTTATTTCAAAGGCCCGAAATGTTTGAGGAACCTGCCTTGCTTGTGATTGTATATTATGTTATGTATAGAAATAAAAAAAAAATATTTAATACCTTTTTTATTTTTATTATTTTTTGTAGTATTATTAACTGCTTATATGGATAAAATAAAGGAAATCATTGCCATACGGAAATTTCTCCCAATCTACTGAAAAAACTTACACACTATCAAAATCAGTGAAAGAGGTGTGTGTGTACATTTAACAACTTATAATAATAATGAAATTTTTATAGCACCGTTTTATGGTAAAAAGGGTTCTTTTGCTTATTTGTTGGCTATGTGAAACAAAGAAGTCTTAAGCAATTGACTGAAAGCCCGAAACCACAAATTCAGAAGGTCCGTTTGCACTGAAAACACAATCAAAGTAAGCCACCTTATTGGCTCTATCCAATTCCCTTAAAGAATTGGTATTCTGTGATTTTGAGGATCTCTATGAAAAATAAAATGAAAACAATAATCATATCGATGAGGAAAAATCATCGTATAAGGTACGAGAGTGAGAAATTAAACAAATTTAAGGAATTTTTGAAAGATAAGTATATTTTTTTTTCTCTTTGTTCATATTTGAAATTTTTCTTCTTGTTATATGTAAACCTTTATGTCTAATTTGAGTTGCATATTCCTCCGGCAAAGTGGACTCCCAGCTATCCCTCCATCTTTTAAACGGTCTACTGTGAGGACGGGTTCCGTGAGGCTGATTGTGATGCACAATATGAGGATGTCTGGTACTGTCCCTCCTCCGCTGCCTACGATGATATCATTAACTTCACCTATTTCCCTTATTCTGGTATTTCTCCAGACCGAGTGGTCTTTCAAGGTTTTCCCTGCTATCATTCTCATTTATTGTAAAGACATAATGTGATAATCAACATTAAACAAATAAAACATGTTAGTTATGGTTTGACAAGAAACTCACACTACCTAAATTAAATGTCATCATAATCATTGGCGCTACAGCCCATTGTGAACTTTGGCCTCCTACAGAAATTTTCGCCATTTAGACGGGTCCATCGCCTGCGCTCTCCAGTTTGCAATGTCAATCCTCTTTAAATCATCCTGTAGGCTGTCTCCATCCACCTCTGCTGGAGTCTTCCCACACCTCCTCCCCCCTCCAGTTGTGTATTGAAAATCTTCTTTAGGGTTCAGCCTTCCTCTATTCGCTGAACGTGCCCTAACCATCAAAGTCGATGTATTTTTATATATTTAACTATGTTAGAATCACTGTAAAGGTCCTCCAGCTCATGGTTGTACCTTATCCTCCATATTCTATTCTCACAAAGAGGCCCTAACATTTTTCTCAACACCTTCCGTTCAACGACCAACAACAGCGTATTTTCATACTTCTTATTAAGCACCCAGCATTCAGCACCATATACAAGTACCTACATATTAGTCGCAGCAATGTTTTATACAATAACAACTTAGTATTTTGTGTTAACAATCGGTACTTGAGATGTCGGTGAATATCTCAATTATATGTAGGTACATAAATGAAACAAATATTAATATTGAGAAATTAATACAAAAATTATCCAACCTTGGAATCATAGCAGAGAAGAAAAATGGCTTCTTACATAATTCTCGCCTTTTGAATTTATTGTGAATGATAGTTAATTGTAAAAAATAAATTATGCAAGTCTATATTCTAGTTAGTTAAAGGTAAAGAAAAAACTAATAAAAGTTTTTTACTTCACAGTGAATTGCTAACAATATAATCAATTACAATATTGTTAAAATAATTGGATAATTTTATTATTTCATAAAATATGAATTCATACCGCAATCATCAAACTAGGAAATAATAAAATGTCTTTATTTCGCAGTAATTTTATAAACTCATATTTTTTTACTAGGTTGTATTTTTTTTTTTTTTTTTATTTATTTACTTTTCAACATAATTTCATTTATAAAAGATCCCACTAACCATATATGGTTATCAGTGGGTTTCTATATCATACAATATATGTGCTAACTTAAACTAACCAACAATGGCAAAAAGAAATGAAATGGGTTTGACAGTATAAAAATGTTTTGATAGATCCAAAAACAACACTAGAATAAAAACAAAAAAAAAAATTGATTCTATGGTGCATATTTGAAACTGTGTTTATTACTTTAAATGGATTTCAAATTTTTATACCTACTTAATTGACCTGGAGGCCAAGGCTTGATATGGGCTATTGAAGAAGAAGAACAATTTTACCTGCGACATTCCTGTACATCATTTCAAAGGATATATACATTTCATTCTACCTGACATGCCCAGGGGCGGATGGGCTAACACTACTTAGGGGCCTACCTCCTACATCCACACAGCAAAACCTGTCCAATAGGTGCACACTGATCATAACAAATTAAACAAAATTTACATTTCTCTAATTTTACCTAAATTATTAATTTCTAATTACTCAACTAATTGCCATTTTGTCAAAAAACTGTTTTCTATAGTAATGAGCTATATAGTATAGGGAAAAAATAGGACAGTAAAGTATTTTATTTATATAATACGACTATATTAGATTTTTGATAATTGGATTTTGCCGCAATTTTGAAATGATTTGAATTATTGATATTGACAAACCTCAACAGATGAGTAAATATTTGACAAGATGAAATATTTCTGACCCCTTTGTGCAACGAAACGTTAAACAATTTGTTAGGCTTCCTTGTTCATTTTGTCATTATAGAGATGACACAAAAACACTGAGTAACAAATAAATTGAAATATCACCATGTAAATGATTTAGATGGGTCGATGGCAGAGCGGATAGCGCGCTGGGCTAGTAATCCAGTGGTCGCGAGTTCGAATCCTGCCTCGACCGATTTCGTTCACCTATAGCACAAGCATTTATATACTTATTTTAGGGAACGTAGGAAGATGTATATGTACTTATTTAACAAGGACATAGCCATTTTTATTTAAAAAAAAAACGTTCCTGAAAAAAATCTAAAGTAGAAGATTTTATTCATTCATTCATTCATACCATCACGGCATATCCCACAATGTGGGGTAACCAGCGAAAGGTGTAAGGGTGTGCATTGCCTTATAAAAGGGAGCACAACATATCTGTGTATACCCACACACCAGTCTCGTCTCACCTCAAAAGGCACTATATTCAGAATGGGTGGTGAACCTCATTGTTGAACTATGTGAGATGTTATTGTTGCCTGTTGTATTTTCGATTACCCGGCTCTTACGGGACACTCGAAAACAATAATAGAAAAGAGTGGAAGCACTATTCTAAGCCGGTGCCTCACAGCTATTTATTTTTCCACTTTTAACCATTTATTCACAAGATTTTATGATGAAGTAAAAAATATGTATGTACATAGAGCTGACTGGTATAGTGTAGCATAGTGGTAAATCATATTGAGGAGTGAAAGGCTATTTGTTTTATATAAATTTATAACATAAATATCATTATTAAAACACTATTAGCCATATTGAAAACCGGCTAAGGTCACTATTTCTCAAAAAAATCTCTTGATATATTGGTATAATTTTCAATCAAAATACAGCCCTGGCTTCAAAGATAATTGTCAATATCGCAAATTGTCACTTAAAACAAATAGCCTTGCACCCCTCAATATTTTTTTTCAACAAGTCTACATAGGAGACACCAGTTATTATGAATTGGGTCTATTATACTTCTCCAAAGAAGTGTACTATGTAGTGTTGAGGAGGGTTTGCAATCTGCTAAAGAAAATATTTATTGACTTTCTAATATTAAAACAGTCGTATGGAAGTCACATTCATAAAAATACAAGTAATAGAAACAATATGCCAGACATTAAAAAACAAATGGATTTTAATGTAGTCAGGTCCACTCTTGCTGGTGAAACCTTGAATACTACATGTAACTTGTGGAACGCTGATGAATGGGCACTGAAGAGAAGAGGAAGAAGGTAGAAACACAGTATTTAGAAGATCAATCCACAGTCAGGCTGCTGTGTTAATAAAGGAGTTTTAAAAGTGACTGGTTCGTGTACATTAAAAAAAAATTGACTTCTATGCTGGCATTTTTGGTTTAATTTCCACATTGATTTTATTGTTTTTTACACAATTGCTACTTCTCTTGGATGAAAACACAGGTTAACTGGAAGAAATTGCCATTCTGACAAAAAACTAGCTTCATGCCAGGGGGAAAACAGTTTTCTTTATTATTATATAACTACTTCCTTAACGCCTCAAGTGACTGGAATTAAAAATATTTTAAATTAATCTTCAAGTCGTAAATTTTGAAGCAATAATGAATAAATTTCAGAGTACAGTAAACTTATCTGAACACAACATATGACGCAACTCGCTCATATGATGTAATTTTTTCATACATTTTTTTCACACTAATCAATATTTATGAATGTTTCTAACAATATCTGATATTTTTCCTGTGATATACATAAAAAATAATAAAAAATAACAAAAAATGTAAATCATTTTATTATTTAATTATAACCAAAAGAAACAAAGTCATAAGGACATTCCTGCATTCTTACAAAGATATCGTAACATTTTCCTTATCGAGGTAGGCAAAAAATACCAAATGCCATACTCCTCTCTATTGACATTCATTTTATGTTTCATTCACTTTAATACATATAATAAAATACTTGGGAGTATTGATTGATATTAGATTAATATTTGGTAAGCACATATTAATATGTTGGTTTTTTGGGCAGAATAAGAAACATAGTATATTTGAAGATAGCTAAATAAGTATACAATAGTATTGTTATGCCTCATATAATCTACTGCTTAAGTGTACTATTTATGAGGAATTGAACGGATAATAAAGTGTTACAAATTATACAAAATAGAGCAATATGCACATTTAGTAGATATATTTAACTGTCTGTCTCAGTACATGAGCACGTTGCTTAGAGCCCTACACCCTGCTACCCATACCGCCGTCATGCATAGTACATAATTGTTTCGTTCTTTATTTACATTGACAATTTTTCATAATTTTTTTTAATCAACTATATATATCGATATTTTTCTATTTCTTTTTAACATCTTTATTTACATTGACAATTTTTCATAATTTTTTTTAATCAACTATATATATCGATATTTTTCTATTTCTTTTTTATCGCCTTTTTGTTGTTAACTTTTATTTTTTGTTTTGCATATAATTATTGTTTTTTTTATCATTAATATTTTTGTTATATTGTGTAACTGCCTTATTTTTTCGTGTATAATTGTAAAAGGCTTCTGGCCGTAGATACAAATAAATAAATATATGCTTAAGAAGTTGAAGTTATTGGCAATAAAACATCAAGTAATTTCAAATGTTTTAATTTTTGTTTATAAATTAAAAAAAAGACTATTTCTGCATTATTTGCAAAAAAAAAACTTTATAATTTTGTTCTTTATAGGTTCACACCTACCCGACGAGAAGTTAGCGGGACTTTAGACTGCCTCAGACAAACCTGGCAGGTACACAAAATAATGTGTATTACAAAGTACATCAATTGTATAATGATTTGCCAGAATGTGTGAAGGAAGCATCCGGTCTTGCCGCTTTTCATCGCCTAGGTGTTGAATACCTACATAATAATTTTTATGTTTCGACTTTTGACCATTAGCTTTTTATTTGTTTTGTTAACACGTGAAAACCTGTAACTAGTGTATGTTTTGTATCTTATATTTTGTATGTACTGTTGGTTTTCCATTGCAACAAAATAAATAAATAAATACATAAAGGAAAGTTCTTTTAAGATATTGTGTGTTTCCTATGTTTTTGGTGTCTTTGATAGATAATGGAATATTTTCTTTCCTGCATGCCTTTCTGTGACGCCGAGCTCCAGCTATCTCTTAGGTGATCTACCTCGTAGTCGATTGCCAAAATTAATTTGTTGGGAAATAATTTTGGGTTACCTGTTGTCTCCCATTCTTGCCACATTGTTTCACCAGAATTGTCTTCGACTCCTGCATCACCTGATGATGTTCCTAATGTCGCAGATCTTTCTTATACATTCTCCATTATTCTGGCTTTGTGAATTTCCATCTTTTAAAATCATATTAATATAATACATATATAACCCTATACATCATACACGATCGTTCTTTTATAGTTTGCTTCATCTAACATTCATAATTCATTCTTTCTATATGTCTCACATGAGCAAACCATCATAATTACTTCTTTCTATATGAGAAAAACATCATAATTCATTCTTTCTATTTTCTATATGACTCATATGAGCAAACGATCATAATTAATTCTTTCTATATATCTCATATGAACAAACCAACATAATTCATTCTTTCTATATGACTCACATGAGCAAACCATCATAATTCATTCTTTCTATTATGACTCATATGAGCAAACCATCATAATTAATTCTTTCTATATGACTCAGACAAAAGTTGTTGATGTCATGGATCGAGTTGCAAAACTTAAATGGCAATGGGCAGGTCATGTTGCCAGACAGGGTACGGACAGATGGGCATCCAGAATTCTAAATTGGAGACCATGGGATATGAAAAGGGGAATAGGCCGGCCCCAGAAAAGGTGGGCCGATGATATTGTCCCTGTCGCTGGAAGCGGATGGGTTCGAAAAGCCCAGAAAAAAGACGAGTGGAAGCTTTTAGAAGAGGCCTACATCCAGCAGTGGAGAGATGGCTGAGAAAGAAGAAGAAGAAGATATGACTCATATGAGCAAAACATCATAATTTATTCTTTATAATTGACTCATATGAGCAAACCATCATAATTCATTCTTTATAATGGACTCATATGCGTAAATCATCATAATTCATTTTTTATATATGAGCAAACCATTATAATTCATTCTTTCTATATGACTTATAAAAGCAAACCATAATTCATTTTTTATGTATGAGCAAACGGAGCAAACCATCATAATTCATTTTTTATATATGAGCAAACGGAGCAAACCATCATAATTCATTTTTTATATATGAGCAAACGGAGCAAACCATCATAATTCATTTTTTCTATATGACTTATATAAGCAAACCATAATTAATTTTTTCCATATGACTTATTATATAAGAAAACCATCATAATTCATTTTTTCTATATGACTAATATAAGCAAACCATAATTCATTTTTTCTATATGACTTATATAAGCAAACCATAATTCATTTTTTCTATATGACTTATATAAGCAAACCATAATTCATTTTTTCTATATGACTTATATAAGCAAACCATCATAATTCATTTTTTCTATATGACTTATATAAGCAAACCATAATTAATTTTTTCTATATGACTTATATAAGCAAACCATCATAATTCATTTTTTCTATATGACTTATATAAGCAAACCATAATTCATTTTTTCTATATGACTAATATAAGCAAACCATAATTCATTTTTTCTATATGACTTATATAAGCAAACCATAATTCATTTTTTCTATATGACTTATATAAGCAAACCATAATTCATTTTTTCTATATGACTTATATAAGCAAACCATCATAATTCATTTTTTCTATATGACTTATATAAGCAAACCATAATTAATTTTTTCTATATGACTTATATAAGCAAACCATCATAATTCATTTTTTCTATATGACTTATATAAGCAAACCATAATTCATTTTTTCTATATGACTTATATAAGCAAACCATCATAATTCATTTTTTCTATATGACTTATATAAGCAAACCATCATAATTCATTTTTTCTATATGACTTATATAAGCAAACCATCATAATTCATTCTTTGTATATGACTCCTATGAGCAAACCATCATAGTTTTACACCCTTTTAAGTTACTTCACGTTTCTGTCCATTCTGTAATTTTGCAATCAATTTTTATCTAACTTCCCGAGCAGTCAGAGCACTGAAACTTTCAGAATTTGTATATTTCCAATGACAGTGTATGTTAAAACTGTTTACAGCATGATTCATTTGATCTTTTGATAAGCGAAACAATTTTGTATTTCATCAATTTCATATAGTTTTTGTTAAACATATTGAGCCATTTCGCCGTGGAGGGGGACGATTTGCACATATACCAACCAGGCAAAAAGACACAAATTTGCACTCTACACACATGGAAGTCTGACTCAAGATATCTACTTATTTTGGGTATTATTTTATAACTACAGTAACTTGCATTCTTGTAGGGAATATATAGCATTGTTTACAAGGAGCTTTGCTGTTCTTCAACTGACGAAATCGAACAGTATTACGAGTATTACAATATATTATTGTTAATGTTCATTTTTCCAACTGTCGATTCGTTCATGAGAATTCAATTCTCTTAATGAATCGACATTATTAAGCCAAGATGCGTGTACGAAGGAAAATTTTGTATGGTGTAGTGGACTTTTTGCATGCTAATAACACAAACTATAGGCCTCGCAGCATATATGTTCCCATACATGGATTTACTCAGAATTCGGAGTAGAACATTTTATGTGAGTTTTGTGTGTGTGCGTGTCTGTGTGTGTGTGTGTGTCTGTCTGTCCCCCCTTATAACTTTTGATCCGCTCAATTTACAGAGCCCAAACTTCAGAATATATAAGCAGTTATAGGCTTACAAAACTTATATACTCAGAATTGTGAATTTTTGTTTCAGTCAATTTTGGTTAATTTTTCCATATATCTCAGAAACCATAAAAGCTAGAACGCTGAAAATTGGTATAAACATAGACAAATACAAAATCTCAAATTTATTTTTTCAAAAAAATTCCAGGGTTTCTCAAACATTTTTTATTAAAAAAAAAAAAAATTTTATGAAAAATTTATGAGTTTAACTCCCTATATTTCCAAATTTTTTAAAAATTTCGAAAAAAGCCGAAACACCCCAACTAGATAATTTAATTTTCTATAAAAAATATTAATATTGCATTAGCAAATCTCATTTTTTCTCTAACAATTTTTATAAAAATTGAATTTAGTGACGACATTGCTTCATACAATTTGTATGGCAGTCGCTTTATACAATATGTAAGAAGACTTAATAGTTTGATATGTACCTACTTAATATCCAAACATACATACAGAACCATCATGCTGTTTTCATATTCCTGGTAGGAAAAGAGGACTGACCTCCATACTGTCCTATCTTGACATACATACCAACATATATTAAAATTTTCAATAATTTGGATTTATGGGTTTATAGTTTTTTTTTTTTTTTAAATATGAATATGTCCTTGTTAAACAAGTACATATACATCTTCCTACGTTCCCTAAAATAAGCATGAATGCTTGTGCTATAGGTGAACGAAATCGGTCGAGGCAGGATTCGAACTCGCGACCACTGGATTACTAGCCCAGCGCGCTAACCGCTCTGCCACCGACCCATCTGATTTGATTGGTCTGGTTTGATTCTTATTCTTCAACTAAACATACTATCGCTATCGACAGTTGGATCTCATGTGTTACATGCAACTAGTAAATAAAAAAATACATAGTCAAAAACACGAATCATGCCAAATCTCACTTCGAATAAAATATTTTGTTCCACTCCGTTGCCCAGCAACCATACTACCATATTGTCGTGTTTGAAATTGGAACGAAAGGCGAGTGGCCTACAAGATTCCTCGAGATTGTATTAACTTGCGACTGTTTTCATTTCAGTCGAGATTTTGACACGCGTGGAGGAGGATGTTAACGCGCCCGTTTAAATTTTATCACAGTGACCACGATGTATTTATTATAATAACAATATTGTGATTTTTTTACTGACATTTGCATTTGACCGAAGATAATTATAATTACAGTGCTATTTGTTTAGAATATCAATAATATAAATTGTGGACTGTGGCGTTTGGATTTAATTCGAATAATAAAAACCTGATTTTGTTGTTTAGTTGTTAATATCATCGGTGTGTTTACATCCTAAGCTTTATAGAGAATATTTGAATAATAATCTTTATCTTTGATATTTAATTTATTCATTCTCCGAAATATTGTTTTTGTGATCCTTTTTTGTGTTCTGTTTTGTGTTTGTGTATTTCGTCACACTTTGCAGAATCTCAAGTACCTATTTATTTACATTTTAATTGGTAAGTTTTGTGTTATAATAATATTAATGAATATATTAATTCTTTGTATATTATATGTAATATAATCTGTAACGATTTTATATTATTTTTCAGACTATATTGCGTTGTATTTAAATATGCAGTAAATTTGCACGTGCGTGCATTATGTTTAATCCCAAAACTATGTACGCAAACAACGTTGTTTTGTTTTGGTTGTATGTGACGTATAAATACGAAATGTCAATAAAGAAAAAATAAATGTTACAAACTGCATAGATATTGTAACAGACATAAATCTTCAGTTATTATAGTTACCTATCGAAGATCGTTTATAGGATCAAATAAATACATTCCTTTCCTAATCAAATAGGATGTGGTTGATGTTTCACTCTATAAATATGTAGGCATTGTTCATTTTGTAAACACATTATTCAATAACTTCTCTCTTATAATAATGCTTTGATTTTCCTATGGCTGAAGACTTGCAAGCCTTGGCGTGGTTTCATATTATGAAATAATACGAGTACCCATTTACTAATGAAAAAATACTACCTCAAATGAGTGCATAATTATCCCGATACCTTCCCCATTTGTGTTCATGTCATGAGGCCTATAGTGAGATCTTGTCAAATAGTTCAATGTTACCCCAAGCTCGGGAATGTCGAAATTTGTTATTTTTATTTTCAAACACTTTCATAAAATGGCATTGAAGAATTAACAAGTTTTCATAATAAAATATTTAAATAAAAAATAAATAAACTCGTCGGACTTCGTGGTTAGGTATCTGACTGCTGATCCAAAGATCCCGAGTTCGATTCCCGGTGGAGACACAGTTTTTAATTGTGTTTTCAGTCTGGATCTGTGAGACGATTAATATCGTTAGTCTCCAGAATGTGGCAACTTGTTATTGGGTGCGTGTTAAATTAATATTTGACATACCTAGTACCTGTTAGTTGCCCGAGATGTTGTGTAAAACAAACTCATTTCAAGAAAATGAGACAGCTCTTCGAAGTCAAAAATGGTTAATTTTAACTACCTACCACAAAATATTTGCGGTTCTTTGAATCAGTGTTTTTCAATCTGTGAAGCCTTACTCGGGGGGTCGCCGGAAAATGGAAAGGGTAAGGTTCTATACTAAAATACAAAACACAGTTTCAGTGAGAAGGATGGGCTTGTTTATTTTTCAAAAAATTGTCAAATCGTGGTGCTATTTTTGAAATGTTAATTATCAAATCATTTTCTAATTTAAGTCTATTTCTCTTTTTAGTTTTAATTAATTTATTTATTAACGGTAAAAAAACCATTTACATAAGAAAAGTACAAAAACAAAGATCCATCATCTTAAGTTAAAAATATAAAAGAAAAAAAGTAAACATAAGTGAAAATGAAAATAAAAATAGTTTTACCTTTTATTGAAATAAGAATTCTTATTCAAATACAAATTATATAAAAGATAAAAAAAACAAAGAAACTTACAATAATACATATACATAAGTATAAAAATCAAGAGAAAGATTAAAGATATAAAGAATATAAGAAACACAAAATAGAAATTAATAATGAAAAAATAGAAAAAACACAATTGAAAATGTTACGAAAACAATACCGATCTTAGTTCGATTTTCAAGTTGTATAAGCTTACATTGAAAATGTCAACAACAAAGGCATACTCGTTTCCCAAACGATGGATTCTGGGAAACGGAGAATGTCTATGGGCTTCGGTCTTCATTATATCGCAGTGAAATAATATATGTTTACCATTGATGAGAAAGTCAGTTGACAGAGGTAAGAAGTGACGAATGGCACTTATAATTTTAGAGGTTCCCTTGCCAGCTCTGGATATTCTTGTTTTCTTTTCATCCAATGAAATTCCATCTTAAGCATGCCGCTAAATACAAGCTAAATATTTATACTGAATATAGGAATCAAAATAGAGAAAAATGAGACCAACTTTTTGTCTGTTTTTTTTTTGCCTAAGGGGGTTGCTTCAATTTTTCAACCTGTAAAGGGGTCGCTTGTTCAAAAAGATTGAAAAACATTGCTTTAAATGATATTAAAAAATTTGATTACCTACGCAGCAAATTTTCCTGTTTTTAAAACTACAAAAAAATGCAAGTTGATGTTTCCTATTGGCGACATATTTATAACCTGGAAATTATTTTTTCTATTAGTCACGTACGAATTGTTCTTTCGCGACCCGAGATGTATCCAACAATAAGAACGAATCGTCTTCCGCGTTGTATGGTCGTGTCACATAGGAGGTAGGGCAGGTGTTAAGTCAAAGAGAGTGGTTATTCTCGCTAGTCTGAGACCGTCGGAGGGAATCAGAGTGTTAAACAACATGAAGAAGTATCATTGGATCCACCGGACCATTGCGGAATAACAGAAATCAACCGACTGCAGACGTTTATCTCATTCAACGCCACTTACTTATTCAACTAACTATTAAAGATAAACAACACTCCGTTATAACAAGACAATCTAAAATGGCACCAATCCATAAAGATTGATAAACATTACTTAAACGCATTATTTCTTAAATGAGATCTTGAATGAATGGATAAAATAGAGACGCCCCTAAACGATGATTTGCTGGCGAGGTGATTATGTACTGAATTCGTTAATTCTTTCTCAACTTATTATTCTATGCATTGAAGAAGTTGTTATTTGTTAAATATATAATTCATATTCGGGGCGTACGATGTAATGAATAAATAAATATTATGGTAGTCTTCGGTACTTCTTACACGGCTGAAGTATTAATTATTTCCGTATATTATAGTATGTCCAATTCTGATTCGTCTAAATTTATCCGTCTGAATTTTAGTATATGAGAAATGTCAAAAAGTTTATTGCATTTATACGGGACTCAATACGTCACACCTCGCGGATAAAATCCTTTTATCCATGGTCGCCCTTTGGTTATAGACGTTTTCGTAATCGAATCATAATAGGACATATCAAACCTATTCAAAGCTGAAGCTTTATAGGGTTTTTAGTATCAAACCTATTGTGCATATGTATTTAAAGCTGTAGCCTTATATGGTTTTCTGTATGTCGTAAAATTATCTTTTTTATCATTTGTCTGTCTGTACTGGAATTTCGCAATCGATTTTTACATTCGACACGTTAACTAACTACTTCCCCGCGCAGCGAGAAAATCACAGTTTTCTTGTCTTTTTTTCGATTGCAATGCATGCGAATGAAGTGGCCAATATAGATTTTTTTCTTTCTTTAGCTCGCGGGCCGTAGTTTGGCCAGGGCTGCTCTATATGATGGCGCTACAGCCCAAATGATGCCAAACTTACTTTTTTTGTGTGGCATTTGCATATATTTTCTCCGCCATCGTCTGCGTCGTTTGCTCGATTATTTAAAACCCCGGTTCCCATCCAGTCAGCCACTGTACGGCCTCCGCATCATGCATCATGGATTCACCCCCCGGATATCTCCTCGTCAGGCACTCGTCTATCAGGTGCTGGACAGTCTGATTATTTGCTCCACAGTCATACTCCGGAGAATCCTTCTTACCCCATTTCCATATGAGCGCCTCTGTCCTGTGCGCCTCTGTCCTGTGCGAATTCTGTTTTGCTAGACCCAGACTTTACGGCAAAGGTTGAAGCCCAGGACCTTCAAGGTGGGATCCTGAATGATATTCTTATTTTTCATAGGATCTGCGTCAGTCCACCTATCTCTCTCAAAGCTCTAGGCAAATTGAAGTTTGTCAGATTGAATTTTTTTTTCAAAGCAATGACAAATGAAAGATGTTCCTAAATATTTCATCTCGTTTCAATACACATGTTCGATGCCTTAGTGTGTATTAGACACGGTTCGATCACCCAGTGTTGCGTGGCGAATTCTTGAGATGCGGTGATGTATGGAGAATGCATTTAGAAGACGAACAATACATCTCTATGAGTATGTAATTGTGATAAAAGTGATAAACTAACATTCATCATTCAGCCGTTTCCATATTACGCTTGAACTGTACCAGTGGTCGGCAGACTCTTTAGTCAACAGAGTCGAATATCTACATTTCTTTTTTTATGTTTCAATCTCGGGGATTCGTTGACATCTCTTACCACTCTGGTAGATCTTCAACGATCCTCTTAAACTGTGTGTACGAGATACAATCTATATCGTGACACACCTTCCCCAGATACTTCCGGCGAGGATGTTCTCGGCCAGATAATCTCTTTACCATTCCCTCCAATAGAATGTGCAGGAAATCTTCGTGTCGCAACACATGGTCTATCTAATCTGCACGTCTCAGATATGGTGTTTGATTATATGTTTCTGGTTTCTTAGATTCTGCTGCACATAACGAAATCATTCTTAATGCGGTGCTTCCAAGATATATTCAGTTTTCCTCGGTAAGTCTGCATCTCGAAAGCCTCCAATCTTTAACGATCTCTTTCACCTATGAATTATCAACAGTTGAAATTTCTTTTGAAGCTGTTTTTTTAACTCAAACTACCTATATGTAGGTATGTATGTTGTTATTAATTCAATTAGGGTATTCCTTTGTTCAAAATGGCCGTATTTATACGTCCGCCAATTAGAGTTGGGCAATGACCATCAATTAGAGTTGTGCGATGGCCATAGCCACACTGGCTTTTCCTAAAAACGTCCTCAAACCATCGAGGTACTTTTTGAGATCGACCCCTTCCACTTCTCACACCCATACCTGTCTTTATACTTATTTCGTCTATTTCCTTTCGTTCATCTTCTTTATTGTATATGGCCAATACATCTCAACATTCCTCTCTCACAATCCTTGACATTCATCTTCTTCGTTGAATAATATTCAAAGAAGTCCCACATCCAAAGGGCCAAAGAGCCGCATGAGGCTCGCTAGCCGCGTTTTGCCAACCACTGGTCTAGACCCAAGAATAAATCGAGCGATTCCTACCAAACATTCAAGTCACATTTTCTATCGCTCAGTCTTAATTCATGAATAAACATGTGGATTGTGGCAATAACTGAACTCTCCTGTACTTATAATAATATACATTTATAAAACAAAAATTTAACTATCCACTCTCAAATCACACGTTAAAGTAAGAAATCTCCATGGATTTTAATCGACTTACATCGAGAGGAAGATCAAAGAATTCCAGGATCGTGCAAAGACGAAACCAACTGCAGAGACATGGCCTAGGTGACCTTATACAAGACAAAAGGACCTATAATTTAAGGACGAGGAGAGTTGACCTCAACAGTCGGCACAGACAAAGAGTTGGGATATATAGAAAGGGGGAAGAAATCAACCTGTACATTGACTTCTGTATAAGAGCCCTTAAGGATGAAAGCAAGGGTCTGAAACTGAGTAATGTAATAGTGCGTGATTTGATGTATGCAGATGACAAAGTACTGTTAGCTGAAAGTATGGAAGAGTTACAGTATCTTGTAAGCATGGTATATGAAGGATGCATAGAGAACGGTCTGAGAATGAATGCCAGCAAATCAAAGGTAATAGTCTTTGAAAAGAGTGAAAGCAGAACAGCGTGTAAAATAAGAGTAGAGAATATATGGCTCGAGTAAGTCGACGAGTATGTATATCTGGGAAGCATGTTTAAACGGAATGGACGACCTGATAAGGATATCGAAAGAAGAGTTATGGCACTGACCGTGAATGGAGCACTGAGACCAGTTATGAATGATCGCAACATATCAAAGGCTGCCAAAGTTGCCATTCATAACGCTATCTTAGTGCCAACATTGACGTATGCAAGTGAAACCTGGACATGGCAGAAGTCGCACGAAAGCAGAATAAATGCTGTTGAAATGAGATCGCTAAGAAGAATCTGCAATAGAACGATGTATGACAGGGTAAGAAATGAGAACATAAGGAAAGAATGTAAGATGAAGAAAGATATCATTAATAGAATGAAAGTGAACACACTGAGATGGTTTGGCCACATGGGTAGAATGAATGAGGAACGACTGACGAAGAAAATATACAATGCGGATAGGAATGGATTGAGAGGCCGGGGCCGCCCAAGAAAGGGATGGCACGACCATGTGAACGATATTCTGAAAGATGGAAATGTTAGAAGCATGTACAATAGACGAACATGTATGAGACGATGCATGAATGTTGACGAGGCGATGAATGTGTGCCAGGATAGAAAGATATGGCGTTCGGTTCTCTCTGCCTACCCCGTAAGGGACATGGCGTGATGGTATGTAGGGGAGGGTTGCCGAAGTTGGACCGGCTCCTAGATTGGACCGGTCCTGTTTTCGGCAATCCACGAACATGTGATACGTTTGTTTGGCAACAGTGCATTCCTAATGTAACCTCGTGGTTCTTCCAATCTCGCAACGCCACTCAGTCGCCTTATGTACGGCATTGAGCAGCGTTGTGTGTTTTGTGTAGTTTTGTTGCTATTTTTAGTTATTGCGGCTAAGGGATTCCTGATTCTGACGGTATGTTAATAATTTCTTAATTAATACTAATCTATAATGCGCTTATTTAGTTACAATTTGTTGTCTTTATTTTCATATTCAATGCTTCAGTAAAGTTTTAATTTTAAATTTATTAAATAATCTAGGTGTTGCTTGGTTTGGACCACTTAGAGTTTCCTAAGATGGACTGGTCCATCCTAAGAAACTTTTTACAAAAAAATGTTTGCTACATTTTTTACAACCTAAGAAACTTTAAGAACAACAAAACAAAAAAATTCTGATGTTATTTTATATATCAATAACGAAAGTCTTATTATGTAATATTCTATTTCAGATAAATGATGTCTGAATTAAACAAAAACTATAGAGGGAAGAATGGAAGCTGGTCAGAAGATGATCTACAAAGAGCCATAGCAGCATATAAAAACGGAGACTATGGATTAAACGAGTGTGCGAGAACATATTGTGTGCCAAAAACAACCATAAATCGTCACGTTTTCCAAGACCATCATTTTGCTCCAGTTCTTCTTCCTGAGCCACCTGAACAACCGTCCAACATTGTACCAACAACATAATCTTTAACACAAGCGGATTCTGAATCTTCAGATGAAATTGACGACAGCGACAATGATGCCAACTACCAGCCTAAAAAAAATATAGAAAATTTATAAATGTGCTAAATGAAATATCACCCAAGCCGAAACTTTCGAGGAATCCACATAGTACCACAAGAAAGCGAAGATGCGGTGATGGGAAAGTACAGAAAGCAGTTCTTATAACTAGCAGTCCATACAAAATAGAATTGGAACATATGAAAGAAACAGGAAAAAAGAATGAAGTAAATAAAAAATTGAACATGCCATCAACCAGCAAATCTGAAGACATAATTGAATCTGAATGGTGTTGTTTTCTTTGCGATAAAATTAAAAAAGATAGCATGATCCAATGCATGTTATGTGAAAAATGGGTGCACACAAAATGTGCACGTATAAAAGCCAGCGAAAAACAATTTTTCTGTTTAAAGTGCATCGCTTAAAATTTATTATTAAATTTCTATTACCTATTCGTTAAAAAAAATTATATATTATATACTTAAAATTTATTTCTCGTTTTTTTTATAATCTTATTAGTATTTATTTTATTATATTTTTTTAATTAATTTTGCATCTATTGTTTGTTATAAAAATCTATATATTTTATACTTAAAATTTATTTCTTACATTTTTTATAATTTTATTAGTATTCTTGTTTTGTTCTCTTAATAAAAATAAAGACTTTTTTTTAAAACTTATTGGTGGTTCATTCTAGGAAACCAGTGGTTCAATTAAGGAAACTAGTTTCCTGAATTGGACCGTTTCCCGATGTTTAGATTTTTTTGATTTCCCAATTAACCAGATCAATTTTCGTAAAACAAAGTATGTAATCATAAAGGTAATACTACAGGCTTTCGAACACCAGTTACCTTTTTCTGTTTTGTTACCTCCTTTCTACGTGGTAAACAAAAATATAGAAAATGGCCCATTCTAGGCAACCCTCCCCTATGTATGTATGTAGGAAGAAATCATACCTAGGTTTTGAATTTATTCTAAAAGTTAAATACCTACATATAAATAGTAGTTGGATGCATTTTTGAATATTATATTCACACAATACATTTTTTATTTTATTTTATATTGCTTCTCGGGCAACTAACAGGTACCATGTCAAATATTAATTTAACACGCACTCAATAACAAGTTGCCACATTCTGGAGACTTACAATATTAATCGTCTCACAGATCCAGACTAAAAACTGTGTCTCCACCGGGAATCGAACCCGGGACCTTTGGATCAGCAGTCAGATACCTAATCAACTGAGCCACAAAGGCCGACATTTTATTAGTACTATGTACAAAAAAGCAACTATAGATTTACAATATATCCCTTTTTTCAATATTCAAGGAGAAGATGAGGCATTTTTGAGAAAATCTTTTTTTTAATAGAACTTTCGTTTACATTTTAGATAATATAAGAGTTTTGAGCCTACGGGCTAGTCGCAGACAAGTCGTTATTATTATCATTTTATATTCATTCGTCATACGCTTGTACAAATAAAATTCTTCATCCATTATCTATTGGCTGGAGTCTCTCTTAAAAGGATGAATTGAATTTCACACAAAGACCTTCCTTAGATCCTTCGTGGAATTTCATCCTACTTGTTGTGTCTACTGCTCGCACTATGCGTTTTTGAAAAATAAATAAACTTGAAAATTCAAAGAATGTAAATGAACATCGTCGTACTTCTATCACATATTTTGACAGTATTTTTTATGAAAATAAAATAGATTTTACATAAGTAATGAAATATTTACTTATCTACAATTGCATTTTCTATCTTGACACACATCCACCGTGTCACATCAACATCCTTATATAGTCTAATCGCAGTTGTTTTATATAACAAATAAAAATAAATTCAAATACTGAGCAGATTAAAGAGAAACACATTATCTACTGTGAAACAATATTAACGGTGATTAAACAATTACACTTTGTAGTATGTGACAATGAATTACGGTCGAATTTTGACCTCTTCGCGATTACTAGTTAAGATAAACAATCATAAAATAAATAATAAACACAAGTATTTTCTGCGTTTATTATAAGTATCTATACTGTTGGCATGTTCACTTGAACAAAAGTGCATTCCGCCTTGTTTAATTATTTTTCCGATGTCCTTGTTACTTAATTTTCTTTAAAATCTTACAATGCTAACATCTTCGTGTGCAACTCGATTGTTCATTATATTTTATCTTAAGTATATTAACTAACTGAATTGGTTGAATTGCACTAAGTACAATATGAAAGGTATAGAAACTCCAATCAAAAGCAAGAATTCGGCCTTGAAAGCGACCAATCCTAACACACACCGACACTTGCAATGGTTTTGAAATAGTGTTTTTTTTTTATTTCTTCTTCAATGAATTGCTGTTTGCTGTTGGTTTATTTTGAGGACAAAAATAAATGGCGTAATTTAACACGCGAGGTTTTATTGGGAAAAGGTTTATATCTTTATTTTAACAAAAAATCTAGTTTCGAAAATTACGAATGGAAAGCAAACGAATCGAGTCCTTCATTTTCAATTACATAGAACATTTTTTATATACATAATGAACAAAATATGTCCAAGCACTGATCCCTGTGGAACTCCAACTATTTATTTTTTGATAAATACGTATTGTTTTCTTAGACGATATCTTGCCTTTCACTCCTACGATTTCATCCATTTGATTTCTAGATCCTTCTTTACATAACACTTTTATTTAACTTTTATGTCTAGGTACATTCATTATTTAGTCACACCGTTGTTCTTGTACTCGTTATAAATTATAACTAAACTATTGGCTCTAGATCTATTTATATCAAAGTTATACCACTAAATGCCAACTTCTTAAACTCAATGCATCTAAAAAGCAGCTTACTATGGAAAAAATGGTTCTGTACATTGAGAACATTCTACAATACAATAAAATTCGAACTAGCTGTTTACACGTCAGCGTCCCTACGGTCCTGAACTATTGAACTGACAGGTACAAGGCAGCGCATGTTTTTTTTTGCGAGGGATTCAGTGTCTCGAAACTCTGCACACCCCACATTGCATGGCGGTGGATGAAGCTGATAAGTTTTTAAATAGCCACCGATCTAGTTTGTCGAGTTCGTCGAACTGTTCCGAGGATAACCAGATATGTAGATACAAACAGCTATACCTACTAGTGAGACAGATTACATTGGTTTCACTATGGAGAAAATTGATAATCTGTCGTTTTACTAACACCATCAATTTATTGCTTTACAAACAGCATTGAGGCTGAACATATAATAAAAATGATATTAGGTATGGCAATGAACGTGAACGATGAACCAAAATAATTATTTACTACTAGTTTTTATACCCGGCGCTGCTCGGGAATGTAAATGTGAAGCAATACGTATCAAGAAAATCGTTTTTGTAATTTTATTTGGTATGATCAATTCTGAAACTATAAATAATATCCAATACAATAATTAATAATTTACATACATAACTTAGTTTTAAAATATTAGTTCTCTCCGTACCTTCCCATCAGTACTTCCTGTCCCTTCTGTCTCAATGGACTTTAGGAAATGGTTTGAAATTAGATTGAATATAAGCATAGTACCGACCGCCGTTGCACAGTTGGTAAGTCGTTCGGTTTCTGTGCGGGCGTCCTGGGTTCAATTCCCAGCAGAGGAGAAATTTATTTAAATTCATTTCTCACGCAAATATTGCTTCTCTGGGCTGGAAACACTGGTTAGTTGGAAGAAATTGTCATAAGGCTATAAACTCGCACTTGCGCAGGGTGCAAGGAAGTGTTCTATTTTTTATTTAAAGAGTGTAGAGTTGGCCACGACCCACTCGTTTTTATAAATCGTCATCGGAAGCAAGTGTGTATACAAAATTTCGCAGCAATATTAGTCGTTGGGTCTTTCAGTCATTCTTGAATGAATTTCAAGTATGTAGGTAAGTACTTACATTTGTGAGATAAATAAATAAAAAAAATTTGATTATTATAAATAAATATTTTACATAATTAAAAACATGACACCTTCCTTGGTTCTCGCCTGCGACACGAATAAAGTAAAAATACATATCCATACTTACATACATAGTTACATTCATATTATACTACAGACTAAAATATTACTAACCTTCGTTCACCTGCTTTTGTATGTTAGATATTTTAAACATGCATAAATTTGATTGTCGTGCGATGAGTGTTTGCGTTGATGAATCATGTTTTTCAAAAGGGAAATTAGTTTTAAACCAGGAAGTTTACTGTTATGAACATCATTTATTTTACTAAAAGATTTGTTATTTAATTTTAAATATCCAAAAAACATATCAATTTTACATTTTACAATTTACAATATATTTTAAAGAAAACCGTGCCATTAAAATTATACAATTCAAATTATACAATAAAAATAGTAAGAAAATAAACTATTTTCATAAAAAAAATCAAATGAGATTAAGAGGACATATAATTGTTGAATATTTAAATATTTTATTATGAAAACTTGATAATTCTTCAATGCCATTTTATAAATGTGATGTAGGTACCCTTTTAACAATTTGAAAATAAAAAATTCAATTTTTAAGTTGAAATATTTGATATTTAAAAAAAATGAGAAGCACTATTCAGATACCTATCCTTCAAAATCTAATGGGGTCTAAGCGAGTATTAGATATACATATTTGCAAAATATGAAAAGAATCCAATAAGTACTTTAGTCTATGTATAATCGATAAAGTAAAATAAACACGCCGTACATAGCAGACAGAACGCAGCACACAACACATAGCACACACACACAGATACATTGTGATGAAACTTTCAGAAAACAATCTCAGCATGATACTAGTTGATAATCTGCAATAAAAAAAATAGCCTTAAAAATTGCGAAATCATAACTCTCCACTATATCCCCTTGGGTTAGTGAGGAGTAAAAATGCTGAATAAAGGGATATTTTCAATATTTTGTTAGAGGTATTTCTAATATATTTTAAAATTGTGAACAGCTCATCAAGTAAAGAAATCGAATATTTTTATAGTTGCATTATACGAAAACATTGGATTTTTTTCCCTGTCGGGAGTCAATGACATTTTATGACAATTTTTTTAACATCTCAATAGAGACGAAGTTGGAATATTATACGAGAACCAGGAATTCAAGGCACCTACATGGCTTAAAACTTATTTTCAAACAAACTGATTTTCATGATTAAAACATATATAAATTTTAAAAATTGGATTGATATAGAACTCAATAAGAAGGCATAATTGGTGAACGTTAAGCAAGCGCATAAAGTGATCCCGTAAACCAGCCGATGGCAGGTCGTAAGTAGGTTTAGGTGCCTTGAGTTTCTGGTTCTCCTATGTTATTCCAACTTCGTCTCTATTGAGATGTTAACAAAATCATAAAAAAAACTGTTAGAAAATGTTGAAAATACTTATGTTTTTTTCGAAACACTGTTTTAACATACTCGAGAAATTTGATTTCAAAATACTACATATGTTTTGATTTATATGCCTATTTAATAATTTACAAACTTTTTTCCTTATTTAGGGCCCTTACCAGGCGTACTATCGTTTCGC
The DNA here is from genome assembly GCA_963576475.1 of Molanna angustata. Taxonomy (NCBI): domain Eukaryota; kingdom Metazoa; phylum Arthropoda; class Insecta; order Trichoptera; family Molannidae; genus Molanna; species Molanna angustata. The sequence continues at coordinate 2,144,986 of OY754977.1, read as the reverse complement.
CTTGTAAGGGATCTTTTGTACTCTTCTTCTTCTTTATCAGCCATCTTCCCTCCACTGTTGGAGATTGGCCTCTTCCATTTCCTTTCATCTTTGTTTATTTGATGCCATCTGCATGCATTTTCTCCCCGCCACCGTCCTGACAATATCATCGGCCCATCTTTTTTTGGGGCCTGCCGATGCTCCTTCTATTTGCCCATGGTCTCTATTTAAGGATTTTGAGGCCCAGCGCTCACCAACTTGTCTTACGACATGCCCTGCCTACTGCCATTTGAGCTTCGCTTTGCGATCCATGACGTTAACTATTCGGGTTCGATCATTTATACTCAGTGATCCTAAAGATTTTAATGCGTGTTGTCTTAAAGTTTGTACTGAAGTTTTTAGTACGTTTTTTAAGATAATGTCGATGTTAGTTAGTCATTTCAATTAGATATCTATTATGATCGTGGTTTTGTAAAATAAGTAATTATGTTGTATCTTTGCGTGTCGTTTTAGCGTGATATTTCGCCATTAGTCGTTGCGGATAGGAATTAATATAAGAACAATATAATGTTTATAAGATTTAATTTGCATGAATTTTTAGATAGATTAGAATTAAAATTGATTAATTTTATATTAATTTGTAATACGGTGACATGATGTTGTGGCGAGATTTTAAAATCGGTGTCGTGTTTATAATAAGTGAAATCGATAGTAAAATACATATTAACATTTAATTACATTGAATTAAGTAATTTGGTTATACTTAGATATACCTATTTCAGTAAAATCTAATATATTTAGGTATGTAAAGTAATACGTACATTATAATATGCTCATCACTATTTGACTCGAATAGTGATGAGCAAATTAATGTTATCTTGGTCTTGCACCGCCGGTCTTGCATTTAAATATGTGGTCTTGGTCTTGCAAGTTTTGCATGTCTTGCAACTTTTATATTTTGTATTTTTTTATCAAGGTCTTGGTCTTGTATCATAGCACTGAAAAAAATCTTGCAAGTTTTGCATGTCTTGCAACTTTTATATTTTGTATTTTTTTATCAAGGTCTTGGTCTTGTATCATAGCACTGAAAAAAATAATTGTGACCACCGACCTGGCTACCTGCGTTTTTAGACCAACCTTTGTTATTAGTAATAAAAGTTTACCTGTTTATGACTGTAATGTTTGGTTAAACACACAAAATATTTAGTAGCACAAAACGAAACTGTAATGTTTGGTTAAACCACGGAACAATAAATGTATGGAAGGCTTAGGGCTGAAGCAAAATCCTGGTCAAATCCTGGTCAACACCGCTACCGAGATTCAGTCGTATTACAGCGTGCGTGGGGTAATAGTCTCTTGTTTTTGGGCAAATATTTGTTATTTTTACAAAAAAAAAAAGGAGCAGTACGCTGTGGCAACTTGTCAAGCTCGTAGTAAAGTATATTTTAAGAAGAACTATCATTGATAAGCGCAAATAATTTGATATATTTTGTTGATGAAACGTCAATAGTTCTCGTGTTTCTTGTTCCCGTGTCTAGTGTATGCAATGCACGGGACAAGACTAACTACGAGTGCCCGAGTAACAGAGGCGCATTGGGTATCATAAATTATACATTATTAAACTCTCTTATTATTTCTGTAGTTTTGAAAACAAATTTTAAAGTTTTTTTCACCTTTTTTATTCAATTTCATAACATCACAAATTAGTAAAAAATATATGATAAATAATAGTAAAAGCAAAAACAATGTTCTAAAGAATATTCATTGTTTCAGCGATAACCTTGTGAGAATACATAGTCATACTTAATTAAAATATTTAAAATTGCTATACCCACTATTTTTTTTAATATCCAACTATTAATGTTGTTCAAGAATTTTAACTTTCAACTGAGGAAAATATGTATAAAAAAAATCTCACCGTATCAAATCCATAAATATATTCTTATATAATATTTTCTATAAGCAGTAGAATAAATACACAGGATGTATAACCATTCCTATTTTATGCACAAGATTTTTATATGTATAAATGTGCTAAATGGTTTAATGAACTCCCGTCGAGTTAGGTTTAAAAAATATAATATCTTTAAGAAAATAATTAAACAATATTGTACTGATCGTGTATGTATATACATAATATACTTTCTTATTCTTATCTTATTTGCAGTATGGTTATAAAAAATCAATTACTTTTTATGGATAAATATACACTAGCTAAATTGACTTGTAAGTAAAGTAATTTTAAAAATGGCTGAGTACAAAAACAAAATTTTACATTTCTAGAAGAGTGATAACTTTGACATTTTAATAAATAAATTGGGATAATTTTTATAGCGCCGTTTTTGTGATAATCTCACCTCAAGAGCGCTTTGAATATAACTATTATAGGTTTTTGTAAGACTCGCGGAAGAAGAAGTGAGAACAATATCCAACAATTTCCAAAAAGCACTTTTAAATATCATTAATATTATAATAACATAATATGCGGAAATTCCAATAATAACATTACACAAAGGAACGCCAGGCCGCTACAGCTGTATGGACTTTCCAAAATACACAAAGACAATTTACTGAAAAGGCCGGTTGTATAATACATCTGTGCACCTAATAATGATCTATGTAAACTACTTTAATGGCCAGTTTCATAAAAATTAAAGGTGACTTAATGTCGACTTTAAAATAAATTGCGTTTCATAACAACAAAATGTCACTTAAAGTTCACTTTAATTTAAAGTCCAGTGTCTTCGTACTTTAGTCACTAAAGTCTTCTTTAAGAGCAGTTCATTTTTTTGCCACCAGAGTGTGCTGCAATATGACATAATGTTCAAGTCAGTTCTTGTTGATGTCAATATTGTCAATTGAATGTTGACGATCATGTGCATATTACTTACTAATATGCAATAGTTTTGTTATTATTTAAACATTTTTTATGAATAATATAAAAAAAATATGTTTTCAAAATGAGCTAATTAGAAGATGCATACTGTGATACAGCAGTGAAAAGTATATAGGAAAAAAATCGACCACATGGAAAAGTAGAATTAAGGAGAATTTTTTGATAGATTTTGTTCCATAAACATGTCCTATACATCAATGATCAATTCAATGACAGAAATAACATATTATATATATGGTAGTAAACAGAAAGATTTACCTATGCTATGCTATGTTTCCATAGATTTTGATAGCAATATTGCCAGCTTTCAGGTATTTTGGTGAAATTTCTGCCTTTTACTAAAGTACGCGGCATTATTATTTATGAAACGCAACGACTTAAAGGCGACTTTAAATTTTTAAAGAAACTTTAACTAAAGGGTCCTTTTGCTGCTTTTTATGAAACTGGCTGTTAATCTCTTGAACTTGAACGTATATTGCTGGGTATGTAGTAATGAGTGTCATAAAAAAACATAGATATACGGAATGTATCGACAGCTTTATCTCTACCGAGAAATTATTTAATGATGATTTAATAATAATTTCATTGAAAGCAAACGTTAACTTTTTAATAGAATGGTATTATTTCAAAGGAAATAATATAAATACATATATAATCATTCTTATTTTATTTTGAACCACAAAATATTATTTAAATTATCATTTTTTATTTGTTCACGGGCAATATATGGTGAAACTCCATGACAACATATATTAAAAGACGTCGTCGGGTTAATTCAGGCTGTCGGATAACATCATTTTTCACATTTTAATATAAAGAATATTACTGCTGGCCATTTTTTGTTTCAGATTCTTGAAAGTCCAAAGACTTTCCAACATAAGAGTGCACAAACAACGGTTGCTAACTAAATTATTTAATTTAATTCATCCTAGTTATGTTAAAAATAATAATTGATTTTAAAAAGTGATAATGCGGCTCTGTCGAAGTGTCACCCGCCCGCGCCACTTCCGCGTACTACTCCCCCCCTCGAGCTGCTTCACTAGTACCGTAGAATTTTATACGAAATGATCTCTCCTTATATTCCTTACTCCATGGGTTAAACATACAAAATATTTAGTAGCACAAAACGAATTGTTTTGTAGTCACTATAGTTCGGTTAATTTTAACAAAACTTTTTTTTCAGTGCGGATTTGATCTTGCATTTACATATATTATGTGGTGTTGGTCTTGCGTACTCGATCGAGTCTTGGTCTTACATAACCAGTCTTGGCCCTGCAAGTATTGCAGGTCTTGCAACTTTTACAAATAAAACTATTTTTTTGTTAAAATGCAGTAATTACAATGAAATACGACAGTAAAACGCCAATTGACAGTATTATAGTACGTAATCAATTGTATAATTTATAGTTTAAAAAAGTTTCTCGATGTCACGATTCTTCTGAAATTCCAGCTAATTTTCGGCATCTCGTATAGATCGCTGAATACTCGCTGTGTGAGATTTGATTTGACAAAATTACCAAATATATATTCGACGAAAACATCTCGTATTTTGGTATTAAACCACTTATAAGATTCCTCACAATTTCACACATCATTCATACAATACCTCACCATAATATGTAACTACATACCTACTCCTAACTTATTTTAACATACTACAGTAACTCCAATGACAACCTGTATTTGGCTTTAATATTACTCAAATCATCTTTATTTTATGTAATTTATTATACGCTGTATGTTGTCCTCTTTATAAATAAATGAATAAATAAAATATTTCGATTGTAGCCCATACAATACTAATGAATGATACGTTAGACGTAGGAACCTGATGTTATTGATGATGGTTATGCAAACATGGAAGCCATTCGTCACACGTGTCCAAACCGTGTCATACATTGGTATGCCTGACCCGGCTCTATGCCAACAGGTATATACGAGTAACACTATTCATATGTAATACTTAATATAAAATTTCACTTTTTAATACGTTAAGTATGGCGTCGCACACATTTCCTGTTTAGGCGTTTCTTTTCGATTTCATACATCATCATTTCATTTTAGCGGATTTCGATTCCTAGGTGCCACTCAATAGAATAGTGGTGCCACTCTGTTCTATAATCATCGTTTTAGATGTCCCGTATGATACACCAGACAAAAAAACATCTCTCGTAGTTCACTAATGAGGTTCTCCACCCATTCTGAAAGAAGTGTTTTTTTTAGTTGAGACGAGATGTGTGTGTGGGGATACACGCTCGTGTCGTACTTTTATATTTTTATAGGGTAATGCACACCCGCACACCTTTCGCTGGTTACCTCACATTGTGTTATATGTTAAAAATTCGAAAATAAAATAAATAAACACTTCCTTGCACCCTGCGCAAGTGGCCGAGTATAAAAAATGAATATTTCCTTGTTAAATAAGTAAACTGTGCCGACCGCCGTAGCACAGTTGGTACCTAAGCCGTTTGGTTTCTGTGCGGGCGTCCTGGGTTCGATTTCCAGCAAAGAAGAGATTTATTTAAATTCATTTCTCGCGCAAACATTCCTTCTCTGGGCTGGAAACACTGGTTAGTGGAAAAATTGCCATACGGCAATAAACTCGCCACTTGCGCAGGGTGCAAGGAAGTGTTTATTATTATTACATATTCATCTTCCTACATTCCTATAGGTGAACGAAATCGGTCGAGGCTGGATTCGAAGCTAGATTAGCGCAGCGAGCTAACCACTCTGCAATCGACTCGTCTATTATTCCAACTAACCAGTGTGTCCAGCCCAGAGAAGCAATATTTGTGAATGAATCTAAATAAATTTCTCCTCTGTTGGGGATAGAACCCAGGACGCTTGCACAGATGCCAAACGGCTTACCAACTGTGCCACGGCGGTCGGCATTAATTATGATTGTTTATGTAAATAAAGAAATAAAAAGTGTATTTACAGAAAGATTAATAAATCTATATTTTATCTAGATGTATACCTTCTTATGTACCTAAGTAGATATAAATATATGTATACCTAATAATATATTTATTGTATAGTATCATAATATTATTATGTACGTATGTACATATTAAATAAATAGTTTATGTTGACCTAAATCCGTGACTTGGTTTAAAGTTGTAGGCTGTATAGTAATATTATCTGTCTCTATACTTACATTATAATCTTTAGTGAATGTCTCGTAAACTAAGAATTAACTTCATCTTATACCGCTTTTATCTTCTGAACAATGTGTGCCACACTCATTTGTAATGGCACACTGGAGAAATCGTTCAACTCTCGATCCAATATTATCTTTGATAAAGAAAAATATTTTTTGTCATGTTTCACTGTAGTATCTGAATTTAAACTTAATTTTTTTTTTTAAAGTTGCGATGCCGAGGCCATGACTCGATCGAATATTCAAGACCACCCCAGTTCACCCCGGTTAATTTAGATGTAAAAGAAAAAATAATTTCTTACATTAACATAGTATAAACAAATTTACATCGCATGACTTACTTATATAGAAACAAGAAAAAAGTCCATCAAAGAACATAAAGCAACAAAAGAAACACACGATTTATTTATTTTATTTATTTAAACAAAACAAAGTAGGTGCACAATATTTATATATTTATGTATGACTCAACTTCAAAAATATATCGAATATATTTTTATTCTTGCATATGCGCAAACATTGGATTTTTTTCCCTGTCGGGAGTCAAAGATATTTTTTAACAGATTTTTTAATTATCTCAATAGAGACGAAGTTGGAATATTTATTGTAGGAGAACCGGGAAATCAAGGCACCTACAGGGCTTACGACCTGTCATCGGCTGGTTTACGTGATCACTTTATGCGCTTGCGCAACGTTCACCAATTATGCCTTTTTAATGAGATCCCTATCAATTCAATTTTGAAACTTCTATATATTGTAATACTGAAATTCTTTTCGCTTGAAAATAAGGAATTTTACTACAGCCATCTAAAGCGCATAAAGTGATCACGTAAACCAGCCGATGACAGGTCGTAAGCCCTGTAGGTGCCTTGATTTCCCGGTTCTCCTACAATAAATATTCCAACTTCGTCTCTATTGAGATAATTCAAAAATCTGTTAAAAAATATCTTTGACTCCCGACAGGGAAAAAAATCCAATGTTTGCGCATATGCAATAATAAAAATATATTCGATTACTTACACATTGGTACAAGTAGGTAAATAAGACAAAAATGACCTTATAAGTCTGGCGCAATTCAGGGGTGACTTCTATGCGAAAAATGCATTGTCACCTCACATATAAGAATTGTAGCTTTCATTATTTACAAAAAAAAAAAAAAACAATTCTCTCAATAGATGGCGTTACAACAAAATAAATAAAAAATAATAAGATTGTTGTTCATAATTTCACCCATAGATGGCTGTAGTAAAAATTCCTTATTTTCAAGCGAATAGAATTTCAGTATTACAATACATAGAAGTTTCAAAATTGAATTGATAGGGATCTCATTAAAAAGGCGTAATTGGTGAACGTTGCGCAAGCGCATAAAGTGATCACGTAAACCAGCTGATGACAGGTCGTAAGCCCTGTAGGTGCCTTGATTTCCCGGTTCTCCTACAATAAATATTCCAACTTCGTCTCTATTGAGATAATTAAAAAATCTGTTAAAAAATTCAAAAATATAGTTTCTCGTGTTTTGAAGAACTATATTTATTCAGCACCTAGACGACGAAAAGCGGCAATACTGGATGCCTCCTTCACACATTCTGGAAAATCATTTTACCTACATTTGAAAACCTTTGTATAATATAATACACACCTTTGTGTACCTGCCAGGTTGGTCTGAGGCAGTCTCTAAAGTTCCACCGCCTTCTCGATGGCTGTCGTCTATATGTGGTCGTGCCAATATTAATGTGGTCGACCTACTTACATTTCGTCTCACTCATATCAGATAATTTATTTGTGCATCTTTTTTATACATTTTTTGTTAGACCTTAAAGAGGCCTTATAAAGCTAAATAAAAATCGTAAGCAATAAAAATGTGGGAGGACTTTAAAAAAAAATAGGGGTGGCTTGAACCATATCGAAAGCCAATAGAATTCATTCGTGCTCGGACATTGTTACAGAAGGTTCCCTGTTATGTACACTAAAAATATCACAGTTATTTCGTGCAATATTATTTTTTTATTTCCGTGCCAAATATCATCGAATCACGAAATCGGTGGTATTTATAAACTTGGTTCAAATATTGAACTACGGTAGAACCCAAATTTGATCACTTTTCTTATTTATAAACATGGATCAATAGTTGAACCGTGATTCAACTCAAATGTCAAATTGAACCGGCGACAGGGGTAGTTTAACTCTGGTTCAACTTGACATTTTCACATTTTTGATGTAGTTATTATCCGTTAAAATAATATTGAAAGCTTGTTGTCAACATAAGATATGAGAAAAATATATAAAACAAGCCAAAAATGAAATAATATTTCTGTCGCAGTTCAGGGGTGACATCTGTGCGAGGTAACGGTCATCTCGTGTATAAGGACTGTTTCTTTCATTGTTTACAAATAAAACCAATTTCTCAATAAATGGCGTTACAAAAAGGTTTCTTCGTTACTTCATAGATGGCGATGTTAAAATCAACTTATTTTCAAACTATCTGTTTTTCATTAAATATATTTATTTTTTATTTATAAATCCTTTTTTACAATATATCTGAAGTAGGTACAATATAACTTGATAAAGTAGTGAATAAAATGTATAATACTATAATGAAGTTAAAATTTTAACCATATTTGAATCACAAATTCGCTATAAACTACTTGTTTTTTGAGTCACTTCGCGACATGTTTCGAAAGCGCTGTCCTTCCATCGACCGGCGTGTCTAGACTAACATGTTGAATTTGTGTGTATCTGTCTGTGAAGCGAGGGGTGTGGCGGTTGAGGGTTTTTTTTATTTTATTTTATTTATTTTTATAGGGTTGGTTGGGTTAGTGGGGGGAGGGGAGTATTGTGTAATGTTTTTGTTTTTGATGGGGAATGTATTAAGTATTGGAGAAGAATTATGAAAGGTATGGTTATTTACAAGTTTTAAGTCGGAATTTATGTGTTTATGTATTTCGAGTGTTTCGTAGTTGTTAAGTCGGTATCCTTTATGTTGTGTTTCGTGTAATAGTTTTAGTTTGTGGTTATTAAATGAGTGATTAGTTTGGATAATGTGGTTAGCAAATTCTGAGAAATTATTGTTGTTTATGCATCTTCTGTGTTCGTTAATTCTTATATTTAGGTCGATGAGAGTTTTTATAATCGTATTCATTTTTATTTTCAAAACGCGTGTAAATCGACGAAAAATTAAAATTATAAACACAATTGACAATATTATGCTACTAAATGGCTATATACTGACTGTCATTTTGACAGTTGTTTCTTAAGTATTCGTTTAGGTGGCGGAAATCGGCTCCCCAGAATTAGGGGGCTCTTAGCGCCTTAGGTAACTCTTATGTAGGTGGTGAAACGAAAATTAACGTTAGGTGCTACATAAGAATTCTTAGGTAGCACCTAAGAGTTAGGGGACGTTGGTGAAAGTCACCATTAGTGGTAGGTTGATGTAATACAGAGGTGCAAGTATACGTATTAGTGTAGTATGAAATATTGCTTGATGAAAAATGGGTAAATGCTAATATAATTTTAATTTTTTTAAGTCAATTAAGTAGTAATTAATATTATAAATTTTCTGTTTCTTTTCGTCCTTTAGTCATTAACTAGTTGTTTGCTATAGCTTTCAATTTGATATGTGAGTAGGTTCTTATTAGTGGAAAGTCAGTTTTAAAGAGGTTAAATATTTTAGGACCTATGTACGCGTAATTATAGAATATAGTACAGTACGCGTTAATATAGAACTTTAAAAAAATTGCATTGATAAGGGAACTCAATAAGAAGGCACAATTGGTGATCACGTAAACCAGACGATGACAGGTCGTAAGCCCTGTGTAGGTGCCTTGAGTTCCTGATTCTCTTATAATATTTCAACTTCGTCTCTATTGACATGTTCAAAATTTATCAAAAAATATTTATTTATTTATTTATTTATTATATATACGCCCTTAATAGGGCATTTACAAAAAAATACAGGATAAATAGAACAATGTAGGCACAACAAAATAACAATAAGTGTAAATAAATTGATTATATAGGTACATAATAAAAAAACGTAAGTAGTTAAAGGAAGAACAATATAAAACAACATAATACAACATAATAAAAGAAAATAGAGGTAAATGATAAAAAAACGAGTGGGTTGTGGCCAACACTAAACTCTCCACACCACAAATATTGACAATGAAATATTTTATTCATTCTAAATTTTACTACCAAGAATATAAATTTTCTAACGATAGTATATTTTCATGTTAAGATAGACAAACTATTAATGCAGTATGGTGAAGAATTCTAATGTTGTATGAAATATTTTAATAAAAGCAGATAAATTTTGTTTTAAAGGACGTTAGAGCATTTTGACAATTTTGACACGTAATATCATATGAAGAAATTTTTGTTATTTATGAAAAGCTAATCAGTTCGATGTTCAAGCTCTTTACATTATAACATGAAATCAAATTACTGAACTTTTCCATACATAAGAAATTTATCTTATTATATACATTTTTATTCATACTAAATTTTACTACCAGGAAAATAAATTTCTATCGACAGTATATTTTTATGTTAAGATAGACAAACTATTATTGCAGTATGGTGTAGAATGCTTATGTTGTATGAAATATTTTAATAAAAGCAGATAAATTTTGTTTTAAAGGACGCGAAAGCATTTTCCAAATTTTGACAGGTGATATCATATGAAGAAATTTTTTGTTATTTATGGAAAGCTAATCAGTTCTATGTTCAAGCTCTTAACATTATAACATGAAATCAAATTACTGAAATTTTCCATACATAGAAATTTATCTAATTACATTTTTATTCATACTAAATGTTACTACCAGGAATATAAATTTTCTTCCGATAGTATATTTTTATGTTAAGATAGACAAACTATTAATGCAGTATAGTGAAGAATGCTTATGTTGTATGAAATATTTTAAAAAAAGCAGATAAATTTTGTTTTAAAGAACGCGAGAGCATTTTTCAAATTTTGACAGGTGATATCATATGAAGAATTTTTTTGTTATTTATGGAAAGCTAATCAGTTCTATGTTCAAGCTCTTTACATTATATCATGAAATCAAATTACTACACGTTTCCATACATAGAAATTTATCTAATTACATTTTTATTCATACTAAATGTTACTATCAGGAATATAAATTTTCTTCCGATAGTATATTTTTATGTTAAGATAAACAAACTATTAATGCAGTATAGTGAAGAATGCTTATGTTGTATGAAATATTTTAAAAAAAGCCGATAAATTTTGTTTTAAAGAACGCGAGAGCATTTTCAAAATTTTGACACGTGATATTATATGAAGATTTTTTTTGTTATTTATGGAAAGCTAATCAGTTCTATGTTCAAGCTCTTTACATTATAACATTAAAACCAAATTACTGAACTTTTCCATACATAGAAATTTATCTAATTACATTATTATTCATACTAAATGTTACTATCAGGAATATAAATTTTCTTCCGATAGTATATTTTTATGTTAAGATAGACAAACTATTAATGCAGTATAGTGAAGAATGCTTATGTTGTATGAAATATTTTAAAAAAAGCAGATAAATTTTGTTTTAAAGAACGTGAGAGCATTTTTCAAATTTTGACAGGTGATATCATATGAAGAATTTTTTTGTTATTTATGGAAAGCTAATCAGTTCTATGTTCAAGCTCTTTACATTATATCATGAAATCAAATTACTACACGTTTCCATACATAGAAATTTATCTAATTACATTTTTATTCATACTAAATGTTACTACCAGGAATATAAATTTTCTTCCGATAGTATATTTTTATGTTAAGATAGACAAACTTTTAATGCAGTATGGTGTAGAATGCTTATGTTGTATGAAATATTTTAAAAAAAGCAGATAAATTTTGTTCTAAAGAACGCGAGAGCATTTTCAAAATTTTGACACGTGATATTATATGAAGATTTTTTTTGTTATTTATGGAAAGCTAATCAGTTCTATGTTCAAGCTCTTTACATTTTAACATGAAATCAAATTACTGAACTTTTCCATACATAGAAATTTATCTAATTACATTATTATTCATACTAAATGTTACTATCAGGAATATAAATTTTCTTCCGATAATATATTTTTATGTTAAGATAGACAAACTATTAATGCAGTATAGTGAAGAATGCTTATGTTGTATGAAATATTTTAAAAAAAGCAGATAAATTTTGTTTTAAAGAACGCGAGAGCATTTTCAAAATTTTGACACGTGATATTATATGAAGATTTTTTTTGTTATTTATGGAAAACTAATCAGTTCTATGTTCAAGCTCTTTACATTATAACATGAAATCAAATTACTGAACTTTTCCATATATAGAAATTTATCTAATTACATTATTATTCATACTAAATGTTACTATCAGGAATATAAATTTTCTTCCGATAGTATATTTTTATGATAAGATAGACAAACTTTTAATGCAGTATGGTGTAGAATGCTTATGTTGTATGAAATATTTTAAAAAAAGCAGATAAATTTTGTTTTAAAGAACGTGAGAGCATTTTTCAAATTTTGACAGGTGATATCATATGAAGAATTTTTTTGTTATTTATGGAAAGCTAATCAGTTCTATGTTCAAGCTCTTTACATTATATCATGAAATCAAATTACTACACGTTTCCATACATAGAAATTTATCTAATTACATTTTTATTCATACTAAATGTTACTACCAGGAATATAAATTTTCTTCCGATAGTATATTTTTATGTTAAGATAGACAAACTTTTAATGCAGTATGGTGTAGAATGCTTATGTTGTATGAAATATTTTAAAAAAAGCAGATAAATTTTGTTCTAAAGAACGCGAGAGCATTTTCCAAATTTTGACAGGTGATATCATATGAAGATTTTTTTTGTTATTTATGGAAAGCTAATCAGTTCTATGTTCAAGCTCTTTACATTATAACATGAAATCAAATTACTGAACTTTTCCATACAAAGAAATTTATCTAATTACATTTTTATTCATACTAAATGTTACTACCAGGAATATAAATTTTCTTCCGATAGTATATTTTTATGTTAAGATAAACAAAATATTAATGCAGTATAGTGAAGAATGCTTATGTTGTATGAAATATTTTAAAAAAAGCAGATAAATTTTGTTTTAAAGAACGCGAGAGCATTTTCAAAATTTTGACACGTGATATTATATGAAGATTTTTTTTGTTATTTATGGAAAGCTAATCAGTTCTATGTTCAAGCTCTTTACATTATAACATGAAATCAAATTACTGAACTTTTCCATACATAGAAATTTATCTAATTACATTATTATTCATACTAAATGTTACTATCAGGAATATAAATTTTCTTCCGATAGTATATTTTTATGTTAAGATAAACAAACTATTAATGCAGTATAGTGAAGAATGCTTATGTTGTATGAAATATTTTAAAAAAAGCAGATAAATTTTGTTCTAAAGAACGCGAGAGCATTTTCCAAATTTTGACAGGTGATATCATATGAAGATTTTTTTTGTTATTTATGGAAAGCTAATCAGTTCTATGTTCAAGCTCTTTACATTATAACATGAAATCAAATTACTAAACGTTTCCATACATAGAAATTTATCTAATTACATTTTTATTCATACTAAATGTTACTACCAGGAATATAAATTTTCTTCCGATAGTATATTTTTATGTTAAGATAGACAAACTTTTAATGCAGTATGGTGTAGAATGCTTATGTTGTATGAAATATTTTAAAAAAAGCAGATAAATTTTGTTCTAAAGAACGCGAGAGCATTTTCCAAATTTTGACAGGTGATATCATATGAAGATTTTTTTTGTTATTTATGGAAAGCTAATCAGTTCTATGTTCAAGCTCTTTACATTATAACATGAAATCAAATTACTGAACTTTTCCATACATAGAAATTTATCTAATTAAATTTTTATTCATACTAAATGTTACTACCAGGAATATAAATTTTCTTCCGATAGTATATTTTTATGTTAAGATAAACAAAATATTAATGCAGTATAGTGAAGAATGCTTATGTTGTATGAAATATTTTAAAAAAAGCAGATAAATTTTGTTTTAAAGAACGCGAGAGCATTTTCAAAATTTTGACACGTGATATTATATGAAGATTTTTTTTGTTATTTATGGAAAGCTAATCAGTTCTATGTTCAAGCTCTTTACATTATAACATGAAATCAAATTACTGAACTTTTCCATACATAGAAATTTATCTAATTACATTTTTATTCATACTAAATGTTACTACCAGGAATATAAATTTTCTTCCGATAGTATATTTTTATGTTAAGATAAACAAAATATTAATGCAGTATAGTGAAGAATGCTTATGTTGTATGAAATATTTTAAAAAAAGCAGATAAATTTTGTTTTAAAGAACGCGAGAGCATTTTCAAAATTTTGACACGTGATATTATATGAAGATTTTTTTTGTTATTTATGGAAAGCTAATCAGTTCTATGTTCAAGCTCTTTACATTATAACATGAAATCAAATTACTGAACTTTTCCATACATAGAAATTTATCTAATTACATTATTATTCATACTAAATGTTACTATCAGGAATATAAATTTTCTTCCGATAGTATATTTTTATGTTAAGATAGACAAACTATTAATACAGTATAGTGAAGAATGCTTATGTTGTATGAAATATTTTAAAAAAAGCAGATAAATTTTGTTTTAAAGAACGCGAGAGCATTTTTCAAATTTTGACAGGTGATATCATATGAAGAATTTTTTTGTTATTTATGGAAAGCAAATCAGTTCTATGTTCAAGCTCTTTACATTATATCATGAAATCAAATTACTACACGTTTCCATACATAGAAATTTATCTAATTACATTTTTATTCATACTAAATGTTACTATCAGGAATATAAATTTTCTTCCGATAGTATATTTTTATGTTATGATAAACAAACTATTAATGCAGTATAGTGAAGAATGCTTATGTTGTATGAAATATTTTAAAAAAAGCAGATAAATTTTGTTTTAAAGAACGCGAGAGCATTTTCAAAATTTTGACACGTGATATTATATGAAGATTTTTTTTGTTATTTATGGAAAGCTAATCAGTTCTATGTTCAAGCTCTTTACATTATAACATGAAATCAAATTACTGAACTTTTCCATACATAGAAATTTATCTAATTACATTATTATTCATACTAAATGTTACTATCAGGAATATAAATTTTCTTCCGATAGTATATTTTTATGATAAGATAGACAAACTTTTAATGCAGTATGGTGTAGAATGCTTATGTTGTATGAAATATTTTAAAAAAAGCAGATAAATTTTGTTCTAAAGAACGCGAGAGCATTTTCCAAATTTTGACAGGTGATATCATATGAAGATTTTTTTTGTTATTTATGGAAAGCTAATCAGTTCTATGTTCAAGCTCTTTACATTATAACATGAAATCAAATTACTGAACTTTTCCATACAAAGAAATTTATCTAATTACATTTTTATTCATACTAAATGTTACTACCAGGAATATAAATTTTCTTCCGATAGTATATTTTTATGTTAAGATAAACAAAATATTAATGCAGTATAGTGAAGAATGCTTATGTTGTATGAAATATTTTAAAAAAAGCAGATAAATTTTGTTTTAAAGAACGCGAGAGCATTTTCAAAATTTTGACACGTGATATTATATGAAGATTTTTTTTGTTATTTATGGAAAGCTAATCAGTTCTATGTTCAAGCTCTTTACATTATAACATGAAATCAAATTACTGAACTTTTCCATACATAGAAATTTATCTAATTACATTATTATTCATACTAAATGTTACTACCAGGAATATAAATTTTCTTCCGATAGTATATTTTTATGTTAAGATAGACAAACTTTTAATGCAGTATGGTGTAGAATGCTTATGTTGTATGAAATATTTTAAAAAAAGCAGATAAATTTTGTTCTAAAGAACGCGAGAGCATTTTCCAAATTTTGACAGGTGATATCATATGAAGATTTTTTTTGTTATTTATGGAAAGCTAATCAGTTCTATGTTCAAGCTCTTTACATTATAACATGAAATCAAATTACTGAACTTTTCCATACATAGAAATTTATCTAATTACATTTTTATTCATACTAAATGTTACTACCAGGAATATAAATTTTCTTCCGATAGTATATTTTTATGTTAAGATAAACAAAATATTAATGCAGTATAGTGAAGAATGCTTATGTTGTATGAAATATTTTAAAAAAAGCAGATAAATTTTGTTTTAAAGAACGCGAGAGCATTTTTCAAATTTTGACAGGTGATATCATATGAAGAATTTTTTTGTTATTTATGGAAAGCAAATCAGTTCTATGTTCAAGCTCTTTACATTATATCATGAAATCAAATTACTACACGTTTCCATACATAGAAATTTATCTAATTACATTTTTATTCATACTAAATGTTACTATCAGGAATATAAATTTTCTTCCGATAGTATATTTTTATGTTAAGATAAACAAACTATTAATGCAGTATAGTGAAGAATGCTTATGTTGTATGAAATATTTTAAAAAAAGCAGATAAATTTTGTTCTAAAGAACGCGAGAGCATTTTCCAAATTTTGACAGGTGATATCATATGAAGATTTTTTTTGTTATTTATGGAAAGCTAATCAGTTCTATGTTCAAGCTCTTTACATTATAACATGAAATCAAATTACTAAACGTTTCCATACATAGAAATTTATCTAATTACATTTTTATTCATACTAAATGTTACTACCAGGAATATAAATTTTCTTCCGATAGTATATTTTTATGTTAAGATAGACAAACTATTAATGCAGTATAGTGAAGACTGCTTATGTTGTATGAAATATTTTAAAAAAAGCAGATAAATTTTGTTTCAAAGAGCGTTAGAGCATTTTGACAATGTTTACACGTGATATCATATGAAGAAATTATATGATATCTATGAAAAGCTAATCAGTTCTAAGTTCAAGCTATTAATATTCTTCTATCAATATGAAATCAATGAACTGATCATTGCCAAATATAAAAAAATTCTCTTGTTACATATAAGTTTCATACAAATATCCATTAAATAAAATATAATTTTTGAAACCGTTGAATATTTTTCTTTTAACATTGACCAACTTTGAATACAATTTTATGAAGATTCTTGGTGTTGTATAAATAGTTGAAACCAAATTAAAATATCTCTAATTTCCAGGTCGTGAGAGCATTTTTTCAGTTTTAATAGATGAAATCATAAAGAAACATTGGGAAAAAATGAACCGTTGTCTATGGAAAACTAATCAGCTCTAAGTTTATGGACTTAACACATGTGATATCAATATGAAGTCAATCGGACTTATAGTTTGGGCTGCAGAGAGGACACAAAAAAAAAACAACGTAAATGATGAATTCATAGAGAAGAAATCAAAAGTTGTCTATGGAAAACTAATCAGCTCTAGGTCTTTGCACTTTACACATATGATGTTAATATGAAGTCGATCAGACTTATAGTTTGGGCTGTAGAGAGGACACAAAAAAGATAAATGCTACGGCGTACGGCGTACGGCGTACGGCGTACAGCGTATACGCCATACACACAAACACATCACGACGAAACTCATAGTGTGCATTCTCTACATGATACCCATTGAGAAATTGATGTAAAAAAAATGCGCTTAAATTTTGCGAAATCATGACTCTCCCCTATTCCATAGTGTGGAGAGTAAAAAACTAGACATAAAAGAAGAAAAAAAAAATCAGTATTTAAGTATTTTTATAAATACCACTGGAATTCGAATATTTTAATTATTGCATATGCGCAAACATTGGATTTTTTTCCCTGTCGGGAGTCAAAGATATTTTTTAACAGATTTTTAATTATCTCAATAGAGACGAAGTTGGAATATTTATTGTAGGAGAACCGGGAAATCAAGGCACCTACAGGGCTTACGACCTGTCATCGGCTGGTTTACGTGATCACTTTATGCGCTTGCGCAACGTTCACCAATTATGCCTTTTTAATGAGATCCCTATCAATTCAATTTTGAAAGTTCTATATATTGTAATACTGAAATTCTTACACATTGGTACAAGTAGGTAAATAAGACAAAAATGACCTTATAAGTCTGGCGCAATTCAGGGGTGACTTCTATGCGAAAAATGCATTGTCACCTCAGATATAAGAATTGTAGCTTTCATTATTTACAAAAAACCAATTCTCTCAATAGATGGCGTTACAACAAAATAAATAAAAAATAATAAGATTGTTGTTCACAATTTCACCCATAGATGGCTGTAGTAAAAATTCCTTATTTTCAAGCGAAAAGAATTTCAGTATTACAATATATAGAACTTTCAAAATTGAATTGATAGGGATCTCATTAAAAAGGCATAATTGGTGAACGTTGCGCAAGCGCATAAAGTGATCACGTAAACCAGCCGATGACAGGTCGTAAGCCCTGTAGGTGCCTTGATTTCCCGGTTCTCCTACAATAAATATTCCAACTTCGTCTCTATTGAGATAATTAAAAATCTGTTAAAAAAAAAAACCACTGGAATTGTTTGACAAAAATATTTTTTTATAAAGGCTTCATGTTGTCGTCTTGGGTTTGCAAAAATGCCGACAAACGTTTGTTTTTCTTTGAATCGTGACTAAAAAAACATCAGAATGCATATTCTGTGTAGTTTTTCTTACATTATAGAAAGTGTCGATTGAGTTGTTTTGCACGACATACCAGATATTACCTATGCTAGCTCGGCATCAGGAAGTCATGACAAGCAGAGAGTTACTCCGTCATTACAGCCTACTCTAATGTCATTATGGTTGTTTTTGCATTTTGCATAGCGATTGGGTCTTACCTATATAGGAACAATAATTGAACAACGAAGCATAATATGTTTGTATATATATATATATATATATATATATATATATATATATATATATATATATATATATATATATATATATATATATATATATATATATATATATATATATATATATATATATATATATATATATATATATATATATATATATATATATATATATATATATATATATATATATATATATATATATATATATATATATATATATATATATATATATATATATTATTTAGATATAAAAATAATTACATTTTCTTACATCTAGTATAAACAAAAAGAATATTAACAAATTTACACAACGTGAATTATATGAAAAAAAAAAACAAAATATTCCAATTTACACAAAAATACAAAGGAAGCACACAATATATTAAAAAAACTTTCCCTTTATATATTCAACAACTAGGCGACAAAAAGCGACAAGACCAGATGCTTCCTTCACACATTCTGACAAATCATTATACAGTTGATGTACTTTGTAATACACATTATTTTGTGTACCTGCAGGTTAGTCTGAGGCAGTCTAAAGTCCCGTCGACTTCTCGTCGGGTAGGTATTAACGCTACTAAATTTAGCATTTTTAACTTTTATTTAGTGAATGTTTGTCATACAATTTAAATTACGACATATATAAAAAATATATAAAAATTTTCTCATATTTTCGTGTATTATATTATGTAAAAATGTTTGTAAGCAATGAATTTATGTATATAAATAAAAGGTCCACTAATTCACAAGTACCATTCAGTAGATGCTCTTTGAGCGAAACGCGTCAGTGGTCAATATTTTTAAATTTGTGTGAAAATGTTAAAAAATTGTGTTTTTACTTATTTTTTTAGTAATTTTATATAATTGATAATGTAATATCATCAATAATTAGTAATCAAAAAATTAGAAATAATTGGATTTTTTTTTGTTGTAATTAACGTACATCTTATATTAATTAATTTTTAAAATAAACTTTCATTTACAAAGACTGACTTCAAAATGAATGTCAAGATGGAAAAATGTGTTGTTCAATTCTCTCTGCCTACCCCATGAGGGACAAGATGTGATGTTATATATGTAACAATAAAAACGAGTGGGTTGTGGCCAACGCTAAACTCCTCACTAACAAGTCACTCAAATATCCATAAAGTATTCAAATTTTGTATGGAAAATTTTCCCGAGCTTGCTTTCACTTTAAAAAATTGAGAATCACTATTCAGATATCCCTCAAAATCTAATGGGGTCTAAGTGAATATTATATATATATATATATGTACATATTTACAAAATTTGAAAAGAATTGAATGAGTACTTTAGTCTATAATTGATAAAGTAAAATAAACACGGCGTACATAGCACAGATACATTGTGATAAAACTTTCGGAATACAATCTCAGCATGATACTAGTTTATAATCTGCAATAAAAAATAGCCTTAAAAATTGCGAAATCATAACTCCCCACTATATCCCCTTGGGTAAGTGAGGAGTAAAAAGAATCATCGGATTCGGACGATGTGGTAGTTAATTTAAAATATTGATTATAATCGTCTATATTAGTAAACTTTCAGTACTTGTAGCGGCATAAATTTATTTACGCTGTTAAACTGAACCGACATAATTTAGTTTACTTTTTATTAAACTTTATTAATTAATCAAATATATACTTAATATTGAAACAATCTTTGTACAGTTAGATGGTTCATTTTATTCGCCGTGAAATGTAATCACCATTCGGATGTTATATTTTAACGCTCATTACGGACTGTGCAATAAATTTATTCAGATATATAAATAAATATGATTAACCCAGAAATTTTATAAATAAAATAATTTAATTTAAATTCTGCTCTCGTATGTCGAGATATATAATAAATAAATTAATCTCGCTAATGTGTAACGCATTATTAATAATTTGATGTGTGGATGCGGTTTGATACATTTTAAAAAGCGGTCAGTTCCGCTTTAAAATGTAGCATTTGACATAATGAGTTGTGCAGTATAATTTATTCTACTTCTTATGGCGCAACAGCCCATATTGAGCTCTGGCCTTCTTCAACATCAGCCTCAAATGTCAGCCATCTTCGGCCATCGTCTTCCAATCTGACACAAGGAGCAGTTGTTTTGCGTCCTTCCTGACATCAACATCCAACCAACCTTGCGTTCACCCCACCGGACGTCATGTTAGAACCTTCTTTCGTAGTATAATTTAAAGGAATGAAAATAGATTTGAAAGAATATGATTTTTCTTGATTTCCCGTCGTATCGTGAGGCAGGGATTTACTATTTCATTGATTCACTCGAAAACAGACGTACTGTATCTGATATGATGCTTCTCCACAATGTTATTCTTAAATTATATATCTTTCAACATCCCTACCCGTAGAACAAGACACACTTCTCTTTTCCAACTTATCACTCAGCACACTAACTATGCTCAATATGCAACAATCTACAGAATCTGTAATACATACATACAATAGGCATTTCCAAGAGATCGACATATTCTTACTTAGCGCCCCCAGATTTAAAAAAATATATCAAACTTAAAATTTCATCATCATAATCAAAATCAACACTTAATATACTGCACACATTTATATAGGTATATGCAATTTCACACATCATTCACACAATATCTCACCATAATATGTAACCATTCCTAATGTATTTATTTATTTAATATTGCTTCTCGGGCAACTAACAGGTACTATGTCAAATATTAATTTAACACGCACCCAATAACAAGTTGCCACATTCTGGAGACTTACGATATTAATCGTCTCACAGATCCAGACTGAAAACACAATTGAAAACTGTATCTCCACCGGGAATCGAACCCGGGACCTTTGGCTCAGCAGTCAGATATCTAACCAACTGAGTCACGAAGGCCGACTTAATAAACTACACGATGAATCTTAATAAACTACAATAACTTCAGCGACAACCTGTAATTGTTAATATTAATCAAATCATCTTTATTTTATATAATTTAATATATGCTGTATGTTGTCCTCTAAATAAATAAAAAATAAAAACAATTTTACTATAGTTTTGATTTTTTTTGTTGAAACAATACGTCCGATTCTATAACTTTTTAAGAACGTTCCGACTATAGTAGGTGCGTTCCTATTCCACTTAGTCCAAGTTGATATTCTATAACGCTGAAATAGAAACGTCCTTACTCCGAGTAAGTCACGAATTAGTCCAATTCCCTATTCTATAACCGCATTTTAGTCGAATCAACTGTCAAAACGTTCCGAATTTCAGTTCCATCCTAATTGAAAGCGTACAAGCTATTTTCACAGCAGTCCGGGTTATTTTAGTTTAGTTAAACATCAGTTGTGTACGGAAAAAATGGATAATTTACACCACATGTTGCGTTATATTGAAAATAAAAACATAAGAATATCAGTGCACATCAATTGAAATGTTAGGTTAGACGACATGACATAAATAAACATGGCCGAACAGTGCACAGTACGCATACCACTCGTTTGCGAGAACAACGACATATGTCAAAAAATACAATTTTTGAGTTAATAATGCAGAAATGTTGTGTTTATCAATATTACTGTGAATATATGACAGTGAAACAACGACACATGTGCTGTTTTTCTCGCAGTTATATTGTAATTTTTTTTTTAAACATTAAAAATAAAAAGAACGTTTATAACATAAGAGGCTATAGTAGGCGATACATTATATTTTGAAAATAATTTCCCTAATACCCTCAAAACATACGTTTTTGAATTAAGGAACAGTTTGTATTTACATCTTTAATCTTTTGCATGATTTTTTGAATTTTGAATTTGTTTAATACTTAAAATTAGTTTTAGTAAAACCTTTTTTATTTTTTTATTGTAAGTAACTAAAAAACTACAAGGTCTATGAAGTATATTTTTACTTTATTCGATAGAGAATATGAAAATCTACCGGCTGAGTTTTTTATTATTATAATATTTCAATAACTCTTATTGCTATTTAAAAAAAACCTCTAAATTTTACCATTTTTGCACGATAAAATGTTGTATATCACCGGAATGGGACACTTGGCTGCGGCCACTTGGGTGCGGGACACTTGGCTGCGAGACACTTGGCCGCGGCGGACACTTGGCTGCGGGACACTTGGGTGCGACGGACACTTGGGTGCGAGCCCACTTGGTTGCGAGTCCATTTGGTCGCGACGGACACTTGGGTGCGAGCCCACTTGGTCGCAGTATAATTTATTCTACTTCCAATGGCGCAACGGCCCATATTGAGCTCTGGCCTTCTTCAACATCAGCCTCAAATGTCAGCCATCTTCGGCTAAAAGGATAAAAGGGCCGCAATTCACTTTTAAACTGTTAGATCCTTCAATAGATGGCGATGTGAACAAATCTATTGACATCTGTATTATATGCATCTAGAGAATATAGCACACTCAAATGTACGAATGAAATTTGTTAAAATACATAAAATGATGAGGTCTACATAATAGTAGAATCTGTGGTAGAATAACGTCTGCCTGGGCCCACTAGTTATTAATAAATTAATTATTGATTAAAAAAAATGTATCAATAAAGCTGAAATTATTTGAATGTAAAGGAAATATTAATCAACAAAGAGATGGAACGAGCTCCTGGATTATTCCAGCCTTTTCCATATCTTTGTATCACACGGATATTTTTATTTTTTATTTATTTTATTTACCTTTTATCACACCATATTTATAATGACAACAATAAGTAGATTAGTCGTACAGGCAGCTCGTCTCCGTACAGGCAGCTCGTCTTTGGAATCACATCCCATCGCAACTTCGAGTTTCATTAACACTTCCCACTTTCAAAAGAAATCTGAGGAATCATTTCCTTTCACATAACACCTAAATTTGTCTCCTTATCCTATGCTTGTCCCCCCCCCTCTCCAGTCACCTCCGTTTCTTTATTGTTTTTGCTTATATGTTTTTTTTTTTCATTTTGTTTGTTTTATTTTCTTTATAGCTCTTGCTTGTATTATATAAAAATTTTGCTACATACCATAATTGTAATAGTTTTTCACTAAATGTATATGGTTGGTTGGAAGATATTGCCATTTGGCAATAAGCCCGCCATTGTGCACTTGTGCTCAGAAAGTTTAAAATAAAATAAAATAATAAAATAGATTACTGCTGCCCAATCTAGGAAATTCTGTTCTAGGGCTAGCAGTTTACAATTTTTATTGACAATTATATGCAATTATGAACCAGGTGATTGTTCCCGTTCCACACTAAATAGGTACACTAACAACTTTCTGCATTCACAATCATTACCTCAACAAACATATTAAGGGATTACAATGTCTACTATAGTACCTACCTGTCATAAATCCAATCTCTGACGCGATTTTTATTTCAGAACCATATAAAGAGACTAGTTAACTATGTTGGCGTAGTTAAAAAAGTTATCTTCGTCGATTGACTAGTAAGTACCTCCCTTTCTCGTGCGTCAGTTTTGTCAATGCGAGGAACGTTCTTCAGAACACAGGGAGTGTTTTCATCCGAACGTAGAGTTATCGGCAAATAATTTGAAAGATACAAGATTTCTGCTAGGGGACAAATTAAAAAGCATTGAGTTGGGTAGCGAAATATTATTGCTGTAATATTGATATTTGAACGTCTTTGAATATTATTCATCCATGGTCATAGTTAAGGTCGGCACTTGTTACACATTAGTATTTAGACACAGAGGTCGACGTTGGAGAAGTGAGCAGTTGGTCATTGACAAATTTAGTGGGGTCAGAACTCCGTAATGGTCCGGCAGACCATATATAGAATGCTGTTGACCAAACATAACCCAGATTGAACACGGACTCGCGCACTCCGCCACCGCATCGTGTCTCACAGCCTAATTTCTTATTCACTTCTTCTTATTCTTTTTTTATTGGTGCTTTACGTACATTTTATCGCTTTTGTAATAGGTGCGAATAAACGACAAGAGATTTAGGCCTCTCTTAGTATTAGACTGTTCTTCTAAACAAAATATCTTTTTATTATAGCGATTGAGACAAAGACCTTATATACTAAAGTATTATAAGGTCTTTGGATTGAGACAATGTTTTGACTGTATTAGGTACCTACTCCATAACAATATTGGTGAAAAATTGTTACTTGATATCGATGAATATTCGAAAATGCAGGTACATCTATGTCTTTCAGAATTTACCTAGGTTTAATCCGTATCCCTTAAGGTTCTTTTAACGCCTATGCCCATGGGCATATACGGGATGTATAGCCGAGCTTGGGGTCACTTTCAAATATTTGACAGTAAAAAAAATTGAGAGGCACTGATCAGATACCTTTCAAAATCTAATGAAGCGAGTATTAGATATACAAATTTGCATTTTACTTAAGTCTATAATCGATAAAGTAGAATAAACACGCCGTAAATAGCACACACACACAGATACATTGTGATAAACTTTCAGAATACAATCTCAGCATGATACTAGTTGATAATCTGCAATAAAAAAATAGCATTAAAAAAAGCGAATTCTCAACTCCCCACTATATCCCCTTGGGTTAGTGAGGAGTAAAAAGACTCATTAGTGGAAGTGTATCATAAATATAATTTTATATATAGCTTTTCCATTGTTACTGCATTCATTGCAGGCTCTATTTTCTTTTCACATCTCTGTGGGTCTGTCTTTTGAAATAAAGATAATTTGAATTGTCAGCTTCGCCTACCTTCATGCACCTTTGATATTTAAAACTTTCGTTTTCGCGCAGCAGCGGTATTGTTCAGTACAAGACAATCGCATTGTCTTATTTTTCATATACTGTAAGCAGAAAATTATTACGTAAATTACAGTAAAAATAACCGTACGAAAACAACATTGAGTCATTCGTTATCAACGCTGTCAAGTTGTATAATTATTTTTTAATTTGTGCAAACCTTTGTAATGGATTTTGAGTTTGTAATGTTTTTTTACATTTACAATTGGTTGTAAATGAAGTTTTCTTCAGCGTGACAGCAATCCTAATGAGAATTATGAGAACCTTACATTTTGTAGACCAGAATTGGATAACGACTGCACCTATACTGCGATATCTTATGCTTATTTCTGAGTGATAAGCAAAAATCTTGCAAGGTTTGGTCTTGCAAAAAATGCACCTACAGCGTGTGGACTAAGACTAGGATCGCAAGGACTGAGAGTGTCCTTATAAAGGTTTTTAGTGATGAGCGAAAGTTTTGCAACTTAGATCGTGGTCTTTGATAAAGTGACCGAGACTATGACTAGGGTTGCAAGATCAAGACTATTTATTATTGTCAAAAAGAACAATTGACTCCCTACAATAGTTTTTTTAGAAACTGCTGTTGAGATCGGCTTCTTATTGATAAGTCTCTGTAAACATTACTATTAGGCGACGCATGTTTGTATGTGTGAAAAATATAGGATTATTGCGCTCGGTTCTCTCTGCTTACTCCGTAAAGGACATGGCGTGATGGTATGTATGTATATTAAGGAATAAACATAATATTTACATTGATATAGAAACAAATATTCTAAAAAAAAACAGCAAAAATATTAAAATAATCTCAAAACAGACAAAATGGAAATAAAAATTCACAAGTTAATAAACAAATAAATGTATTCTGTTTAGGTCTCAAGACTAGCAAGGCCAAGACAAACATGGAATACCAACACCTGGTCTTGATTTTGTTCTTGGTCGTCACCAATATTGTACTCCTCCAGTTTTAAGATCAGCAGCATGACATATATACAAGATGCATAGCTCAGTACGTAATAACTATAGTTTGAACGTTGCTAAAATTTTGAACTACTGTCTTCTAAATTTCTACAACTGTAAATTTTTCAAATTTAAGAGATAAAACTCGAATCGCCCCGTACTTATTAGCAATCTAAGTATACATTAACTTAAAATTGTTCCAAGGTTTACTAATGTTACTATCGTTGGTACAACAAACGTTGCATTTCCAAACCATTTCGTGCAGACAGAGGAGAGAACGTCAGATTACAAATATATAGGCCTTGACATTTGTAACATTTTTGCATGTATATAATGTACAGATATTTTACCACGCGGTAATTATGCTGGCAACTGGCAACACTTCCGTTTCATTTGTATATTATTGTGTGTCTATAACCATAGTATAAATAAACTATAAAACATGGTATCATTTATTTCTTATTATATACAATTTGCATAACGTCATCTATTTCAAGTTACAATGCATTCTAAACTCCGTTTGAATTCAGACGTCATGTACTTCATGATTTAAATAGAAACAAATTAATAAAATATATTTACCACAAATCGAGCAACTTACAGGTACGGGTAAAATGTTCTAGTCATAACAGGCCAAATAATTTTGAAAAGTTTTTTAAGCAATAATTGAAAATCCAGGAAACAAGAATATAATCCAGCACTTGTCTAGGAGTTAGAACTTAAAGCTTAAGAGACACAAAAAACCGAAATGAAATTTAATTGATCAATTCTTCTTCTTCTTTATTTTATTGTGCCGCTCCTGACTGAGGTTGGCGTTTATCGGCCACATACATACATACATACAAATATACCAACATCCATTTTAATACGTATATATTTACAATATTGTATAATCGTGTATTGAAATAAACTGGGAAATCATTGAATCAATAATTATCTCATTTATGTTCTTCACTATATGGTCTCATTGTATAATACACCGTAAACCTACTAACGAAAATATTAATGCTATCCATAGTTTTACATCATGTTTATCCAACTGTCGATTTGTTCATCTGTCATTCTTGCCATTGCAACTCTCAATGTTGCCATAGCAACTGTCATTGTTGCCATAGCAAATGTTATTCTTGCCATACAAACTTAAAAAAAAGAAGAATGATAATTAGACTACAGGAAATAGCTTTTATAAAAACTTACCCAAATTCTACATAAAAGATGAAAAAGAAGAATTAGATTATAGGAAATAGTTTGTATTATAACTGACCCAAAGGTCTACGTATAAGAAGAAGAATTAGACCATAGGAAATATTTTGTATAAAAACTCACCTAAAGGTCTACATCAAAGGTTCTTTTTTTCTCGTAGACCACTTTCAAAAATTTACTGGTTTCGTTGGACCCCCTACTGTTACAATTCTACCATACTCCCAAAACTTGTCAAGAAATGTGAAGATTAGATCTAACGTTGGAAATTTGCGTCGCGGCAAAGTTTCAACCCTTAATTCGGAGTGGTAAAAATAAAAAGAAAATTAAGAGAGGTTTTAAAAAGGGTAATAAAAAGGCTATCTGATCCATATGCCGGCCTAACTGAAAAAAAAGAATTACTTGTTATACTACCATTATGAGCGACCCATATCCAACCTTTTTTAAATTCAATTAACCTTAAACTTTGTCAACTTTTAGTTTCTCGTGTAACTCAAAGAGTAACTTTTAGTCGCTGTTGTTTTAGCCAATATATACAAATTAGCTTTATAAGTAAATAAAATAATTAAACAGAGAGTTCAAGTATTTTTTTGTTCACACTGAATTATAATAATAACTAGAATTATGAAGCGCCCGCCGCTTAGTGATGCACTATCGGTTTATTTGTTGGCTTACAGAAACATACCAGTCCTAAGTAGTCTAACGAAAGCATCAATGCTCTGAGCTTCACGAATGTCAAGGGGCAATTTATTAAAGGCCCGTTCAGGCTCAAACCGCGATCATAGTAAGCCACCTTATTGACTCTGTCCAATCCTTTTAAAGATTTGGTACTCTGTGAATCAGATGATCTCAATGTGAGCTGCCTTCCTGATGGAATATTCTTTTGACACAGTTCTTGAATGTAGTGTGGAGCCAAGTCGTTCAGGCGTACCTTATAGTCTACTCGATATGGACATTTCAACCAGTGTAGTTCGTTAAGAATAAGTGTTATGTGACATCTTTTGTCAGCTCCAAATATTAACCTCATAGCTGCGTTGAAACCTATTTGTAATCTATCAAGCTGATACTTCGGCAAACCTGCATAAATATTATTACAGTAATCCAGCCTTGACACAACAAATGCATTAATAAGGTTTTAGCTTCGTTTTTGGGTAAGCTCCGGTGGAAATTTTTCAATTGTTTCAAATGAAAGAAACAAGAGCTAACAGTTTTCTAAATTTGCAAGTCCAGCGATGGTTTGTTGTCTAAGTGGATGCCTAGAAATTTGAAGGTATTTGATGGTGTATCGCAAAATGGTAAAAATAACTGTTTCAGACCAATCATTATCTATACATTCTAGTTATGCCATGGAAATAATTAACATCTAAAATAGAGATATATGGAAATAAGCCTTTCCCTCTGCAAATGACTAATTACATAGCCAGCAATGTTATTCCGTTCACTCAAATGTAATAGAAGTATGAATTTGCATACATCTCTTACTTACCTTTCATAGGACCTAAACCAGCTCTCGGACTTTCTGAAATGACAATCAAAAAGTCGACAAAATATTGGATCCCAATCCCACACAGAGAATTCTGTAAGACCTGGCCAATCAAAAAGAGGACCAGGGAACTATTAAAATTAAGCAGAAACCAAATAAGAACCATAATTGATTTATTTACTGCCCACTGCCATCTTAAAAGACACCACTTCATAACGTCGAAAGTAGAAGACCCAACATGTACAGGGTGTCAACATGAGGAAGAAATCGCCTCACACGTGATGTGTGAATGTCCAGTATTTATGGAAGCCAGACACAAACATAATGAGGATAGTAGAATACTCAACCTGTAGAGAGTGTCAATATGTGGAATAAACCGCCTCACACATGATCTGTGAATATCCAGTATTCATGGAAGCCAGACATAAACACCTGAGGGTATATATAATAAAACCCAAGGACTAAGGGTACATCATAACTATAAAAATTCTGGGATTTAGTGAAGATATAAAGCTGCTATTATAGATGAACCAATTAAATGGAGCAGCACAATAGATCAAAGTAGTCGCAGTGCAGGGACTACAACAAAAGAACTAGTAATAATAATAATACTTCAGATCATTCTTTAGTTTATACTTTGAAGATGGTTTGATCTAATAATATCTGAGTCGATTGTAAGAGTCGTACTTTAGGGGTCATTATGTTATCTGATCAAAACGTTGTACACCAATCTATTTGAACATCTATCGGATGTACCTAATCAAGAACTACACATGTTTTTATAGCAGTAAGATTGTCCCATTAAAAGCTAATAGGAAAATATCATCGCCTGGTTATTTTGATGTATTATTTTATTGCCTATAGTTTATTACTATTTTTACCAGGTATATTAGGTTTTTGCGGTTACAGATTTCAACTGAGGATATTGGCATCATAATATCATCTCCTTCCATTGTAAGGAAATCATAGGTATCAAAATACAAAAACTTAAATCAAAATTATTGAATATATTCAAATATTTTTTCGATATATTTAAAAAAAATTGGAAGTATGGACAGTTAGGCATAAACATAAATTTGGCATTAAAAAATTCAATAAAAAAGTTTGACATAGGTACTATATTTGTCTATATTCAAACAAATTTTCAACGTTCTAGCTTTTGTGGTTTTTGAGATATCTGGAAAAATTAAATAAAAATTCAAATGTTGATAACTCTTTGCTAAAAGTTTTGTAGGTCTGAAATTTTCTATATATTCTGTAATTTGGGGCTCTGTGTATCAAGCGGATCACAAGTTATAAGCGGAGGGTACACAGGAGCATACACATACAACATATCTACTCCTGATTTTGAGTTCATTCGTATAAATTACCTACATATAATTATGTTGTGAAACCTCTAAGTTTGTGTTTTTTGACTTCAGCGTTGAAAATACCATGAAAAATGTAGACTTAGCTATACAAAATCTCGCGAATCTTGGCTTGAAACTATGTCGATATGTTAAGAGAAATAAATTCTCTTGTGTCCTAAACACGGCTTGAATTGTTATGGTTTAATTACATGGTTTCTAAAATTATTTGCTATTAAATAAAATTAAGACATAAACAAGCAAAGAAAGAGTTGTGATTTTCAGGATGTTTGAAGAATACTACAGAAATTTATTATTATAACTGGTTGTATATTTTTAGAGATTGATGCAGATTCAGTTTAGATTTAATGAATAACACAAAGGCTTGAAAATAAAAACATTACATAGGAATTCTTTGGTGGTGTTCAAAAATTAAAATGTGCTGGAAAGATTAGTGGATGTGGACTTACATTAAACAATATATTGTATGGTGTACGTGGGTTTTGTAATGTTTTACTGGACTGTTTTCGGAGAATAACTTTTACTTTCTTTTACCCACATACTCGTAAAAGATCTTGTAATTAAATAGCAGATGAAGGAAAAACTAAATAATTACTAAATAAATGTCTTAAATCAAGATATCACTACCCAGCCGATTCAGAATCATCTCGCAAATCTGCGCTGACTATTCCGAGTAGAACTATCACTCGAGATAAACTGGCACATCTCAAATGAGATAATTTTTATCAGATATACCTATCCGTGTGTCTAGTGCTTGTCACTATTACAATTCCGATTTCTTCTGCTTACTTTACATAATACTATGGTATATTGAACGCTGTCAATTCTAGTTTGTTGTGTTTTTTTTTACGTTCTCATCTTCAAGCCGTAAACCTGTTTTTTCCCATTTTGTACTACACATGATAGACATGTAGGCATATGGTGCATATCCAACATTTTGTCTATAGTTTTTGATGGATCGTCTTAAACCAGCAATACCATTTTTTTTCATCGCTTGTATGTCTAGTTTTTTTGTGTCTTTACAGTTTCCAATGTATTTTATTAAAGCCTTTGTTAACGCCTATGACCGGGATTGTACACAAATATGCACACTCGTTCGTGTTTCATATACCTTCAAATATATGAAACACGAACAAATATTGTATATTACCAAATCTGTGATGCACAATATTTATTTACACAATTTTTTTTTAAATGAATATGTCCTTGTTAAACAAGTACATATACATCTTCTTACATTCCATAAAGTAAGCATAAATGCTTGTGCTATAGGTGAACGAAATCGGTCGAGGCAGGATTCGAACTCGCAACCACTGGATTAATAGCCCAGCGCGCTAACCGCTCTGCCATCCACCCATCTGAAGACAATATACGGCATAACCCATTTAATTGTTATAATACTAAAAATAATTAATTACAAACAATGATAAAAATATATACAGATAAAAATAGACAAAAAAGAATAAGACACCTTACAAACATTATAAAATAAAATGAACAATAATAAGTTCTAAACGAAATTTGAAGCTGGGATAGGATTGGAGTTTACAAAGTGAGGCTACAGATCTTTGAAAAAAAAATGAACAATGGTAGAAGGTGTAGAAAGAATAGGTACACTTTTTACATTCTTAAATCTGTTGTTTCTATATTATATGCTTGTACTTATTTACCGTTTTTTTTCAGGGAACTTCTTTTCTCAGTTTGTGGATATCTTGAATACGCATCGATCAACTTTATTGGTAAGTCGATAAGTTTTTTTCTTAGCATTTTTTGACTTATTCAATGTTTTCTTGCACGTTGGCTTGTGGCCTCTTTTCATTGGGGACATAAGACAAAGGTTGAACCTTTTCGATATATGGATGATAACTTGCGGTTCGATTTTTAAAAAGTTTTACAATGTAAATAGTTTGCTAATACCACTAGACTTCTATTAAAACCTCCTATGTAATTTTGCAAGAATATAGTGTTTGATTACTGCGTCAACGTTGGTTCAAACAGGATTTCTTTTGTTTGCAAATAGATCGCTGATCCATTTCATTACTTGCGGATCATTGATCGATCTATGATTATATATAATTAATTTGGCAATATGTGCCCGCCTTTGCTATGCCGGATCTATCGGCGTCAATAATTATTTTTGACTATGCGTCCATGTTAATAATGGGCATCCAAATCTAAATCTATATTTAACAAAATGTTGGACCATATTTTTTTCTGTTAATATCATATTACCCTATATTATTTCATATCTTGGGATCCCATTAACTTAGGGACGGCTATCGCCTGTCCTGTGCTAGCTCAAGATTCAGTCCCTCTCTCGCAGATGTTTCTGGATGCTCGACAATCATATGGATGGCGGTTTGTCGTCTTCTGGCTAGAAACTTGATTTCCAAAACTCTGTATCATGTTCGTCGATTGTCTGAAAATGAGGCCCCATCTTGTCATATCGAAGAGCAAATTCAAACAACTCAATAGACACGAAGTTGGAATATTATAGGAGTACCGGGGAATCAAGGCACCTACAGAACTTTAAGACCTGTCATCGGCTGGTTTATGTGATCACTTTCTGCGCTTACGCAACGCTCAACAATTATGCCTTCTTATTGAGTTCCTTTTCAATTTTCGAAAGTTCTATAATATTCAGAAAGTTCAGATGGGTCGATGGCAGAGCGGTTAGAGCGCTGGGCTAGTAATCCAGTGGTCGCGAGTTCGAATCCTGCCTCGACCGATTTCGTTCACCTATAGCACAAGCATTTATTTGCTTATTTTAGGGAACGTAGGAAGATGTATATGTACTTGTTTAACAAGAACATATTCATTTTTATTTGAAAAAAAATATATATATATAATGTTAATCATGAAAATCTTTTCGTTTAATAATAAGCTGAAACACCATCGCCATCTATGAAGTGACGAAGAATTTTTTTTAGAGGCGATAATCGTCTCTATTGAGATGTTTACAATTTGTAAATCACCTCCCGACTGCCGACAGATTATTCGATTTACTAAAATAAAATTTACAACGTATAGTTGGGAAAGGCTGGAAAAAAGGAAAGCTGAATGGATTAAAACATGAATAAATTAAAAAATAAATGAAAAGATGAAAGGAGGATGGAAAAAAAATGAAAAGCTGAAAGGATGCGGCTCAGCTTCTCCAGGAGAGGAGCTGGAAAGTGGCAGCATAGGACAGGATGAGATGGAGGCGAAAGTTAACGGTGCCAAGGCTCGATTTGGGCTGTAGCGCCACCGAAGAAGAAGAAGGTGGGAAAGGCATGGATACTCGTACATCTCTGTTGTGTCTCATTATACAATATGCATAAAACCATTGTGAAGCATATGTACGTGTATGTCATTTGTCTTCGTTTTTAAATCATTGTTGGTATTATGTTAACGATTTGTGTGTCATTTATTTGTAAAACAAACACCACATATTTTTCTTCGCCACTTCTCACCAGAAGCCCGAGCGATTTCCAGTTTATTAAGTTTAGATGAAAAGGTTGTTCATTTCGTATTTCCTTAATGGAGCTGTTATATATTATAGGCGCTAGAAATATGTAATGTCCATAATTATTTTGTAACACTATCTTGTCAAGTCCAGTTTTTTCAACTAACCATTGTCTTAGCCCAGAGAAGCAATGTGAGAAGTATTCCCCCAATGCATCAATCTTTGTTCCTACGCCTTCATATTAGTAAAAAAAGAATGGGCGGATCATTGTGGCAGTAATTTGGAATGTACCTACTATTATAAATAATTAACAACTTTAATTATTTATAATAGTAGGTACATTCCATACCACATGATTTTATTGCCAGATATATGTGGTTTATAATTTATAACCAAGTAATTCATTACGTACTTTCATAATCGTATTTTCTTTATTCTGGTACGAGTCGGCAAATGCCGATCTGTACTCTTTCTTTCAAAGGGTTTCACATATTGCAGTTTTATTTTTAATTTCATATACCTTTCCTACTAATTCATTAAAGTCTAGAATAAAAAATACAACTTCAATGAGGAAGTAAATGAAAGAGCGTAGAATATCTTTGAACAACGATGGACATAGAGGCGGGACCCAGAAGACCAGGTAGACCATTGAACACTTGGATAACCATAATAAACCAGAGATCTCAAGGAAGCAATGCTTCGTTCGGAGGATAGAAGGAATTGGAATATGAGGACTAGGAGAGCCGACCTCAAGTAAATGGGACATTGCCCATGGGCGATGAAGATAAATATCGTTGAAGAACTATATATACCTAATATTTTTTTTTTATTTTTCTTAAATATATGTATATGTTATCGGCCAAACTCGATTTCAGGCCAAACTATGTAGTTTGGCCTATGCGTGTCATAGTTTAACTCAGCATAATATAACCCAACCAATGGGTTTTATATAGTTTGTATAATGCGACTTCCTCACGCGAGTCGCAATAAACAAACTTAACCAACCTATTCTTACTAAACTTTTGGTTAGAATAGGTTGGTTTAACTAGAATACATATTTCTCCTAGTGACGTTGAATACACAATGGTATATACCTATTGTTTTTTTTCATGGCAACGTAGGGGACACCAGCTTTAAGGATTTGGGTTCATTACACTCTTCTGAAGAAGCGCACTACGTATCGTTGGGGAGGGTTTGCAATCTGCCCAGGAAAATATTAATTCAGATTTTAAAAATACCCAGGTTGTAAGAAGGTGGAATCTCAGAATTCGAAAGATCGTTCCACAACTGCGATGCTGTGTTAAAAAAGAAGCAATTGGTTCGTGTAAATTGAAGGTTTACTATGAACGAGTAAAAGTACGAAGTAAAACGAGTGACTATTGTGAATTGGTGAATGAGAGACCAAGGATGCAATTTATGAGCATCTCGTATATCATAGGATAAACCAATTTGGCACAAGACATTATAGTTTGGCCGGTAACATAAATATTGAGAAGTTTAACATCATCGCTTATTCCATAGTCTTTTGAATTCCATTATTTCCAAACTGCACTGTTTAGGATTTGGATCACTGAATGTTTATGTAGCTCCTCAATTGAGTTTGATCTTCAGCATGATCATCTCAATGTTCACCCGGATGTACTTACCTTCATATTGTCTGTAGTAACATATTATTATACCGGTGCCACTGAGGCAACAATAACCGGTATACTCTGATATTTAGCACAATGTCCGATTAAACTTCCTCTGCCGCCGATAGCCCCAAGAAAATTAATGCATATCCGATTTGCGAAACACGTTTCCCTTGTCTGTTGAAGTTGTCTTCAGCAATTATAAAACGGTGTTCAGCAACTGGATCAGGTCACGTCATTTTTGTTATTTCAGAAAAATAAATGCATCGTTTGAAATTGAATATGATTATGGATCTTGTTTTCCCTTAGAATTGTTCTGGAATCTTTAAATGGCGCTATATAAGTCTTTTATGGCCAGTTTCATAAAAATTAAAGGAGACAATGTCGACTTTAAAATAAATTGCGTTTCATAACAACAAAATGTCACTTAAAGTTCACTTTAATTTAAAGTCCAGTGTCTTCGTACTTTAGTCACTAAAGTCTTCTTTAAGAGCAGTTCATTTTTTTGCCACCAGAGTGTTCTGCTATATGACATAATGTTCAAGTCAGTTCTTGTTGATGTCAATATTTTCAATTGAATGGTGACGATCATGTGCATATTACTTACTAATATTCAATAGTTTTGTTATTATTTAAACATTTTTTTATAAATCATATAACAAAATGATGTTTTCAAAATGAGCTAATTAAAAGATGCGTACTGTGATACGGCGGTAAAAAGTGTATAGGAAAAGAATCGACCACATGGAAAAGTAGAATTAAGGAGAATTTTTTGATAGATTTTGTTCCATAAACATGTCTTATACATCAATGATCTATTCAATGACAGAAATAACATATTATATGGTAGTAAACAGAAAGATTTACCTATGCTATGAGGGTTATGAGCTATGTTTCCATAGATTTTGATAGCAATATTGCCAACTTTCAGGTATTTTGATGACATTTCTGCCTTTTACTAAAGTACGCGGCATTATTATTTATGAAACGCAACGACTTAAAGGCGACTTTAACTAAAGGGTCCTTTTGCTGCTTTTTATGAAACTGGCTGTTAATGTTTTAACTCGACTTATGCTCTTTTGTTGTCGGCCTTCGTGGTTCATTTGGTTATCTATCTGACTGCTGATACAAAGGTCCCGCGTTCAATTCTGAGTGGAGAGACGGGTTAAAATTGTATTTTCGGTTTGGATTTGTCAGGCGATAAATATCGTTAGTCTCCAGAATGTGGTAACTTGTTATTGGGTGGGTATTAAATAAATATTTGTCATAGAACCTGTGAGTTGCCCGAGAAGCAATATGAAATAGTCTCTACTTCCATGTAGGACGGTTTTGTGTAGATTGAAAGGCTTCAGTAATCGAAGTTCCTATGTCAGACTTACTAGTTACTTTATCACGTCGGTGAGCGACCGAGTGTTCTTCCCTTCACGCTTCCTATAACGATGAGCCCTTCTGACATTGTGACCAAATTCAAGAGCCCCTATGAAATTGTATTCAAAATATTGAATAATTCACTGTTAATAAATTGGCTACAGGTGAACTTTTTTATATAGCTCATTTAGCCCACACGCAAAAAGGGTGAATACAATTAATGTAACAGCCAGATTAATGTCTGGCTGCCTAAAACCGACCGCCACTAAAGAACTCTACCCAATTGTGGGCATTACCCATACGATCAGACTGCGTGTTGCAGCAGAAGTCTATTGGAGCAAACAAGACACAGTGGTAGCAAACACTAGCGGAATCCGGGTGGCCGAATATGATGGTCGAATATGACACACAAAATAAGTAACCAAGCTCATTTGGGATTCATTAATTCTCATATTCGTGCGTAGTTTTCTGAGCATTCTCCGCCAAAAACGCATTACGAAGGAATCAATTTTCCTTTTTTCTGACTCTTGAGTCCATGTTTTCGCACTTTAGACGATGAAGATCGATAAAATGAGTCTTGATCCTTCTTCTTGTGCCGTTCTTATCGGAGATTGGCGACCATCCCATCGAACTCATCCCGATCCTACGCCAACCTAATTAGTAACGCCGCATTCGGAATCCCGAACCACTGCCTGAGATTTTTATGCCACAATATTCTTTTACGACCCACACTATGTCTTGCCTCTATCTTTCCCTTCACTATAAGTTGTAGAAGGGCAAATCAATCACCACGGAATATGTGGCCAAATATGCGGCTTTGCGTCTGTTGACAGTGGTCAGCAACTCTCGAGAGTTAAGTCTTGATTAGACATCCTAAATATTGTTATTATTTAAACGACTTATTAAAGACAATCATTATTATTTACTGAAATTACCGATTGCTTTTGTTTTATTGTAAGGTTCTCATCTTTTGTAGCTTTGTATCTTCTCAAACAATATTTATAATATGGTCGATGGCAGAGCGGTTAGCCGGCTGGGCTAGTAATCCAGTGGTTGCGAGTTCGAATCCTGCCTCGACCGATCTCGTTCACCTATAGCACAAGCATTTATTTGCTTATTTTAGGGAACGTAGGAAGATGTATATGTACTTGTTTATCAAGGACATATTCATTTTTATTTAAAAAAAAATAGTTATGTTTACCATATTGGTATGTAATAGATCTTAGCAAAGATTTGCAATAATTATATAAATGTGTACTGTAATTTCGAATGTTTTATTGGTCACAGTTTCATGTTATAATTTAACGTTTGCGACTTTCAAGTATTAATTTGTATCAGCTATTACTTTTCAAAGCGTCATCTTTGCATTTATTTATGAGTCACGTGAATTTTATTACGATTAATTATATTATGACTTCATTCAAACTTGTTTTGGAAATGGCTTTTTGCACTGGAGCTGTAATCTGTGACGTGTTTTATAATAATTTTTGTAACTGCGTCCATTGCGGTTTTTTCTCTGTCGTTTGCTAGATTATTATCAAAGTTAAGTTATTAAAACTACATTAATGTTGTTGTATAACTGCATTTGTGGTTTTGCTGACAAAATGATGCGCTATTGAGAAATGATTTGGATCTATTCCTATTTCTCATTAAGGTTACCAAGTCATCAAGTCAGTGTCAATCGTCCTGTCTGGTAATTAACTATTAGAAATGGCTATCAAATATATGCGTATCTGATTTATCGTTATTATTTTTTGTTTTCTTAACGAATATATTGATGCTTGTTTTTAATATTTTCACTCGCAAAAACAAACAATAAATATTGGATTTCATAATAGTCACATCGATCATTTCTAATTTTATTATTCTTTTAAATCAAAGATTTCTAAATGAAATCAAGTCTATAAATGTAACTAGCTACTTACCACCTAGGACATCTTGCAATCATCGGTCATATTTGTAAAGATTTACGTTTGGTTAGGGCAGATTTAATAATGGTCTGTAATGTGGATGTGGGCGAGCTCATTCATTGGATCCATTGACCCTAAGTCAATAGTTCACCTCCAGACCCACATTGGAGTCACCTCTCTGTATTTGCAATCTACGTCAAATATTTATTTGATCGTTTACGATTATGTGTTTAGTTAAACATTTGGTTTTATTCCTGGATGGGATTACAAATATTTGACAAACTGTGTGTGATCTTTTGCCTGTAAATCAACAAATAAATATTTACGCAATATGAGATTTTGCGTTAAAAATTGAAGCAACTATTTTTGTGTTGATACAATAGTTTTTATGAAATCTTAGATATATATTCTAAAGCCAATATTGTTTATATATGATTCTGTCTTTGTTGGTTGTATCCAAAATTATCCTTGTTTTGTCTCAAGAGCAGCTACTTCGGGGATGAACATGACTATTATTCCAATAACGTTCCCTAAAGAGTAGGGTAGGTACTGTGCAATATCTCTTCTCTCTTGTATCCAATATGTCAGTGTTTTCAAGTCTGATATTGGTATTTTTTCATATTCTTTATTTAGACATGTTGGATAAAGCCAACTTTAGGTTATCGAGAATATATTACATGGCAGTAATCTAGTCCAGATACTGCAAATCAATATTCACCTGATTCTTGGGCTTTTGTTTTAAAAAAATAAACAAATAGACAAGCCCACGAACTGTCTATTTTTTATTTGATTTTATTCGGAAACATTACAGAAGTACATCTTAATACAATTATATAATTAACAAAGAAATAAGCCAACATATTATTCCATGAAGAGAACGTTGATTAGGCGAATGGGTTCAAGAAATGAGATCTAGGATGTGGTTAGGAAACTAGGAAATAAACTGGAAGGATGAAAAAGGATAATTTCCCAACAAATACATGACGCTTTTAGTCGCATTAAGAATATACTCTAGTGCTTGTAGAGACAGATTTAATAGATCGGGTTGAGGACCAATATTATTGTAGTTGTTGGAGCAGCGTTTTAAAAAACAGTTTTGGTCGTAATTTGTTCTTGACAAAGACGTGTAAATTAGAGATGTTTTACACATCACTTATATAAAACTTAAAGTTACTCTCTATTTAGTAACAACATGTAGCGAAGAGTAGTTTCCAACTACATACCAGACACGGCCCAAGATAATGCTACGATATTGTCTGTTTGGGGGCGTATCTGGCGTCATAGACGATAGTATCATTTTGCCATATTATATTACAAAAATACGACACCAGGTCTGCCTATGTGGTTGATTATATCACAAATCGACGATTATCACAAGCGATTAACCAGGCTGCCAATACTGTGGTAATATCAATACATTATTTATACGGATGTTTGATTTTGAAGCACGTCGC
Organism: Molanna angustata; assembly: GCA_963576475.1. NCBI lineage: Eukaryota > Metazoa > Arthropoda > Insecta > Trichoptera > Molannidae > Molanna > Molanna angustata. The sequence continues at coordinate 2,104,499 of OY754977.1, read as the reverse complement.
ACGAGAGAATTTTACGGTTTCTATTAATATAGCGCGTTGTTTTATGTCACAAGATCACCAAGAGGCAATATATAGGATGAAGCAAATTCCTATTCCAGTTTAAGCTAATTCCAATGTTTCACTAAATTATATCAAGATATTTACATTTTATTCCAAGATAAAAACACTGATCAGATGAACGAATTCAAGGAATAAGATTTACGATATGGTTATGAATCTGGGAATTGGAAAATGAACTGGAAGGAAGAAATAGTATTGTTTCCCTAACTGATGTTTGTTGTATTATATTAGCTCTATTGTCGTAACCTTGTCATCTACAATATATTTATTCTTTGTTCTTCTAATACGTTTTTTAAGCATAAATGCAGGTGAAAGAAATCAAAAACAAAAATTAAGTTATGACTGGTGGTTTTCACTACCGCGAATACATATGTGACCAATCGTCCAAGCCTGCGTTTCTGAATTTACATTAAAAACGATACTTTTTTACCACCAAGGTGCCTCCTATTACTAGGCACTTGGAACGATCGCTCTTTTTGTCATATCGAACATGGACGCTATTGCCCAATTGTTGGCTCCACGAAACTACGTAAACCACCTTGGGTGTTTACATAGACAATGTATTGTCACTTGAACTGATGCAAGTTCTAAAAAGTCATGTTTTTTTCCGACCAAGACAATCAAAAAACATTCGCCAAAGCTTACCGAAGAATGAGACTAATACACTACTTATGAATGCATCTGTCGTATCTCGGCTTGATTACTGCAACTGTTTATATCCTGGATTACGTTATTATTAACTAAATAGATTTAAGGTCACTTTCAATGCAGCTGAATACTTATTTATAGTACCTACGGAAAAATGTTGTTATTTACTCGTCTTTTTTAATTTGTTTCCATTTATATGAATGAATTTGGAAAACGTTAATAAAAGGGTGAATGGACTACTAATACCAATGATCGCATCCAGGGGCGAGACTAGATCCTTCGGACTAGGCAAACCCTGGAAAGAAATTGGGAAATGTCGATAATTTAATGATTTTTTAGTATCGCTATTCATTTGAGTGTCCATGAAAATATTTTTAAAACAATCTCATTCCAAAATAATATTTACATTTGTGGTCCTGTAAAGCATCGTATCTACTAACGGTTTAATTATTGTAGTATGGTTGCAATAAAACAAATAAATAAATATTATTTTTACTGACAATAACATCACAACAGAGACGAAGTTGGGATATATTTTTTTTTTTAAATAAAAAATGAATATGTCCTTGTTAAACAAGTACATATACATCTTCCTACGTTCCCTAAAATAAGCAAATAAATGCTTGTGCTTAGGTGAACGAAATCGGTCGAGGCAGGATTCGAACTCGCAACCACTGGATTACTATCCCAGCGCGCTAACCGCTCTGCCACCGACCCATCTAATAGAGATATATTATAAAAGAATCAGGAACTCAGGCACCTACAGGGCTTACGACCTGTCATCGGATAGTTTACGTGATCACTTTATGCGCTTGCGCAACGTTCACCAATTATACCTTTATTGAGTTCCCTTATCAATTAATGTAATTTTTAAAAGTTCTGTATATTTGAATAATGTGTAAACATTTCACCTGAATAATTCGGAATTATAATATTGCCATCTATGAGGTAACGAAGAAACCTTTTTGTAACGCCATCTATTGAGATGTTGATTTATTTGTAAACAATGAAATCAACCGTCCTTGTAAATGAGATGTTATTGTCAATAAAAATATCATATGACTCGCGACAGGGAAAAAAATCCAATGTTTGCATATATGCAATTAAAAAATGTATACGAAATAAATATTAGTTCTTGAACTTCTTAACATAATATTCATAGGCAAGCCAAGATTTTCGACTTCTATAAGCAATTCCGCTACTGATCGCATCATATAAGCCAAAGTTGCTATTGACAATGCATTTGTAGTCCCAAACCTGATGCATTCAAGTGAGGCGTTGACATGACAGAAGACGCGAAAGCAGAATGAATGCAGTTGAAATGAGATCGCTGAGAAGAATATGTAACGAGACGATGAATGCCATAAATGAAATGAGGACGCTAATAAATAATTAAAAATAAATAAACATGACATCAATAGAATGAAAGTAAATACATTGAGATGGTCTCAACGCATGGGGAGAATGAATGAGGGACAGAAATGGAATAAGAGGTTGGAGCCATCCAAGAATAGTATGGCTCGACCAGGTGAACGTCGATATGTTAAGAGAACTAAATTCTCTTGAACAAGTCGACAGTTGGTGTTAAAAATACATTAAATTAAACACACAAATATTTCACGTCAAACCATATAGGTATTGTTTACTTTCATACTGCCAATGAAAATACGTAGAAGAAGCGTAGGGAGACCTAAACTACGATGATTGGACGGCGTTGTCGCGGACTGTCGGGCTATGGGGTAACAGAACTGGAAGGTGGAAGCCAGCGATAGAACAGTATGGAGAAGTTTCTTGGAAGCAGCTAGGACCCGTCGAGGGTTGTAACGCTGAGGATGATGATGATGATGAATGTCGTGTATGTAATGTCAATCGCAGTTGTTTTATGTAACAAATAAAGATATTAAACAAAGAAAGAAAAATACAATATCTATCTGAAACAATACTTAAACAATTATACTTTGCAATATGTGAAAGGAAACTTTGTACCCCTTGATAAATATAATATATTATGATGTCTTTTATCATTGATCAGCATGAAGTTGATTCATAGGTAAGATTAAGACTTTTGAAATATTTGAGGTTGAATGAATCATTTCATATCTTAATTTATGCAAAAATTAATGACAATCTCATACTAAAACGTTGATCTTAACAAATTTGTATGATTCAATATAGATAAAGATTAACCGTCTTACTTATAAACGTAAACTATCTATAGTACCTGGAAATAGAGTGTGATTATAGAAAAAGTTTACTTATAAACTGTGACTATCTTTATTACACCTTTAATTAGTAGACGTCAAGTTAGGACGGGTCGGGAGGCTGTTTAACGCTTGACTAAAGCGTCTTATCGAATGTTTCAAAATGGCGGATCTTTCACATATTATGATCAGACGCATTTGAGATTGACAGAATAATTTAATCTTTATAACGATTCTCCTTGTTATTCTTCATCGCAATCGTGTTTAAATTGACTCAACACGGCACAGCGCGGTGTTTGTTTTCATTTTCCGATGTCAGCTATCCAAAAATTACATGCATTTTTATATTTATTGACATCTGTGAAGCCAATGCGGCCATATGAAAATAATAAATGAGGGTGTTCGTAAACAATTCGGTGAACTAGTTAGTCATATCTTAGTATAGGTTTATAAGTAAGATTTTTTAATACCGATCTTAAACTATGTAATCGTGATAATGTAGTTGCGCGTTTAGTAAGCTTTTAACGAAATCTAACAAGTAAGACCGTAATATTAGTAATATTACATTATGATCGAGTACGTATTTATACGTTGATATGTTATAAAAAATATAAAAATACTTGGTAATTGTTCTATTGTGTTTATTTGATTATTGACGCGTTTCGTGCAAAGCACATCGTCAGAATAATGCTCTACAAGACTGAGACTAGTGGTTATATACAAAATTTACATGGCAGGTGTATAAAAATGTTGGTTTTTGAACGGTTGAAAAGAAGTTATATAATGCAAATGAATCTACTATTACTCTGTAAAAAAGGATCCACAAAAATTACTCATCAATAAACAAATTGATCATATATATTCACCATTATTGAAACCGATAGGTTAGACAGACATATACCTTCCTTTGTTGTTAAATACATTAAGATTAAAATTAAGCTGTTTGTAATTATAACTACCAAATATCTATGAAATACATTGGTTTTAACCACACTTAAAAGATAACAATAAACCAATAAATACAATATTATTTACCTTTCGAATTTTACTGCTGTCGTTTCCTTTTGTTACAGGCCTAATGGACACAGGGGACTACAACCAGTGACCCAACTACATTCATTGTATTAAAACGTAGATTTGTATAGATTCATTTGCATTATATAACTTCTTTTCAACCGTTCAAAAACCAACATTTTTATACACCTGCCATGTAAATTTTGTATATAACCACTAGTCTCAGTCTTGTAGAGCATTATTCTGACGATGTGCTTTGCACGAAACGCGTCAATAATCAAATAAACACAATAGAACAATTACCAAGTATTTTTATATTTTTTATAACATATCAACGTACAATGGAGTTCTATCAAGAATTGTCGATCGACAAACTAAACTTACGTATTTATACATTTTTAAGATTAACGGGCTATTTCACGACCTCTGGATAAAGTGCCCGATAGCCAATCTAACACAAATCTAACGGATAAACCGAAAAATGCGTTTCACGACTCTCTGATAGCTCTATCCCATGGATAAAGTTCTAGATATGTTGTCTAGCGGAATAGGTTCGCGATAAGTGATAGATAAGTTAAACTGAGTATAAGTTATTTTTTAAATGATCGAAATTTATGACCAAATCGACGATGATATCGTATTTTTACATAATACGAGACAAAATCGGCGTCAGAGATTTATTCCAAATGCGAAAAGATTATTTTTCGGAGCTCGACAATATTGATTTCAAGGCGAGGTTTAGATTGACGAAAACGTCTGCACAGAACATTTTAGGACTCATAAAAGAAATTATTTTTTCTTATATCTTATTTTCTATAACATTTTTATGCTGACAAACTAAATCCACCAACACGTTGATGTCATCGTCTCAGAAATTCGTAGTTCTTTCTCTTGTATACATTCTCAAAATATTTGAAATATCTTGTTTTGTGTCCACGTGTTCGTTTTGACCGCGTGTTTATTTACCGTTGTCCGTTGTTTACTGCGACTTTTTACGATTTACAATGTGACAGCTTTATCAACCCATAGACGAGACCATTGAAATAGATGAAATTACAACGTTGCCACCCTTTATCCGTCGGATAACAATCTTTAAGAAATTTGTAGGTGGTGAAACGCTCGCTTCATTTATCCTTAAGATAAATTTATCTTATGGATAGTTATCTAGAACTTTATCCAGAGGTGGTGTAATAGCCCGTAAGAGTCCAATAACTCAAATTTAATGAATTACGGTGGAATTGTGACCTCTGCGTGATCTCTAATATTAATAAAGACGCCTTTCTACATTTGTTTTTGCATTGATTCATTAAACAGTAACGCCCATATTAATATGACATTACAAATAGCGTAGTACTTTTCACGTGTATTTATTATCGTGTTGTGTTATGTAGGTGGATAATACGTACATATCCTATCCTACCTACATTATAATAAAACCAGTTTTATACGCAAGCGATTCTACATAATCATAACTAATAAAATAATATAAATGAATCATCACTGATAGAATCTTCTACTCGTCCAATCGGACATTATTGTCGAAACGCAACATTTGATTTTGACACCAATGACGAATCAAATGATGTACCAAAATTTATGAAATACATAGATAATTGTGCGCCTGGGTTTGATACATAGAACGCAATAAATTAGTTATTGCTTAATCAATTATTTAAATTAAACACAAAACTATACTTTGTATATTTCCACTTGTTTATTTTTACTTATTCACTACATGTTTCGGGAACGTCCGTTCCCTTCCTTAAAAATACTCATATAACATCATTAATTAACTGGTACAACCTTCCTCTTCACCCCTTCTCCAAATGTTCCTCCTAGTAAACTGTCCCAACTCCACCTCTACAACACCATCATCCATACACCGCACTCATACACATATTCAGTTTACATCCACCTGTGGAAGGGAACGGACGTTCCCGAAACATGTAGTGAATAAGTAAAAATAAACAAGTGGAAATATACTAAGTATAGTTTTGTGTTTAATTTAAATAATTGATTAAATATGAATTTCCACAAAGTTGAAGCATCCACGTTTGATTATTTAGTTATTGCTTCACTGGGTTGTAAAAGTTGACATAGAAAGAATTACTATTTGGGTAGGTACGAGAATTTACTATTATTATTTTTTTATTATTTATTTAGGTATATAAAGTTATTTTTGTATATTAATATTATTCGTTGTATGTGTACTTTAAATAATATAGAACAGAATAACAGTGTTGATACTACGTTTGATTCTAGAACGTTCCAGCTAAAATATGTGCGTTCCTATTCCACTTAGTCCAAGTTGATATTCTATAACGCTGAAATAGGAACGATCCTACTCCAAGGAAGTCACGAATTAGTTCAATTCCCAATGCTATAACCACATTTTAATCGAATCAACTGTCAAAACGTTCCTAATTTTAGTTCACACCTAGTTGGATGCGTACTTGTTATTTTCACAGCAGCCCAGAATATTTTAATTGAGTTGAAAACATCAGTTGTGTACGGAAACTAATAAAAAATAATTTACACGTGTTGCGTTACGTTGAAAATAAAAACCTAAGAATATCAGTGCAGATCTATTGAAATGTTAGGTTAGGCGACATCACGTTGACATGACATAAATAAACATGGCCGAACAGTGCGCAGTACGCATATTATAATATATAGTCTGCGCCATAGAAAATTTGAGTTCAAATCGAACTGCGGTGCACTAATTTAGTAGATTTTAGTTTTAGGAACAACGTCAGTTAACTAAATTTAATTCGAATTACCTTAATTCTAAAATTTGAGGACGTTCCTATTTTAGTTCAAAAAGTTACTGAATTGGACGAACCCTCTCGATCGAGTTAAAAATCGTGTTCGAAAAAGGAGTATCCTAATTACATACAGAAGAAAAGTTCAACTTATAGGTTCATGAATAATTACCAAAAATATGAAATTTTAATACAATTAAAATTTTTTTTGAATCGATTTTTAAAAGTGCACAATTAAAATCTTTCTTATCCGATTTGAAATTTTAATACAATTAAAAGTGTAACAACTACATATACATCCTCATAAATTCCCTAAACTAAGCAGAAATGCTTGTGCTATAGGTGAACGAAATCGGTCGTGGCAGTATTCGAACTCGCGACCATTATTATGATCTTTTAATCCTCTAAAATATATTTGATCTTATACATTTGTTAATTAGTTAATGAATCATTATGAATAATACCAGATATACACGGAATGCTTGTAGCAGTCGGGATCAACTGCTTCAAGCTGTCGCAGTATAAGGCGCGCCGCCTGCAGTTCCAATACAAAATTCTCTTTTACAATACACGGACCGCTTGAAGCAGTCGTATTTCAGTTGAACAGACTGCTCCAAGTTGTAACGACTGCTTCAAGCAGTTGTACCGACTGCTCCAAGCAGTTGTACCGACTACTCCAAGCAGATATATCGACTGCTCCAAGCTGCCGCTACAACTATACATCGTGTTAAACAATTAATAAGCAGTCGTTTTGCAGTTGAACCGACTGGTCTAGAGCAGTTGACCCAGTCGGTGTATCGTGTGTCTAAATTAGATGGGTCAGTGGCAGAACGGCTAGCGCGCTGGATTATTAATCTAGTGAACATGGATTCGAATCCTGCCTCGAGCAAAATATCTCTTTAGTTTAGGAATATTCTTTATTCAAGGAAATCGGTGCCACAAATTTAATTCAGAAAATGTAAACGTTTGAAAAATTATTTCATTTATATCTCATGAACATAATATTTTATCTCTATCATTGACTGCATATCATTGAGAATAGTAATTATTTTTTTATAATTCCTATAACGCTGCTCAAAATGACTGAAACCATAATTGTGCCAAGAACACTGCAGATTTCGATTAAGATAGAGCATTAAACTTCAAAGTTATTTAATTCAACTCAACAAATCTATTTATGATGCTGTATGTCGTGATATTAATATATGTCGATTTTCCGGTTAATTTCTTGACATTTGGAGGCGTTGCACTGCGTGTTTCATCAGTTCCAATAATTCTTGGTATTAGAAATTTATTTACTATAATTGTTTACGTATTTTATTTCTCAGAACCTGGTTGGGCCTCTAGGTCCAAAAACCTCCAGACAAGGCGTTTCCTTAGATCCAAACCAGAGAACCAGTGGTCCACAGTTGCGAGACAAAACCAATCTTAATCCTGCATGTCAAGGTCTTACATATTATTTTGTCTCAGTCTTGGTGTAAGCTTTTCGTGTAATTTTACGCCTCAAAAATAACAGTCATAATTTTCGTCTTTATCGCTCTAGAAGTGGGGAAATTACATGTAATTTCTCTAGTTGTGGGGAAATAACCTAATTAAATTTTACAGGTTTCTATCTGTAATTTCTCTAGTTATGGGGAGATTACCTATTTATTTTTTTAAGGCTTCTGTCTGTAATATCCGTTTTTTTTTGTAATATACTAGTACATTTTACAGAATCCCAAACGTACATAGATCAATAATAGTCTTTCGATCCAGAATTGTCTTTTCCAATTTCGTCCAACTTTACAATTCTGATACAGCCCATAGAGTCCTGAAATTTCTTTCAAGACTAATACGACGTGAGAAGTATCAAACACCAATTCACCCAGATGCATTGTTACAGTTTTTTTTTTAATTAATATACTTTTTATTTTATCAAATGCGAAATTATTGTTTTGTGGCTCCATCGTTAATTAATAACAATAAAATTACTTTGTATAAACCACTTTTTTATTAGAACCAAGTCTACATGTTTCAAGAACAATGTTCTCTTCCTCAGGACACTTAGTGAACTTAGTATCCTTTTTATCTTCAAATAAATATTCTAAATCTTGTCTTCTAGTTTAAGTAGATAATTGTCCCCGCTCCTACCTGCTTTTTACCATCACCAGATTTATTTGCCGACATTGTATGAGCTGTATTAAATATTACAATCTATCCGATTTCTATGTCTTTCTTTGGTTTTGCAGTTCTTTTCAAAGCTCCATATTCTCACAACATCAAACTAGTTATAATATCAGCGATCGTTACCCACATTCCATGGTTAATATGGACCATGTTGTTTAATTTTACTTTCTTGCAAAATACAAACAAACATATAATCAACATGATATAATGGGTTTTTAACGACGACAATTTTTACGTTGCACAAAGTAATGCTCATATTATACATGAATGGCGAGTACGTCACACGTGAGGTACAATACAATGTATGCTCAAACGCTTCTTGCACGCAAGGCACTCGAATATGTTGGATCTTGTGACCAAAGTTGTTTATCAACATTTGGGAATAATTCTTTTAAATTTAAATATGTATGTGTTGTAATAACAAAATTACCTGTCAGCCTCTATGGATCAGTTAGTCATATATCTGATAAAGGTCCCGGGATTGATTTCCGTTGGAAAAACAGTTCTTCGCAGGATTTATGGAAGATCAAAATCGTTAGTAACTTCTTTTTTGTCTGGATTTATGAAAATATAAGAAAATGCCATGGACAGGATCTAATGGAGATGATTATTTGAGGAGGCCAAGGCCCATCCTGGGCTGTGGAGCCACTGATGATGATGTTGAATATGGAATGATCGTAATTTTATTGATTACATTTTTTTTTGGTTTAGTTTAAACCACAAACGTGTAATACGATCTGTTTCGAAGCGAACGCTTCTTTCTCAAGAAGGACGCCAATCTTTTTATCCGACTTCCAAAAACGGAGACGTTATCAATTCGACGTGAAGTTCTCGATGATTCTTTTTTCATGAAAGGGCGTGACTTACGATTGGTCCCATTTCAATGTGGTCATGATCTATCCATAAGAAAATCATCAAACTCCTCAATTTTCACTTCAGCGATAGTAATCAGAGGTGATCACACATACAAGTTTCATCGACACATTATTATGGCCCGGTTGCACCAAAAAAAAGTTTATAGTTAAAATTTTAAACTCCGTTTAGGGTCTTACAAAAGTTACGTCGAGTTTAAATGAAATATGAGTTGCACCGACAAAAAAAAAGTTAAGTTATAGTTAATGGGGATACCAACGCAACAAAGATCAAATTCCGTAATAATGAACTGAAATACACCGGGAATTATTTTTGTCATATTGCCATACCATTTTGTCCATGCTAGATTTTGGCGTCTGTCATACATAATATAACCTCGTTTTATTTGTTACCGCTCAGTGCGCGTTACGATCATTATTTGTTTATTTGCTGTCTGATTATCGGCATGGATTCAAATTCAAAATATATATTAATTAAAATTTTATTTACATAACGATATTATTGGCAAGGTTTTATGAAGTGATTTTTTCAGAGATCGATCAGCAAACTTTACCGCCGACGAAGTATCCCTTTGTCATTGGTGGAAGGAAAAAAAGAAATAATGTTAGATTGTGGTGCAATGTCCTCTCTAATGAGTTCCACTAATTGATTAACCCTGTTTTTGGACATTCTGAATCGGGCGATAAATTCATTATCATCCCATAACCAAAAATGTGTCCTTTGCCTGAATAATTTCGGCTTTCGCGTAGTTAACATGATATGTATTAATGATGACTAAATTCGTCATCAGATGAATCCGAATCCCCATAAAAAAATATATCACTATATTTCAACAATTAACACGAAAAAAACAACATTACAAAATAAACAATTGTCAAAAGTATTTTCTACGATAGGGAAACGAAAGATAAATCATGTGTTCTCTGAGAGAAATGTCAAAAATTAACTTTAACTTAATCTTAAACTCTCATTTCTGGGGGTTTAAATTTTAGTAACTTTTCGGTTAAGTTTAAGTTAACAAAAATGCGATGCAACTCAATTTGACAAAAAAGTAACTTTTTTGTAACTTTAACTATAAACTTTCGTTTAACTTTTTTGACGCAACCGGGCCTATATAAGCAAATTGTAAGAAAGATATTATATAGATTAGAACCACAATGGTATTTTACTTAAAGCTGATTCGTTTTCCTAGTATGTATATTGCTTATCCTTCCATTTCTTCCATATAATTTCATCTTTCCAACCTTTCAAAATATCCTCGCGTTTTCTTCTTCTTTTTCTTCATTAGCATTCTTTCGTCCAGAAACGGACCTAGGCCTTTCTTGGGAGCTCTATATCTTGTGTACAGACCGAATCCAACCGCCTTCAGCCACCCGTCCTATATCAAAATCCTGAAATTTTATTTATATAAAGTTTTTTTGATGAATTTTAGCAATAAAAATATATCTTTCAAAAACAAATAATATTTTGACTGACTATGTAGAGGAGACTTTGGTATTGGTAGATTCCACTATTTTCAATACGAGAGTCCCACGTTGGGCTCCACATTGGTAACCCTATTCGGACAAGAAACAAGACGTAATGACAGATACATATAATAATAATAATAATACAATATAATCTGGTATAAAGGAGGTAGGTATATAATATTCTTGTGACGTTGTTAAAACTAACGGTGAACATCCGCTATAGTTAACAGAAAATAGGTTTAAGTATATCTTCTGTCTGTCTGTTACTTATTGCGACTGGAGCTGGGTTTAAAGTGAAAGTGAGAATTCAATACCCACAATGTAATGAGCAACAAAAGGTCGCTACTTCCATAGTTGTAGGTCGTGTTTTGGAACCACGGCATCGTGAATATACTAACAGAAAGGGGCTAGCTATTTGGGTCTAGCAGAAAGAACTTAATGCCATTTTTGTATCTTGGCAACCATTCATCCCCTCATTTATTTTTTCACAATATTTCCTAACCTAACCAGTAAGTTTAGGTAAAAAGTCAGTGTGTTTAGCAGTGTATTAAATTTAGATGTAGCAGTTGTTAAAAAATCGCATTTTTACCATTGAAGAAGCTAAAAATAAATAGACATTTTAGATATCTATGTTATTTATTATATTGAATTGTATCTTGGCAATCATCCATAAAATGCGAAAGGACGATTGACCAAGATATGGAATGATCGAAACATTACCAAAAACTCCCAAGTTAGTCTAATCAGGATTCTTATTTTCTCGATCTTCCTTTACAGTGTAAATACATATAGACTATAAGAAAGTCAGTTTAGGCGGAGAATTTTGCGAATAACATTTACTGATATGAGAACCATTGAGTCCAGATCGTCTGTGGTCTATCTGTTTACATAACAACCTTATTATTCTAGTATTTTGGACATTTTACCAGGAGGGCATCTGATAACCTCAAGAAGGTCGGTAGAAGATCCAAGTCCACTCACCGACTTACCGAAGCCCTTCGATCTGCTATATAGAGGCAGGACCATTCGTCGAGTAAATGGTCAACTGCTTCGAAAGAGTAGTTATCTCTAAACTTTGCCATATAACGCTCTTCTTCTTCTTATTTTAGATCGTTTTTTCGAGAAAGCTATTCCTGTGAAGCAGAGGTCCAGCTATCCTTCCACCTCTTCGGTGGTCTTCCGGGGAGGCGATGCCCTAGTGGGATTTCGTTTGCCGCTATGGAAGGGATGCGTCAATCCTGTCCCTCCGAAATCTTCTCCTAGCTCTACTCCATCGTATGATGTCCTCGGTCTCACAGGTCCGCCTAATGTCGTCATTGTGAATTCTGTCCCTAAGCGTCCTACCTCTGATAGCCCTTAAAACCTTCAGTTCCGATGTTCGTAGGAGGTTTTTGGTTCTGATCTTGTCTCCACCGCATATGTCATAATTGATCTAACACATGTCTTATAAATTCTTACCTTACTATCCGTTCTTATGAATTTGTTATGCCAGATGATATTTTTGAGACATCCTGAACTAGCGGCTGCTTTGTTGGTCTGTTCTCTAACTTCTGAGTAAAGGTCACTATGGCTTGAGATTTCCACACCCAGATATCTGAAAGTCATAACTTGCTCCACTGGAATGTCATCTATTACAAGCTTGCATCTTCTCGGTTGCTTGGATATCGTTTAACTCTTTGTTTTGCACACAACAGATATGCTCATGTTGAATTTTTGGAATGCAAGGTGGAACTTATATAACATTCTTTGTAGATCATCTTCCGATTCTGCCACCAGAGCCGCGTCATCAGCGTAACATATTATGTTGATGATTTTATTGCCCATTCTGTAACCTCTTCTATGATTTTGTCCATTATTAAATTGAAGAGGAAAGGGCTCAAACTATCTCCCTGTCTTATGCCACTGACTGCGGTAATTTCCTTTGATAGTTCACCATCTACTTTACGTTCTTGTTATTTTAAATTGGTTTCGATTGTATGTCATATATTTTGTTTTGTTCTCAAAAAAAATATCAAATTTATCTAGCGATTGAAGAATCAACAATACAGAAAGCAAAGCATCAGTATTGTAGTGTCAATTTGTTGGTGATTAATTTAATATTGACCATGAATGCATTTTACAGTTAATTCAATAATATCCATCCGAGCACGTAAACCGGTAATGACAGAGATGACGGCATTACTTTAAACATACTAGTTGCATGTAACACATGAGATCCAACCGTCGATAGCGATAGTATGTATAGTTGAAGAATATGTACCAAACTATAAACCCATAAATACAAATTATTGAATATTGTCAGATATTTTGTTTTCTATACAACATATGTAGGTATGTATGTCAAGATAGGATAGTATGGAAGAAGGTCCTTTTTCCTACCCATAATATGAAAATAGCATGATGGTATGTATGTATGTTTGGAGATGAAGTATCAAACTATTAAGTCTTCTTACATATTGTGTATAGGCGACTGCCATACAAAATATATGAAGCAATGTCGTCACTAAATTCAATTTTTAATAAAATTGTTAAAAAAAAATTGAGATCTTCTACTACAATGCTAATATTTTTTTATAGAAAATTAAATTATCTAGTTGGGGTGTTTCGGCTTTTTTCGATAATTGTAAAAGTTTTGGAAAAATAGGCAGTTAAACTCATAAATTTATCATAAAAAAAATACTTTTCTTAATAAAAAATGTTGAGAAACCCTGGAATTTTTTTGAAAAAACTAATTTGAGATTTTGTATTTGTCTATGTTTGTACCAATTTTCAGCGTTTTAGCTTTTATGGTTTCTGAGATATGTGGAAAAATAAAATAAAAATTCAAAAGTTGATAACCCCTGACTGAAACAAAAATTCAAAATTCCGAGTATAAAAGTTTTGTAGGCCTGTAACTGTTTATATATTCTGAAATTTTAGGCTCTGTAAATTGAGCGGATCAAAAGTTATAAGGGGGGGGACGGACACACACACACAGACACAGACACACGAAATGTTCTACTCCGAATTCTGAGTAAATCCGTGTATGGAACATATATGCTGCGAAGCCTCTAAGTTGGTGTTTTTTGACTTCAAAGTTGGAAAAGCCGTGAAAAAAGTAGACCTCTCCATACAATTCTCGCGTATTCTGGCTTGATACATTGTCGATATGTTAAGAGAACAAAGTTCTCCTGAACAAATCGACAGTTGGATTAAAATCCTTTTTTTTACATGTATAGTAGGTAATATAAGAAGTAGGTACAATATAACTTTATACAGAGTAAATAAAATGTATAGGTAATATCTACTATAATTAAGTTAAAGTTTGTCATAAGTGTATACATATTTATATACCTATGTATACACTTATGACAAATATACTATAATACTATATCTCTAAATATAAATATAGGTACTATATCTACTTTGATATTGCTTATAATACTTCACATTCAAATCATGATTTTTTTTGCAAAATTATAAGAGCTAATTTAAATACATATCACTATTTTTTCTTACAATAGATCTATGATCTGTTTACCAGGAATTTAGTCTTGATCTAGGGGTGGAGGATGTCCAATTTTCTCCCCATATCTTTGATGGTCTTCGGAATTCCACACATTAGTTTTGGGGAGCTTTGTGTCCATCCTTTCCACGTGTTTCCTCCAGTAGCGTCTTTTATGCCTGCACCACCTCACTATGTCTTCTTCATCGCAGGTTCTCCGGATCTCCTCATTGGAGATTCTGTCTCTATTATTTTACCAAAATTAAAAAAAAGAGCCATTAAAAGAATGTATAGCTGAACTGTCCCGCAAGGCGAAAAACAAAATACAAACGAATTTTGACCTCGATACACCGCTGACAATAGTCATAATTCACCCAAAGAGCCGAGTGACATTAAGTTAACTGTCATTGTATTGTGTATTTTTTGTAATAAACTAAACGATTGCAACAATAATACTGGAATACCTATTAACTACGGACATATACCTACTGTAATCAATTATATATCATTGTTTGTCTGAAATGACAGCTTAATGCCGATAGATTGTACTCGCATTGCCCTGTACAAACTAATTTGTCCAATCTGAAGTTCAGACAATGCTCGTATGGCTTTATTTCTGTAATTGTTTTGAAATTCAAGCCAATTTGACTATATAAATGGGATTTGTAAAATCTCCATTCAAAATTCAGGATCATTTTACGAGTGCTCTCCCCTAGTCGCATTGCAAAAACTCACTTTTCTGTAAATATAAACGATTGGTACCTATTTGATTTTTTGTGAAGATTTGACGTCCGCCTAATGTCACGGCGTAAAATCTCGTACTTAAAAATCAGCAATCGGTCATTTATTTTGACAAAAACATTAGATAGTATTTGCAACTTGGCTCGGGGTCCTTACAGCCAAATTGTTCATTTAATGTTGATCTTACCTACTATTTGCGGTTCGACTGTAGCCAGTTTCAGTAAAGCCGAAACTGGCTAAGCGTCAGATCGCAGTAGTCAAGCCGCAAATATAACTTAAGATCGCATAATATATATATATATATATATATATATATATATATATATATATATATATATATATATATATATATATATATATATATATATATATATATATATATATATATATATATATATATATATATATATATATATATATATATATATATATATATATATATATATATATATATATATATATATATATATATATATATGTTATATTTGATGTTTTCACGGGTGAAATATGAAAATGCCTGGTGATATTCAGGCGAAACGTCGGAAGACAAATGGTCTTAGTCAAGACCTACTGACACGGGAAAACCGAGATAACAATATATATATATATATATATATATATATATATATATATATATATATATATATATATATATATATATATATATATATATATATATATATATATATATATATATATATATATATATATATATATATATATATATATATATATATATATATATATATATATATATATATATATATATATATATATATATATATATATATATATATATATATATATATATATATATATATATATATATATATATATATATATATATATATATATATATATATATATATATATATATATATATATATATATATATATATATATATATATATATATATATATATTAGTGTAAAGGCGGGCTTCTAACAAACCCGAAAAATAGAACATGTTTTATTTTTCAACACCTTTTGCATCGTTTTTCGTAAAACAGAAACCTTTGAAATTATCCGTTACCGATTAGTCAACATGGCTGATGTTTGTGTTATGTTGACTTTGGCGTGTGATGTTCGCGGTGTCTTTTGTTTATTTGGAAAGTGTCGAAATTTATGGTTGGATATTGCGATAGGCTTTGAACGATTTGCATATTTGGACATCACTACAAAAGCTGCTTGTCTATCAGCTGCTGCAGCGTGTCTTATTGTTTTAAACAGATTCCGTGAGCCCCCTAACAAAGAAAACGAAAAAACATAAAACACCGAAAAAACATAAACTTTCAAAATTGAATTGATAGGGATCTCATTAAAAGGCATAATTGGTGAACGTTGCGCAAGCGCATAAAGTGATCACGTAAACCAGCCGATGACAGGTCGTAAGCCCTGTAGGTGCCTTGATTTCCCGGTTCTCCTACAATAAATATTCCAACTTCGTCTCTATTGAGATAATTAAAAATCTGCTAAAAAATATCTTTGACTCCCGACAGGGAAAAAAATCCAATGTTTGCGCATATGCAATAATAAAAATATTCGATTACACTCTATCGTCAAAATAAAATGTTTCAATTTTTCACAAGAATGCAATAATAGGGGTCGCAAATAAAGGAGAAAATAATACTCTTATAAAGCTATGTTTGGAGGAACCTATATTTTGGATGCTGTTTTATGCATTGAAAATCGAACCGCGTTGAAAACCTCATCCTTATCAGATTTCGCTTAAGGGAAGAATGAAGAGAATTGAAGGACGCATCAAAAAATACTAAGTAGATGTAGTACCTTTTTTTAAATGGATGAAAAAATAAACGTTGAATCACTTTGAAGAATAATTTGAACAAGCGCAAGCAAGATGGTTCCACGATCACTCTAATAATTGTACCATATTTAATAGAAGGTTGTAAGATAGATTATGAAACGAAGTAGGTACCTACAGCTGATCGCCGATGTATTCAGAGCTAGTATCTATGTTTGTACTTATGTTTGGCTATATTCTTGAGGATTCAATCAATATCATAACATCGTATGGAATGAATATATTATTAGGATTGTGAGCTGAATATTTATAATATTCTACATTTATCATCCCGCACAACCGAATTAGCTAATTTCAAATAATACAAATTTGACTGGGGCCATAAAACTATACCTATGTATATAGTATTTACCTGCGTGTAGCCGCTTGAAAATTCTTTGGATATTTCGCATTTATTTATTTATATACACGTAGGTGGGTACTGTGTGTGTACTGCGTGGACTCTGCAGTAACGAGATGGTTTCAATTAACTTAGTTAAAAACTTTGTTAAAAAACTTTGTTATGATATTTCTAAATACTCTCACATCTCTCACCACTTAAAAAATCTTCACTGGATCAAGTGCCCTGAAAGGATAGAGTACAAGATATGCCTAACAACATTCAAGGCAATACACGGTCTGGCCCCGCAATACCTATCCGAAATGTGCACTCCGCTCACCTCAAACAACAGACAGAAATCCCTCCGTTCAGCTCAAAGCTCAGCAATCGGTAAACTAAACGAAGTTAACCGAGTGCACAAATCAAACTTTGGTGATCGTGCGTTCGCTGTTGCTGGTCCATCCTCATGGAATAAACTCCCATACCGACTCAGACAAATAGACAATATAAACACGTTTAAAAAACAACTTAAGACACACCTGTTTAATATTTCACACAATAACACCTCCTAAATTTGAATTTGTATATAATGTAATGAAACCAACTTAATAACACTGTAATTAACTGTTCCGTGACACTTCTCAACGTTTCATGGCATTAGATTCAATTAAATAGAATATACTAATTACTGTATACATCGTTTTTATGTTTATTTTTAATTTAATTTAAGATCAATAACCTAGATTTTAAGCTTTTACTAACATGAAAAACTAATAGCTACAAAGCGCCCTTGAGGTGAGTTTTCACGAAAACGGCGCTATATAATTGTCCAACCATATATATATATATATATATATATATATATATATATATATATATATATATATATATATATATATATATATATATATATATATATATATATATATATATATATATATATATATATATATATATATATATATATATATATATATATATATATATATATATATATATATATATATATGAAAAAGAATTTTCTGGGTTAACCCGTGTCAGATAGTCCTGAGAACCAAGGTTCCCGGCTCGTACGGACGTGCTCGCACGAGACGGAAATCTACCAACAAGGCCCTGAAGATGCCTGATGAGATTCAGGCGAAACGTCGGTTGACGACTGGTCCTCTTGAGGATCAGAATCTGACGCGGGTTATCCCCAAAGAAATCTTTACTAACATTTCTAACACCCGTGAAAACCTTTCATATAACATATATATATATATATATATATATATATATATATATATATATATATATATATATATATATATATATATATATATATATATATATATATATATATATATATATATATATATATATGAATTATTAATAACTTTGGGGATAACCCGCGTCACTTGGTCTTTACTAAGACCGTTCGTCAACCGACGTTTCGAACAAATCACATTGTCCATCTTCAGGGACTTGAACAGCTAGCTTCGTAGCACGACACACGTAAAATACGTCCGCTTGCTTCGTGCCCGAAGCAAGCGGACGTATTTTACGTGTGTCGTGCTACGAAGCTAGCTGTTCAAGTCCCTGAAGATGGACAATGTGATTTGTTCGAAACGTCGGTTGACGAACGGTCTTAGTAAAGACCAAGTGACGCGGGTTATCCCCAAAGTTATTAATAATTCATCTTACACCCGTGAAAACCTTCATAATAACATATATATATATATATATATATATATATATATATATATATATATATATATATATATATATATATATATATATATATGTTTAAATTTAAATTTTCGCGGATTGTAGAGATATATGAATAACTATTTTTCCGGGCTATCCGCTTGTTTTCGTCCTGAAAAGGACGGTTTTGCCGACGTTTCCGACGACGTTACGAGAGATACGCGGGATGGCAATACTACCATACGTCAGTGGATCTACAGACAAAATATGTCGCTTACTGAAAAAACACAATATAAAAACAGTCTTCAAAACCGACCGAAAAATTTCATCTTTTTTACGACCAAATAAAGACAGCATACCACTAGAAGCACACGGCGTATACGAGATCCCCTGCGGCACATGCGAAAAAACATATGTCGGCCGCACAAACAGAAAAGTGTCAGCACGCGTGGCCGAACACCGATTAGATGTTAAACAAAATAAATCTACATCAACATTAGCGAACCACGTGATGACAGAAGGTCATAATATAAATTTCGATGCAGCAAAAATATTAGTCCAACTTAATAATGAAATAAACAGAATATACAGAGAGGCAATCGAAATCGAAAAACGGCCTCATGCCATGAACACAAGAGATGATTCCCGCCGCCTGCCGCTAGCATGGAAACCAGTCCTCGATTCATATTCAAGCGACCGCGTACCAACAAACGAACCGCTGCCCGACCATACAACCACCACTGCTCTACCCCCCTCAGACCCCCCGCACACTGCTTTACGGCGATCGACACGCATACACACCGTCATAACGTCATACAGCGAACCGCCAGTCACCCATGCTCACACCGCCACCCCCCCCACCACACGCCGCATCACACGCCAATCGACACGCCAATACACGAACACAACATACAAATAGGAACGCGAAATACAACACGGTGTTAGTCGCTCCGTGTCTGCGTTTGCGAACCGACCAGCCTCGATAATGACCGATGATATTCGGTTGAAACGTCGGCAAAACCGTCCTTTTCAGGACGAAAACAAGCGGATAGCCCGGAAAAATAGTTATTCATATATATATATATATATATATATATATATATATATATATATATATATATATATATATATATATATATATATATATATATATATATATATATATATATATATATATATATATATATATATATATATATATATATATATATATATATATATATATATATATATATATATATATATATATATATATATATATATATATATATATATATATATATATATATATATATATATATATATATATATATATATATATATATATATATATATATATATATATATATATATATATATATATATAAATATATACTCTTAACCAGTGTATAATATAATTATATAATGTTCGTCTATAATTGGCTTCATTTAAATGTAAAATGTTTATCTGTAATTTTTTTTTATATAGCTGTTGACAAACTGTTAAATAAAATAATAATAATAATAATAGAATGTAAACCAGCTACGGGTTTTGTTCTGAATTTGTGGGTATAGAATGACATATGTCGTACTATGAAATGTTTTGTCATTCATACAGTTCAAACTATAAGTTCTATCGGCTTCATATTGATATCATTACTATGGTCATTGGGTATCTGCTTACACTATAGATAGTCAAGTGTCATTTATTCCGTCGCAAGGAACGAAGAACATCGCATATATTTGACGCTAAATACGCGCCGCTCGCGCTTTCGTCTACTTCTGCTTATTCACTGTATTAAATTGACAGTTTACACTCGCCAAGAAGCGATTTAATTCTATTTCTTCCGACCATGGATGAAGATGCAGAACGATGTGATGATTGAGACAAAACTTATATTCGATTTTTTCGGGGAATTTTAACCAATGCAGCTTTACGTTTATTTTTTTTTTACATGACTACGTATAGGACACCAGGTATTAGGATTTGGGTCCATTATACTTTTCCGAAGAAGCGCACTACGTAGCTTTGAGGGAGGAAAATACTAAAACGTATTTTAAAAAAACCGAGTTTTAAGAAGGCTGAAACACAGAATTCAGAAGATCGTTACACAGCCGCACTGCTGTGTTGATAAAAGAGCTCGAGAAGCGACTGGTTCGTGTATGTTGAATGTTTACTGTGAAAGGGTGTTGAGATTGAGTAAAACGAGTGACTCTATTGTGATTGGGTGGAAGAGGGACCAGGGATACAATATCTTCTGAGCGTCTCCCATCGGATTTAATAGTGTATTCCACCTTGGTGATTCCATTTGTGTCCATCTATCTATTGGGTCTATTTTAGTCTGGGGGTTATTCATTTAATCATTTACCGGTGTTTTGTTGAGCGTATAATAGTCCAGCTGTTGACACTTAAGTATCCAGTTAGTGTTAGTGTTGTGTGACCAGTAGAAGTGGATGTCCACCGTTGCTTTAATTAAGTAATCGACATCGGTATGTGACTGTGACGGTCACTTTATAAACATATCTGATTTAATCTTCTAGATACATATTGCTTCACTTCCTTCAACTATCACGTTTTGAATCTTACCAGAGACAACAGGGCTGATACAAAGATTTCATGGCTTTTACTGGGAACGTGCTCATATTCTACATAGATTTTCATATTATATACTAGATGTCGCATTTAGCAAATTTATTCCGCGGGACCTTTGACAACAAGGTGGGCAGACCTCATCGTTTTTTTATAGAGAATAACTACTAACATGAATTGTTTTCGGATTTATTTATCGAAAAAAAAAACACTTTGTTCATTAAGATTTAGAGAACAGTTATCTAGGAAGTGTTGAAATGTATGGAAAACTGCAATATGTTGCCAACCAAGAAATCAAACGCGCGACATTATGACTCACTCATTGCACGGAGCACTCCTTCTAGTATATTATATGGAAATCTTTGATATTCTATAACGCACTGATTTTTTTTTGTTAACAGTGCAGTTATAAATTGATAAACCTTTATTACTATAACAAAGGTTTGGCTAAAACGCAGGTAGCCAGGCAACCGGCCGTAAAACTTAAAAGCCAAAAACACAGCTCCAATTCTATGAATGCTGAAATGGGCGAGGGGCGTGACTATGATGGACAGAGATCGGATTGCCATGTCCGATGAAGCTTTGACGTGGCCCCAATCACCGATAAATTGCTCCAGAGCGGATTGAGATGGTAAAGACACGTCATGAGGCGACCAGAGGACAATATGATACGCAGAGAGATGGAAATCTGAGTGCAGGACACAAGACCAGGCAGACCACTGACAACGTGGCACTCCACCATCAAAAGACAGTTGCGGGAGATAGATTTGCGCGAAGGAGACGCACAGGAGCGAAAGACTTGGGGAATGAGGACTAAGAGGGCCGACCCTATATAATATGAATAATTGGCCAGGATGAAGAAGAAGACTTCACACTATGTGGGGTAACCAGTGATATGTGTGCGGCTGTGCATTACTTTATACAAGGAAGCATGGCAGATGCTTTCTTTCAACACTTTTGTTGTGCGTAAACAAATAATCATTGAACATTTCTTTTTGTTAGCACGTCCATTCCCGATTATAGGTACCTATACATATTTCAAATTCCATCAATTTATGCGATTTAATAATGTATTCAACATGTTTTCTTGTTGTGTTTTTTCTTTGTTGTCGTAAATATTTTTGTCTGTATGTACGTGTTTGGTGATTTAATGTAGTGACGCCATGTTGGTTGGTTGGTTCGTTGGTTCATTGACTACCTCGGAGATGAGTCTTTTTAATATATATAGATACCTATGTTTATTATGTACCATACCTACCTACGAATTATTTATGAATAATACCATTCCTATGACAAAGTGCCGATGTTGACCTCAAAATACGGCCAAGAACTTCAATAAGATAAATAAATAAATAAAACTTACTTATTGCTAGTCCTCTTCTCTCCACTGCTGGATATAGGTCTTTCAAAACTCTTCCACGCTTTTCCACAGAAAATTAATAATAAATAAATACAATTATTCCGTCCCCATTGTACAATATTCTCTCTAACCCAAAAAATCACTTATTTATCCAATCATGGACTTCCACTCCGATCTGCTGAACGTACAACACTATCCATCCCTATCCATAACGTTGTTCCAAGTACAATCAGCAATCCGGATATTGGGTCTTCTAACCAGGGCCGGATAAACGTGTTTTTGCACCCGTAGCAATATATTTGAATCCGCCCCCCCCTCCATTTTTTTGGAATTTTAAATGTAGGACAATTAAAAATTATGTAAAATTACATCGGGTCTAAAATGACGAATCATAATTAGCGGGATTTTTTTACATACACACCATCATGCCGAGCCTCCATCCGGATACGCAAAGAGAACCGAGCGCCATACCTGCGGATTTTTTATTTATATGATTAACATTTTAGATTTTAAAGCGCCCTTTTTAAGGCAACCGCCCTGACTTCTTGTTCCTGATTGTTCTATGATTTATCCGGCCCTGCGTCTAACTCACTTTGTATTTTCAAGAAAAAACTAAATGAGAAATATTTATCCCTAAACATCTGATCTCGATTTCCTCTCCTTATCGTTTCCCAATCCCTTATTTTTTTGTTTTTTAACCTTTATCTTAGTGTAATGTATATTCTCTTTGTTTATTCACTTTCATTATTTTATTCATCATCATCAGCCATAACTCGTCCAGTGTTGGACATAGGCCTCCCCTTTCAACCTCCATGCTTCCCTATCCCTCGCCACCCTGTGCCATTGACCTCCTGCCACTCATTTTATGTCATCAGACCATCTTGTTAACCCCCCAAGACTAAAAATGATTCTTTTATTGATGTACATAATATATAATTTAGCCATACTTTGTAATCTGGTTGGTTGGAAGAAATTGCCTAATTAATTGCAATAAGCCCGCTAGGATGCTTTTTATATGTTTATATGATGTGCGTACAAAAATATAAAGAAATAAATAAATAAAATTACCCAAATTATGTATCTTATGTAAAATCATAGCACACTAATCGTCCTTACCACCGACCCATGTTTAAAAATATATTTAACAAGTATTAACAATTTCTTTGTTACGTAAGTAGATAGGTACTAGTCGAATTTATAGTAAAAAATCCAATCAAATTGTTATCTGGGTGTTGCAACATTTAAAATTTTCCGTGGTTTGGGCATATGGTGCGTTCGTTGACGCAACACTCCCCCTGCCGTAGCAGCCACGAGTCTCTCTGGTATTCCAATAAAAATAATATACACAAGTAATTACACAAAGATATCGAAATGAAATTGTTTCTTTATTGAATTTCTGTAATACTCACTCACTTGAGCCTGTATCTGTTGAAGCGTAAACGAGAGATTTCTCATCATCTTTCGCAGAAATAACAAGTAGGTTCATATCGCCGTGGAATTATGTGAGGTGACCATGATTACGTTTTGAAAACGGCACTTTTTTCACAATATAACATTTTTTTTGCATAGCTACGTAAGGGACATCAGTAGGATTTGGGTCCATTATACTCTTCCGAAGAAGCATACTAGGTACGTAGTGTTGGGGAGGGTTTGCAATCTGCCCAAGACAATACTAATTTGGGCTTTAAAAGGACTCTGGTTTCAAGATGGTGGAAACACAGAATTCGGAAAATCGTTCAACAGCCGGGCTATGTTAATAAAAGAGTTCGAGAAGCGACTGTTTTTTGTAATTTGAAGGTTTACTGTGAACAGGTGTTGAGATTGAGTAAAACGAATAACCCTATTGTGAACGGGTTGAAGAGGGACCAAGGACATAAGTTCTTCTGAGCATCTCCCGTGGTAGTATCTATATAAAAAAACTTATAATACCGACCTTGCGTCTGTGGTCTAATGGTTGCAATCCATCAGTCAATGATGGGTCGTCAATCAGACGTGCAGCACGCCTTTGTACAGCATCGAGGGTATTCAGTAGGTATTGGGGGGCGCCACTCCAGAGGTGACTACAATATTCAATAATTGGGCGTGTTTGCGCTTTAGAGAGTAAAAATATGAGTTTTTGAAAAATACCTACGCGCTCCATATAATTCGATTATTTTTTTGGAGGCGAGTTTCGCGTTAGCTACAGTAGAGCCCCTGTAGTGTAGTTGGTTGGTTATTGATACTCCAATTTAAGATAACTTAATTAAAAGGTAACGTAAGTTATTGACGTATATTAAATTTGTATTTGGAAAAAATGTTTGAAGGGCATTGACGACCAGATAGGATATTGAAAAAAGAGTAAAGCAGGATACACAGTGATTTATAAAGTGAAACATACAGTGAACGTATGCCAGTAACAGATGATCGCAACATATCAAAGGAACCCAAAGTCGCAATCTATCACCCAACACACAGTGAACATATGCCATTAACAGATGATCGCAACATATCAAAGGAACCCAAAATCGCAATCTACCACCCAATTGGGATTGGGTGGTATATTGAGTGCCGATGCAAGCGATTGACTTAGACATGGCAGAAGACGCGTGGCTGCAGAATAAATGCAGTTTAAATGATCATTGAGAATAATATGTAATAGGACGATGTATGACAGGATAAGAAACTATGAAAGAATGTGAGATAAAGGAAGAAGAAGTCGGTAATATAATGAAAGTAAACACGTTGAGATGTTGATGAAGTTATAGTTGTGTGTCGATACAGAAATATTCTCAAAACTGCGTTTTTATAACTCGGGTTAATTTACAATTTTGTTTATTTACAGGTAAAATTCGACATTTCCAAACGAAACAGCCTTATAATAGTGCATTTTTATGACTGATGCCATCTGGCAACAAATGTATCACGAAGACCTTTAAAAGGCTTTTTCCAATTATATATGTCGGTAGCACAGAAGGTATCACGCTGGATAGGTAATACAATTGGCCAATTTCGTTCACCTAACATATATGCTTAGTTTTAAGAATGTACATATAAGCATGTATAATATTATATGTTGTCATTTGTGGTTACCTGATAATCGGATGTATCTGGTCACCCTATCTAATTGGCTCAACTATTATCTCATAGCTGTACAGTTTTCAAAATATTCCACTTTTTTTCTGCTTGGTAACACCTCTTGACTACTTGCACTCACTTCTTCCTTTTTCATTTGGTCCCAATTTGAGTAGGTGTATTATAGTATCTCGACATCGATGTCTTCCCTCATGCATAACCAATGCTTCTCTTGTTATTATTGTTACTGTTGCAACCATTCACGGGTATAGGTAGTTAGACATATATTACGCAATCATTGCCAACAAACGATCATATAAATGTTGATAAGGTTATGTACTGATATTATTCAATACATTGATAAATTACGCTGTCCGTGTAATATTACATAGGTAGTAAATAGCATGTTTTTGTTCGTACCTACTTGATAATATAAACAACTTCGTCCCTGAATGATTCTATAACGCTGAAAATAAATCGTGTTTAAAAATAGATCACTTTGAATTTTTATAATTCACACAATGCGACAGGTGTGCGATTCCCCATAAAAGGAAGCTCGACACATGCATGTAACCCCACACACCAGCCTCGTCTCACATTCAGTATGGGTGGTGAAAATCATTGCTGAACTACATATGTGAGTTGTTAATTTGCCTATTGTGATTTTCGATTACCCGGTTCTGTCGGGACAACTCAAAACGTTGATAATAAAACAGAGTGGAAGCACTATTCAAGCCGGTGCCTAGCAGAATTATAGTCTTCCTTTCACTCTTTGAGAGCTGGGTAATTGAAAATATAAAAGGTAAAATATAATCTCATATGGTTCACCACCCGTTCTGAATGTACCTATTGCATTTTTAGGTGAGACGAGACTGGTGTGATACACGCATGTATCGTGCTTCCTTTTATAAGGTAATGCACACCTGTTGCAGGTAAGTCTTCATTGTGGGATATGCCGTGATGGTATGAATGAATGTTATTCAAAAGTCCTGAGTGTGAGCCTTGGGGTACGCCACAAAACATTACGAATTCCCATGAAACCCACAATGACCACTGTGGCATTACTTGTTCAATATTTACCATATACGATTTATATATTATTCCTGGAATGAATCACAACACACATTTGTATGCTGTTTGAGCACACGTATAGTGTCTTCATGGTATTGTATGTGAACAGACTGCAAATAATATTGATTTGAATATATTAGGTCAGAGTTGTGCTTAACTTACGTTAAGGCTTGCATCTGCTAAAAGACACGAGGCTGCATTTTTAGCAGATTTCAAGATCTAGAATATCAATTCGACTTAATAATAAGCCAAATAATTATTTTTTATTACAAACGGTTGATGGGATTCCTCATGGATAGTCCCTTGTAAATTCTGATGGGATAATTATACCTCATCAAATGATTTCCAAGGTGATTTTTTGTGTTAGAAAAAAGTGTACTTTAGGGGTAATTAAATATTAATATTGTCTAAATCATATGATGGGATCCATGAAAATGAACGGAACTCTTCAATTCTTATGAGCGCATAAATAATACTCGGGAAAATCCCTTTGGGTATTTATCAAGATATACCTACGGTGTTAAATAGATATTCTCTTTTATTTGTTTGAATCGAAAATAAACGATTGAACAAAATACGTCCACAACATATCAAACGCTGAGAGTTGAATAATATGTAGTGTACAATTTTTGTTTTATATTTATTGACATGATTTTTTTACAGAAAGTAAGGTTTGACAACATTAATAAAAGTATAACAGAGACAATGGTAAGATACACATACACAGCACATATCCATACCATAGATACTCTTACGTTTTGTTGTCAGTTAGTGTTTTTCTCTCATTTTGCTGTATTGGGGGCATTGATTTTTGCAAGTTAAACAAAATTATTATTAAGCTCACTGATTCATAATAGATTCACAGTTATAAATTGTTCCATATAGCATAATCCCACCACACAATCAACAAGTCATACGCAAGAAAACAAAAAAATTATTGTGGTGGATTTGATTCAATGATCCATATAACTATTTCCTTTTTGAACCTTTGGTAACTGTTGATCTTTTAAATATAATCCGGGATGGTATTGTGGGGATTGAGGAGGCAAGCCCCTCTGGCTTGCCTATATAAATCCCCACCAACGACGAGCCAAGACAGTTCTCATTTAGCATTCTCGCAGGCCAGTCAATAAACAAAATGTAACCCAATCAGCAGTTTCAATATCTTCCCACTATAGGTACCCACCATACATCTATATAGTGGTGAAACCCGACGTGATATATACCTATAGTGGGAACAGTGTTGATGTTTAGAAATTTTGTAATTTGAGCCTTCGTGAACCGTGGACTAGATAACGAATTCGTCCTACAAGTTCGTCACAGTGCAAGCTTGCAAAAATAAACATCAAGCGATAACACCGCTGTGAGAATTCAATACTGCTGACACCTACTTTGTTTTGACGTGAGAACTCATAATCTGAGAAGTGACGTCCATCGTGACGTCCACCACGCTACCAGCAACTCCCACCTGCGAACTTTTCTGCATCCCGTCAAGCTAAATCCGCTTGACCACGACAGCCCAAGCTGCTTGCTCTCGTCTCAGCGCCACTACGACAAGCCTAAGCAGCTCGCTCTCGTCTCATCGTTTCCACGACAAGCCCAAGCTTCTCGCTCTCGTTTCATTGTCACCACGACAAGCCCAAGCTTCTCGCTCTCGTCTCATGGCCACTACGACAAACCCAAGCCACTCGCTCTCGTGTCATCGCTATCATGACAAGCACAAGTAGCTCGCTCTCGTCTCATTGCCACTACGACAAACCTAAGCCGCTCGCTCTCGTGTCATCGCCATCATGACAAGCACAAGCCGCTCATCCGTAACTCGTCGACATGACAAGCCGATACCGCTCATCCTTTTCTCATCGACACGACAAGCCGAAACCGTTCACCTCGCCTCATCGACAGGACAAGCTGCTTGAAGGAAATTTCTCTCAACCTTCGTGCTCCTGCCAGACATGGACTCACATCTTTGCTGACACACGCAAGAAATCATCTCACCGATTCATAACCCATGATTAAGGACCTAGTGCTCACTTTACAGCTCCTGCAAAAGGAAGTAAAGTCACTAACAAGCAACCTCAGCAGGTTATACTGGAACATTCTTCCAAAGTTGTCACTCACTTGACACGCCGTAAGCAACAAGCAACCTCAGCAGGTTATACTGGAACATTCTTCCAAAGTTGTCACTCACTTGACACGCCGTAAGCAACAAGCAAAATCAACAACACCATCTCGCTCATAGATTTCCTCTCCAACACCTTTTCCTCATCTGGAAGACGTCCTGCAACTACCAGTACGTTTTGCAATACAACCACTCGAGAAGTCCAAGATCCAACGTAGGATCAAGCCAAAATCAAAAAAGAGCACGACCAAGCAACACATTTCTCTGTCCGGCCTACACAAACACCGGAAGCCCAGGATTACGTATGCCAGTACCTACAGCTACTCGATCTCTGGGATACAACATCCGGTCAAGTTAACATACTTTCGTTCACCAAGAACCAACAGCAACCAAATCAACATTTTCATCAAATCGTTCTACCTTTTAGTGTCCTCTAAGTGTTTTCAAAATAATGTATTCTATCGTAACAAAAAAACTTCAGTAGTGAATTTACGCAACCTCGTTTATATTATTCGTGTTATCTATAACATACTATACAGTGTCAAAATACTCCTGCTGCATATATAAACTTTTCAGTATCTACAATATCATACAAGCAAGATTTTTTATGTATTTTGCTAATTTTCATTATGCCAACTAATCATTTTCACACGGCTAAGTTCATGTGTTTTTCCAAGGAACTGCAGACCTTGATTAATAACTGAACTTCAATCTCAGCAAATCTGATCAATTTGCTGACTAAAAAAATAAACATAAAAAATCTCGTTATATTTGTACCATTTTAATTTATTTTTCTTTGTAATATGATACGCAGCGCCGAATGCTTAACAGCAATCCGAATGTTATCTATTTATAATATAGTCAAACAAGCAACACATAACATTATGCAATTTGAGACATTTCTTCATATCTTATTTAATAATATTTTTCCATTCAATGTACACATTGCACGATTCCAATGTTTCTCAAACTTTGAATATTTATTTTACATGTTTGATAATCTTTTATGTTCACACTGTTAAATCATACAATGTATTTTACTATTTTTACAAATTATGTATGTCAAATTTAATTGTTTTATGTAGCGTTATCACTTAGAGGGGAGCACTGTGGGGATTGAGGAGGCAAGCCCCTCTGGCTTGCCTATATAAATCCCCACCAACGACGAGCCAAGACAGTTCTCATTTAGCATTCTCGCAGGCCAGTCAATAAACAAAATGTAACCCAATCAGCAGTTTCAATATCTTCCCACTATAGGTACCCACCATACTTCTATAGTATTGCAAAGACTGGGAGCTTGATATGTGTGTCGTGTATTTAACACAACCGTAACTATAAAAATGTCTTACTACGGTTGACGAGGCTCTGCCTATACCGTGATGGTAGCTAATGTATGAAGGTATATATAGCAGCATTTTCAATATTTCCTCGAGTTATCATACCAATCCGAACAGATAATCTCGCAAATCCTACAATCTATATGAGCAAATCTCGTTTTAATGTAACAATTATTTGCTGACGAAGAAGATTGTGTTGATTAATGATGTCATCCACAAGATGGTATTGTACACTGGGTTAGGTGTTATTAAAACCTGTGTGAGAATCCTCGAGACAATGGTAGTGGTAATAAATACCATAGTAATGTTACATATACCACAATTATACATTGATGTTAAGTTATATAATAGATAAAACCGAAGTAATTTAGACCGTGGGAGGGTAAGTTTGATGAAAACAAAAGGTTTTCTTAATGAAAGGGAAATTTATGTAGTATAGTAATCATAACATCGTTTACCTGAGTTGATTTATTTCTTACGAGTTATCTCAACGTTTTATTGTTGATTCGTGCTGCGTCATTTAAATATTAATCAATGTATTATATTCCATATATTAATCAATTGAAACGGCGACCTTGGGACCTGAAAAAAAGCGTCGGTAGATCACAGAAAAGATGAGAGACTTGCTTGCAACACCAATAATGCATGTGTCGCTGCAAGACTGAGACTAAGGCCAGGCTTTGCAAGACCAAGATTCTTGCTGTCTTGAAAAAAATTATAAACTTGCTTCCACGTTGTACCACATTCCAACACAGAGAATTCTGGAAGGCCTGTAGTGGTCGACGACAGAAAAAAGAATGTATCGAATGGCCCTCCAAAAAGATAACAAGGGAACTGCTAGACTGCAAGATGCAAGGGAAAAGTAGACCAAATAAGAATTGGTTTATTTTCTGGCCACTGCCATCTCAAAAGACACCACATCATAACTTTGATAGTAGAAGTCCCAGTATTTATGGTAGCCATACACAAACACCCGAGGACATATATTATAAACCCAAGGACTTAGGGGCATCATAACTAACAGAATTTTGGAATTTATTGACGAAACCATGCTGCTACTACGATTAACCAATTAAATCGAGCAGCACAATAGATCAAAGTGGTCGCAGTGCAGGGACTACAAAGAACCACTCCGAATAATAATAATAGTTGTACCAAAAAATATGAATGAAGAATAAAAATCTACCCAATGTGTGACTTATGGTCACACGCATTCAAAAGAGTGTGATAATTAACACATTAGATTGTTCGTAATTTTTTATTATCATCACCATAAATAACATACAATAAGTATATGATTTAATACATTTTCCACCACCATGGTTCCAATGCTCCCCATTGGCAGTTATTGGAAACAACATACAAACTTTACTATTTGTAGGGATCACCTCAATCGCATTATTTGATAGATCAATGAAAGCATTACAGTTTTCTTTAGATCCAAACCTGGTGGTAAACCTGATGGTACAATGATGTCTCTTTTTTCGCCTTTTTGGAGATATCTGATCTGTCACAAAAACTCGAGGGTCTTGAGGTGACGATGTCCAGCTAGTTGTCACTCCATCTTTTGGGTGTCTTCCATCAGGAGGATGTTGCATCGGTCACAGCACGAATGAACCTGTTAAGTAGCATCCATTCTAACCACATGATATCTTCGAAATATTTTTCTCTATCTGTTTCACAGTACGATATCTTCTGTCTTTCACTTATTCCTTGTGTCATTCCAGTCTCCCAGAGCCTTTCCAGTGATATATTTTAGAATTCTCATTTCGAAAGTCCCAAACAACCATGAGCAACCATGTATATACTGAATCCAGATTGAAATTGCATCCAGTCTCCGTGACAAGAATCATTGTTTGAAGTTCTCTCTGATGAGATCTTGTCCGAGGATCGCTGGTGCAGCTCGTTAGTAAAAGGTTCCAGTGGAATAAATGTTACAAAGTTCGAAGAGAAATATATTTAGTAAAGAGATTTCTTCGCTAGCAACATTGAATTTATACATAATTACTTGTATTTACACTTCTTGGTTTTAGACTTTAATACCACGATAACTATCCGTTTAAAAGGTCAAAATTCATTTCTTTTTATTTTAAGATTCATAAAATAATATGTACAGTGTTACCACTCGTTAAAGTCCCAGTGATCGCGTGTTCGTTGTTAACTTTTAAAGTAATGGGTTTATAAGATAGCAGTGGCGAAACTACAGCGGCCGTAATATGAAGGCCGCTATTCCGGAGCGATATTATCGTTTAAAATTGATTGTTTATTCATTTTATCATAAGGAAGTAGTCACCACACATTGAATATTACTATGGGCATGTGCATTTCATTGATATTCTTAGAATTTTTCTATCTGTAGTAGGTACCTAATATATATTTTTTAAATCGTATCCATTGAATGGAAACATTTGTATTATCTTTTTGGTGGGAATTAACAATATTAAAAAAAAAACTGTATTGTATAAAAAAATAAACGTATTCTCAATTTTTAAAATACTAGATGATCAAAGATAATTACTATAAAAAATGAGTTAGGCCGATTTAAAACCCTACGCTCCTTCGACAACGTCTGGCGAAGAAGCGGTCGTTTCGTAACCGATCGTAAAAAATAACTCATCCGTTGTTCAAAAAGTGAGTCTTCTTCTTCTTCGTCAGCCCTCTTTCGTCCAGTAATGGACATAGGCCTCCCCCTGAGACCTCCACAGCTCCCTATCCTGGGCAGACCGCATCCATCCGCCTCCAGCTACTCTTCTGATATCGTCAGACCACATGGTTGGAGGCCTTTCAACACTTCTCTTGCCCGTTCTAGGTCGCCATTCCAGCACTTTTTTAGTCCCAAATGTCCATAAAGTGAGTAATATTGTTAAAATTGCACTGCAAAGCGTAAAAAATAATACGGGGTAATCAACACTGCACATAAGTTTCTATGTCGCACTACCAAAATGTGAACTTACCTACTAGCTGTAGTAAAACTAGGATTTCTAAGTTTCCGGGATTTTTACGATCTCGGGACCCAGGAATATGAACAAAATGTACTCGGGTTTTCTCGGGATTCCAGAAGAAATGCATTACATATACTAGTTGGCTTTTATAACTGCACGATTTAGCTGAGTGAACAAAGCAGTTGGTTTCAAGTAACCAAACTGTTTACCGTAGTCACTATATTTTTGTTACTATTAACAAAAAAATCAGCGTCGTCGTCCAACCGGCCGCTATTTTACGGCCGCCATCACTCTCCTTCATATCACACCAATACTTTACCATCATTTTGTTCGCACATTTGTTGAAGTATCAAGGTATTAATTTGTCTAGTCTATTGTTTCCACCAGACGAGTGTTGTTAACGAGATAAAAATCTTTTTATTTCGTGTTTCATACGTTTTATTTAGTAGGTACCTACCTACCGGCGGCGTTTAACTAAGTGTTGCCAACAATTAATGAAGTAATATTTTATTCTCGCACCGTCTTAGAAGTGTTTAAGATGGTCTTCGTTGACTCAAGGTCAGTTTGTGCAATGCCCACAGAGGAATACTCTCAAACAAGTTACTCAAAAGCCTGAAGAAGCGCAGTTTAGGAAAGTGAAATATTCCAATTTAGATATTTCTGTTAATATTTATACAAATATACAATCTGCCATTAATGAAATTAAAATCCATTCTTATTGGCCTCGATTTCGTCTTCATTCGGTAAAAGTTACCTACCAATTTCATTTTTAGTAAACTTTCTAGAAAATTTCAATATTCACGTAAGTATTTGCCGTATTTATAAATTTAATACAATATATAATATGGAGGTATAACAATCGTTAATTGGAAATATGCATTAAGATATTACGATCAAGATAGTAAATCTTTATAAAAGTATTTACTAAATTAAGCGCACATAATAATTATTATTACGATTTCATATGTATGAAAATGGTAAGTATTACACTCACTGTCCAGTCCATGTCTAATTACCGAGTTATCGAAATTTGTTATTGTACCAAAATGTATAACTTTCGCTCGGGCATAAATCGTATCAAATACATAGGTTTATATCCACATTATATCGAATAGTGGCTCAGTTTATAAGACAATAAAAGTAATAATCAAAAACGACACAAAAAACTACTACGAAAATAAAAACAGTAAAAAAACAATTTTTGTATAAAAATCCTACTCCTGAAGAAGACAATTCTATAATAAATGAAATCAACAGAACCGAAAAATCGCATCAGATCCACTAATACACACTGTAAAATAATGAATTATAAAGCACTTTATTTTTACATCTAACACAACATATATTATGACTAACATACGTACCTACACATATTACGTTGCAAAATATTTATTTACGAATTTCTCATATAATTAGTTTGAGATATGAATCTTCAAAAATAACTACCCCCCCCCACCCCTTTACACTTTATACTTGACTTTACTTAAACTTTATTAAAATCGAATATTTGTGAACGTAGTTATCACTTAAACCAGCTGATGACAGGTAGTAAGCCCTGTAGGTGCCTTGAGTTCCTGGTTCTTCTATAATATTCCAACTCCGTCTCTATTGAGATGTTAAAAAGTTTGTCAATAAAACTGTTTATTATTTAAATAACTAGCTTTTATGTCCCGCCGTTGGCTAAGAATGTAAAATTGTGAAGGAATAAGCAATCGTTTTTATAATATTGTCACCCAATTATTTTGCAATATCGGACTATGAAAAGTGGTTTGAAATTTGATTGAGTTTATGCATTGTAAAATGTTCAAGTGATGGCCACAACCCTTTCTTTTTTATATATTGCTATAAAGTGTGAATGAACAATTACAATTACAATTTCTGTACGCAGGGACTATGCGAAATGGTTTTGAATATGACTGTTTATCAACATTTTAAAGAGATTGGTTTGGCCACAACCCCCATTTTTAAATATTATCATCGAAAACAAATTGTAATATGTACCTATTGAAAATTTAGTAATTTTGGATGTTGGAATGTGGTTAAAATTTGATTAAATAATGTACTGAAAAGATCTAGTGTTGGTCACATCACATTCGTTTTTATATTTTTTCATCAAGTGTGCATTATATTTCTGCACAATAGACTATTAGACTAAAAACTAACCCAAAAGTCTAAATAAAAAAGAGAAGAATAAGTATAAGAATATAAGAAATAGTTTGTTTAAAAAACTATCCCAATGGTCTACATAAAATAAGAAAAAATACGTAAAATAGAAGAATTAGACTATTGGAAATAGATTGTATAAAAACTGATTAAAAGGTCTTCATAAAATAAGAAGATTAATCTATAGGAAATAGTTTGTATAAAATTCACCAAAGTTCAACATAAAATAAAAAAACGAAGAAAAAGACTAAAGGAAATAGTTTGTGTAAAAACTGTAAGGTCTACTTAAAATTAAGAAGAAAAAGAATTAGACTCCATGAACCGTCGCTTCAGACCCTTCAGAACCTCCCGTCCCTTCAGGCCATTCAGTACCTCCCGTCCCTTCAATCCATCATTACGTCCCTTCCAATCAGGCCCTTCAGTACCTCCCGTCCCTTCAGGCCCTTTTATACCTCCCGTCCCTTCAGGCCCTTTAGTGCATCCCTTCCCTTCATTACATCCCGTCCCTTCAGTCGCTTAAGAAAAGTTTAAATCCAGAAACCATCCT
Source organism: Molanna angustata (assembly GCA_963576475.1). Classification (NCBI taxonomy): domain Eukaryota; kingdom Metazoa; phylum Arthropoda; class Insecta; order Trichoptera; family Molannidae; genus Molanna; species Molanna angustata. The sequence continues at coordinate 2,068,096 of OY754977.1, read as the reverse complement.
GGAAGAACCGCGAAGAGATGAAAGGACCTTCTTTTCCCAGGATATTCCACCTTCAAAGGTAAAATGACTAAATACACGAAGAAAAAGAAGAAAAAAGTTCAAATCCAGATACCTGCGAAGATATGGAAGGGAAATTGGACCTTCTTCTCCCAGGATAGTCCACCTTCATAAGTAAAATGATCAAATGCACGATGAAAAAGAAGAAGAAGAACAAAGTTTATATCCAGAAACCGTCTTGGAAGACTTGCGAAGAGATATAAGGACAGTTGGACCTTCTTCTCCAAGGATTCTCCAACTTCATAGGTAAAATGACCAAAAATACACGATGAAGAAGAAGAAGAAGAAAAAAGTTTAAATCCAGAAACCTGTGAAGAGATGAAAGGAAAATTGGACCTTCTTCTCCCAGGTTAGTCCACCTTCATAAGTAAAATGACCAAATAGACTATGAAGAAGAAGAAAAAAGTTTAAATCCAGAAACCTGCGAAGAGATGGAAGGACAGTTGGACCTTCTTCTCCCAGGATACTCCAATTTCATAGGTAAATTGAACAAATACACGACGAAGAAGAAGAAGAAGAAAGTTTTAATCCAGAAACCTGCGAAGTGATGGAAGAAAAATTGGACCTTCATCTCCCAGGATAGTTCATCTTCATAGGTAAGATACACGATGAAGAAAAAAAGAAAAAAGTTTAAACCCAGAAACCTGTGAAGAGATGGTCGGAAAATGGGACCTTCTTCTCCCAGGATAGTCCACCTTCATAGGTAAAATAACCAAATACACGATGATGAAGAAGAAGAAAAAAGTTAAAATCCACAAACCGTCCTGGAAGACCTGCGAAGAGATGGAGGGATAGTCGGACCTTCTTTTCCCAGGATACTCCCCATTCATAGGTAAAATGACCAAATACACGAAGAATAAGAAAAAAGTTTAAATCCAGAAACCATCCCGGGCATTCTCTCGACAATTCACCAAAGTTTCATTGTAATCGGACAAACGGTTTAGGAGCACATCGCATACAATTTTCCGATAGGAAATCAGTATATTGTTGATTTGTAAGTAAATAGTAATAGGTAGGTACCTACCTACAACAATATTCTAAATAAATTCTATTCATAACAAATTTTATTTGAATATCAGAATCTTTCCGTTACCATAGTAACCATTCCAATACGTTAAAAATATCAAATGGTTTGAGACTTTTTTGAATATGTAGGTACCTACATTGGTTTGTTCGATGCCATAAAAATGAAAATTGTCAGAAAAATCAAATATTATTTACAAATTATGCAATTTTATTATGCCTATATCTTTACTAATAATAAACACATTTTTACAATATATGTCTTAAAACTTGCCGTAATGTCTTGTGTTTCATTTTATTATTTCATAATTACATTTATTTCAAAGATTTATTATTTTCAAGAACATATTCATTCGGTGGGAAAATGAAATATTGTATGAAAAGATATTAAAATGGCGGCGTTTATGTACAAAAGGCTTACTTTAAAAATAAGTTAAACATTATAATTATACCAAATATTCACCATGTTTTTCACTTAAACGCTAAGTTATACTTCAAAATATATTTTTTTTTGTGTAAATACGTACTTCTAACTTTTAAACTAACAGATATTTGCGTGCAAAATGTACACTTTTTTGACAGATATGACTTGGAAAATTTTGTATGAAAAAAATAATTATTGAAATATTTTTAAAATTCAGCATTTTTATCGCATTCTTTTTAGCGTGACACTGCATCAGGTATACTGGTACATGTTCGCACATAAATTAGATTTTTAGATGCTCTTAGTTTTTCAGAAGGCGTGAGACAAACACACACACACACACACTAACATTTTGATAGCTTTATTACTTTAGATTACATAAATTGATTATAAAGCACGTTATTTGAACATCTAACACAACACAATACATACATAATATTATGACTAACATATAGGTAGGTAGGTATATATGTTGCAAAATATTTATTTACAGCTTTCTAACATAATTAGTTACTGAGATATGAATCTTTAATAATGACTACCCCCACCCCTTTAGATCTTTTAACTGACTTGACTGATTTTGGCACAAAATAACACACTACCTCCTATTCAGTAACTATTGTAACTAAAATAGGAACGTTCTAAAATTGTAGATTTACGGTTTTATTTCAGTGTTATCCAACTGTCGATTCGTTCATGAGAATTCAATTCTCTTAATGAATCGACATTATTAAGCCAAGATGCGCGTACGAAGGAAAATTTTGTATGGTGTAGTGGACTTTTTGCATGCTAATAACACCAACTAGAGGCCTCGCAGCATATATGTTCCGATACATGGAATTACTCAGAATTCGGAGTAGAACATTTTATGTGAGTTTTGTGTGTGTCTGTGTGTCTGTCTGTCCCCCCCTTATAACTTTTGATCCGCTCAATTTACAGATCTCAAATTTTCAGAATATATAAACAGGTATAGGCCTACAAAACTTTTATACTCAGAATTGTGAATTTTTGTTTCAGTCAGGGGTTATCAACTTTTGAAATTTCGGTTAATTTTTCCATATATCTCAGAAACCATAAAAGCTAAAACGCTGAAAATTGGTATAAATATAGACAAGTACAATATCTCAAATTAGTTTTTTTTTTAAATTCCAGGGTTTCTCAAACATTTTTTATTAAGAAAAATATATTTTTTATGATAAATATATGAGTTTAACTGCCTATATTTCCATTTTTTTTTTAAATATCGAAAAAAGCCGAAACACCCCAACTTCTCAAATTTTTTCTAACAATTTTTATAAAAATTGAATTTAGTGACGACATTGCTTCATAAAATTTGTATGGTAGTAGCTTACACACAATATCTATGAAGACTAAATTGTTTGATACTAATCTCCAAACATACATACATACCATCATGCAGTTTTCATATTCTGGGTAGGATCAAAGGACTGACCTCCATACTATCCTATCTTGACATACATACCTAGGTACATGGTTGTATAGAAAATCAAATATCTTAAAATATTAAATAATTTGTATTTATGGGTTTATAGTTTGGTACTTATTCTTCAACTATACGTACTATCGCTATCGACAGTTGGATCTCATGTGTTACATGCAACTAGTAAATTATAAATTTGGATTAAATGGAATGGAATAGAATGTTCCGGCCAAAATAGGTAAGTTCCTATTCCATTTAGTCCAAGCTGATATTTTATAACGCTGAAATAAGACCGTAAATCTAAAATCTACAATTTTAGAACGTTCCTATTTTAGTTACTGAATAGGGGGTACTCTGACACTTTCTTTATTTTTGGGAAATTCCGGTGAAATGAGTTTTTGGCTTAGTAATAGACACGTAAATATTATCTCTATTTACATACGCCATTAATCATCCATTTAAATAAAAAACTATTACTAAATTAATAGCAGTATCGATATGCCAAATCTCAAGTTCTCAATATCACGTCAAGTTCTTAATATTGACTTATAATCTAGATTTTTGTTTTCGTAAGTAAGCGAAATTTAAATTTTCCAAATGATATTCAAAGCAAAATGTAAATAGGACTATGCCCAATGACATTTTATACATAGACACGTTATAAGAGAACAAAACGCTATACAAAAATGGCACATTTTAACGAATTCTTACAATATCACCAAGAAAGAGTACACACACGACAATACATTAAGTGAGAAAGAGATTATACATAAACAATAAACACACACTACAGACATATTTTCTCTTTCTTCTTCTTCTTCTTCAATGGCTCTACAGCCCATATGGAGCCTTGGCCTCCAGCAACTTTCTCCTCCAACCTCTCCTGTCACCTGCTGCGACCCTCCAGTTTGGCACATTCAAAAGCTGGGATGCATCCCTCCCAATATCATCTTCCCATCGCAGCCTCGGTCTCCCGACCTTTCTTTTGCCACCTGGGTGTCCCTCTAAGACTCTTTTTGGTACCTGTGATGATGACATTCTCTGAACATGCCCGGCCCATCTTAGCCTGCTTAGTCAGACAGTTTCAGTGTTATTTATAAAAATAAAATTGGTTCAATTGAACCCGGTTCAAAGTCTTATTCTGAAATTCAAATATTCTCATAGAAGAATTATTTATTTTTATATGAAAATATTTGAATTTCAGAATAAAACTTTGAATCGGGTTCAATTGAACCAAATTTATTTTTATAAATAACACTGTAAGTGTTTATATCTTCAGACAGTTTGCTTAGTCTTTATCAGTGTTATTTATAAAAATAAATTTCGTTCAATTGAACCCGGTTCAAAGTCTTATTCTGAAATTCAAATATTTTCATATAAAAATAAATAATTCTTGTATAAGAATATTTGAATTTCAGAATAAAACTTTGAACCGGGTTCAATTGAACCAAATTTATTTTTATAAATAACACTGTATATGTTCAGACAGTTTGGGTGCTTTGTAGATGCCATTTTCTCTTTCACTCCAGTGCAATCACATTATAAAATTATCTCTCAAAACAAATTAATGACAGAGGCGAACTTATATTAAGAGGATGACTGTCGCCAGCTTACCTATTTTCCATTTGATATTCCATCAATACTACTAATCGAATCATTTTGAAAAAAATAAATAAGATAGTTTGGATACTCATTAAGAAAAATTCGATGTTTCCATTAGTTATGATCCGTATTTATTGCTCTAAAAAATAATTAGCATACCCCGATTTATGACATTTATCTTATATTTCTAATAAACTATAAGGCTTAGAGCAATATAATTTTTTTTAAATTAAAGAACACAAAAATATCAAGAAAAATTCGATCTGGCGTTGCATGAATGCTTCATGTTCAGTCAATATTTTCAAAAAACATTTATTTTGGAAATTGCGCTGACTAGAAAATTAAAGTCCCGTATGACGGTCATGCAAATATGACACTTATTGTAGCGATCGTCACAAGGAATACATTCTGTATTCGCTCGTTTGTAATTCAGACCCGCCCTGAGAGTTGGCCAATTTGGACGTGTAATCTGTGTCGAAAGTTGCGCTCCCATATTTATTTATTTTATCGAGTTATACCTAACAAGTACTAATACTACTACAAGCGTAAGGACAAAAAATATGAGAGTTTTAATATTATTAGATCCAGAGGCGTACCGCCGCCGGATTATACAATACCTAAGTCATATAATTAATGTTGAATTTTATTTTTTATATATTTATTTGTTTCAGTATAATCACATTTTTATACAGATGTATTATGTAAAAAAAACAAAAACCAAAATATAACTAGTTGCATGTGACACATGAGATCCAACTGTCGATGGCAATAGCGTGTATAATAGAAAAATATGTAAAACTAGTTGCATGTAACACATGATATCCGACTGCCGATGGCTATAGTATGTGCAATTGAAATATATGTAAAACTAGTTGCATGTAACACATGAGATCCAACTGTCGATGGCAATAGTATGAATCATTGAAAACTATGTAAAAATAGTTGCATGTAACACATGATATCCAACTGTTTTAGGCAATAGTATGTGTAATTGAAAAATATGTAAAACTAGTTGCATGTAACACATGGATTTCCAACTGTTGATGGCAATTGTATGTATAATTGAAAAATATGTATAAATAGTTGCATGTAACACATGATATCCAACTGACGATGGCAATAGTATGTATCATTGGAAAATATGTGAAATTAGTTACATGAAACACATGATATCCAACTGTCGATGGCTATAGTATGTGTAATTGAAATAAATGTAAAACTAGTTGCATGTAACACATGAGATCCAACTGTCGATGGCAATAGTATGAATCATTGAAAAATATGTAAAAAATAGTTGCATGTAACACATGATATCCAACTGTTGTAGGAAATAGTATGTGTAATTGAAAAATATGTAAAACTAGTTGCATGTAACACATGAAATCCAACTATCGATAGCAATAGTATGTATCATTGAAAAATATGTAAAACTAGTTGCATGTAACACATGATATCCAACTGTCGATGGTAATAGTATGAATCATTGAAAAATATGTAAAAATAATTGCATGTAACACATGATATCCAACTGTTGTAGGCAATAGCATGTGTAATTGAAAAATATGTAAAACAAGTTGCATGTAACACATGATATACAACTGTCGATGGCAATAGTATGTATCATTGAAAAATATGTAAAATTAGTTCCATGTAACACATGAGATCCAACTGTCGATGGCAATTGTATGTATCATTGAAAAATATGTAAAACTAGTTGCATGTAACACATGATATCAAACTGTTGATGGCAATAGTATGTATAATTGAAAAATATGTAAAACTAGTTGCATGTAACACATGATATCCAACTGTCGATGGCAATTGTATGTATCATTGAACAATATGTCAAACTAGTTGCATGTAACACATGACATCCAACTGTCGATGGCAATAGTATGAATCATTGAAAAATATGTAAAACTTGTTGCATGTTACACATGATATCGAACTGTCGATGGCAATAGTATGTATAATTGAAAAATATGTAGGTATAACTAGATGCAAATTTCAATGGCAATAAAATGTTTAATTGAAAAATATGTATATCTAGTTGCATGTAGCACATGAGATCCATTTGTTGATGGCGATAGTATGTATAAATGAAAAATATTTATAACTAGTTGCATCTAACACATGACACACAACTGTCGATGGCAACAAATGTTATGTGCCTTCAAATTATATCACACATTTGTTTTTAATTATGAAGACACGGTATTTCATTTTAATGTCAATTAAATTATTATAAACTATGATAGTGAAAAATTGATTAAAAGTTTAATTTGTGAAGTTAACTTTGAAAAGGGTGACCTCAATTTTATTTTATTTACATGTTCATGTTTTCTAAGGAAGACAGCAAGAAGATGATCTCCTTATCATATCCTTATCCTCTCTTCTCCCCGCGTCTTTTTATTGTTTTTTTTTATTTTATATGATTCTACAAATATACATTGAATAATAAATAAGTATTTTATTCACATAAATTGGTACGTTTCATAGACACAATTTACTTCACAAAATGGATATGGTTGGTTGGAAGAATTGCCATATGACAATAGGCTCGCTGTTGTGTACTTATTACGTTATGTCTGAAAAATGTTTAAAATAAATAGGAAAATAAATTATATTATGTGGGGAAATATCGATATTTTCATATACCTATAATTGAAGAATTGGTACCAAACTATACACACTCAAACATAAATTAATATTTATTATAAGATATTTTTTTACATTTTTCAATTATGCATACTATTGCCATCGACAGTTGGAACTCATGTGTTACATGCAAGTAGTTATAAATATTTTTCAATTATGCATACTATTGTCATAGGCAGTTGGATCTCATGTGTTACATGCAACTAGTTTTACATATTTTACAATGATACATACTATTGCTATCGACAGTTGGATATCATGTGTTACATGCAACTAGTTTCATATATTTTTCAATGATACATACTATTTTCATCGACAGTTGGATGACATGTGTTACATGCAACTTGTTTTACATATTTTACAATGATACATACTATTGCTATCGACAGTTGGATATCATGTGTTACATGCAACTAGTTTCATATATTTTTCAATGATACATACTATTTTCATCGACAGTTGGATGACATGTGTTACATGCAACTTGTTTTACATATTGTTCAATAATACAAACTATTGCCATCGACATTTTACAATTATGCATACTATTGCCATCAAAAATTGGATCTCATGTGTTACATGCAACTAGTTATACATATTTTTCAATTATACATACTATTGTCATCGACAGGTGGATCTCATGTGTTATATGCAACTAGTTTTACATATTTTTCAATTACACATACTATTGCCATCGACAGTTGGATATCATGTGTGACGTGCAACAATTTTTACATATTTTTCATTGATACATACCATTGCCATCGACAGTTGGATATCATGTGTTACATGCAACTAGTTTTACATATTTTTCAATTACACATACTATTGCCTACAACAGTGGGATATCATGTGTTACATGTAATTATTTTTACATATTTTTCAATGATTCATACTATTGTTTAGGTAATAGAAAAATATAAAAAAATATACATATACATTATTGAAAATATTGTATAATTGCAATCGACAGTTTAATCTCATGTGTAACATGCAACTATTTTTACATATATATTTATCAATTATACAAACACATCGACAGTTTGAATACCTGCTGTACCTACCTCCACAGTGTAGTTACAATATTTTACCGGACGGCACTGGCAGTTTCTGTATATTGCGTGCACTTATAGGTACGCAGTATATGTGGGACGCAACTCACACACCTTTGACATAGGCCACGACCTTACTTCTTTATAGACACGCCCCCTATACTAAAATCTTAGGAACAGTACTCCTCTTAAGTTATAGCTGTGTGAAAAAGCTAATACAACAAAATACCTCTGCATACCTATATAAGCGAATATGACTTGACTACTCTCTCGTTTACTTAAAATTAAAATTAACTATCGAAAAATCCATATAAATATATTAGTTATCAAATAAATATGCAGCATGAAATGATATATGTGGTCGTTCCTTCACAGTTCTAGTGTAACTTTTAGATGTTTTCATCATACAATATGGCGTTTTGACTACGACAATTCGTCCGAACACTACAACATGTTGCGTGCAACTAAAGTGAGGTATGCGCCTTACTTTTTGTTTACCGAATTTAAAGGCTTATATTATTTTTATATATTATTGACTAAGCCATTATTTATGGGGCGTACTTTTTCGCTGATGTTAGTTAAAAAAGTGTTCGTGCAAATCGGTATAACACAGTGTACTGTTAGAGTGAAAGAATTTGCTAAAATAAATTATTTAATGTCTCTTATCAGACGTATGTAATTTATACAGTCACGAATGTTCCAAGCATACATAGGAACATTGGAAGTAAAGTTTGGTATACCTATCTATCACGCGATTGGTTAGTCCTTGGTCAGTTTCATTTGTATAAGTTATCTATATGGTATATGTATACCCTTGTAGGTTGAAGACCCCTATGTAAGTATCAACACGCCATGCCTCTTATAGGGTTGTGAATATTCAACATACCTATTGCGTAAAACATTATTATTTCACATTGAGGGTATTCTTTACTCCTAATTTATGCTATATTTAGTACACACATTATATTATAATATGCTTTACTCTTAATTTACATATGTACGATGTATTGCACGACATCACATAAGCCTTACTCCTTTTTATGCCCCGTTAATAGCAAAATAATATTCATGCTTTACTCCTAATTTATGCAATATATATTACACAACATTATACTATAATGCCTTACTCCGTGTATTAATTCTCTGAATGAATCGACATTAAAGCCAAGATGCGTGTACGAAGGAACATTTTGTATGGCGTAGTGGACTTTTTGCATGCTAATAAAACCAACTAGACGCCTCGCAGCATATATGTTCCCATACATGGATTTACTCAGAATTCGGAGTAGAACATTTTATGTGAATTTTGTGTGTGTCTGTGTGTCCCCCCCCCCCCGTTATAACTTTTGATCCGCTCAATTTACAAGACCCAAATTTTCAGAATATATAAACAGTTATAGGCCTACAAAACTTTTATACTCAGAATTGTGAATTTTTGTTTCAGTCAGGGGTTATCAACTTTTGAAATTTTGGTTTATTTTTCCATATATCTCAGAAACTATAAAAGCTAGAACGCTGAAAATTGGTACAAACATAGACAAATACAAAATCTAAAACAAGTTTTTTTTTTAAAAATTCCTGGGTTTCTCAAAGATTTTTTATTAAGAAAAATATTTATTTATTTAATAACGAAAAAATATTCATGCTTTACTCCTACTTTATGCAATATGTAGTACACAAAATTATACGCCTTACTCCGTCTATTATACCTTCATGCTTACTTCTTATTTATGTAAAATGTATTGCACAACACATAATTATTACTCCTTTTTTTATGCTTCGTTAATAACAAAAAAATATTCATGCTTTACTCCTAATTTACGCAATGCGTAAAGCATTAGAGATATGGATTTAAATAGGTATCAATTTTAATACATAATATACAAGAAAAATTGGATTTTATTTTATTTGAATTGTTTAAAATTACGGAAATCATAATACTTACCTTCAAATAAAATTAATTTACAAATATTGTGGTATAATGTTTTATAAAAAAAAAAATTTTTAATGTATGATATTTTTTTTCATTTCAGATAGTCAAATCTGGATCCCGATCGTCTCATCCGATGGTGCCTAATGATATCTTAAATTATATAAGGTAAATATAGCATACTTTAAAAAGGTCATGTTAAGGATTAGATAGCAATTATTTTTATGTACATATTTTCTTAAACTACTCTTGTCTTGCTCACATGTCAGATATCTATTTGAGCAACTTATATGGTATTAAATACACCATTTCATATAGCATAGCTGCACAATCATCTATTCTCAATAACTGTATACAATTTCCATATTACTCAAATGTTGTAAATCTTACATGACAAGTTGATTGTGGTAATTTCATTGCAATGCTAATTTTATACAATTATTACCATAGTATAGATATGGAATAAATTTTAAAATTTCAACAATTAATCTTGCAAAATCTGTATCAAGTTTTTTTATTATTGTTAATGAATAGAGAGGAGTATATTTGATTTTTAAATTTTTACTCTCCGCTATACCATCACGCCATGTCCCTTGCGGGGTAGGCAGAGAGAACCAAACGCCACATTTTTCTATCCTGGCACGCATTTCTCGCCTCGTCCACATTCATGCATCGTCTCATACATATTCGTCTGTTGCTCACACTTCTAACATTTCCTTCTTTCAGAATATCGTTCACATGGTCGTTCCATCCCTTTCTTGGGCGTCCCCGACCTCTCATTCCATTCCTTTCCGCTCTGTATATTTTCTTTGTCAGGCGCTCCTCATTCATTCTCCCCATACTCTCCGCTATCATGTTAATATTGGAGAGTTATTTGCAATAGCAATTTATTTTTTACTCCTCACTACCCCAAGGGGATATATAGTGAGGAGTTATGAAGTCGCAATTATTAAGGTTATTTTTTTAATGTAGATTATCAACTAGTATCATGCCGAGATAGTATTCTGAAAGTTTCATCACAATGTATCTGTGTACGTGTGTTGTGTGTTGTGTGCTGTGTATTATGTATGCATGTTTATTTTACTTTATCAATAAAGACTAATTTACTCATTTGATTCTCTTCGAATTTTAAAAATATCTAATACTCTCATAGACCCCATTAGATTTTGGAGGATAACTGATCAGTGCTTCTCAATTTTTTAAATGCCAAATATTTCAAAGTGATCTCCAGCTCACGAAACTTAAAAATTGAAATTTTTATTTTCAAATCGCTAAAAAGGCACATCACTTTCATAAAATGGCATTGAAGAATTATCAAGTTTTCATAATAAAATATTTGAATCAAAAACAATTTAACGAACTCATTTCATGAAAATACTTTATGTAGTGACTTGGTACTGAGGAGTATAGCGTTGGCCACAACCCACTCGGTTATTTTTTTTTTATTCTCAACGAGTTTCATGGAATGATGTATAAATCAATACACTACAAATTATTGTCTCATATATTATTCAATTTCATTTTGAAAATTTGTATTATTCATAAAAATACATTTAGGTAGAGATGCATCTTGAGGATTTTCTTATGTATACTAAAATTAAGTGCATTTTGAATTGGAGTTAGTAGTTGGCTCACACTCTTTTTACCATTGTGAAGTATATGATTTTCTATACCTAAATGGATCCATCAAAAAATATTCATAACGTAGATGTTTTATTATTGTAAACGAATGTACCTATGTCTTGCTCTTTATAACTGGCACATGTGGAGTTGTCTTTAAGAATGTTATAATTATTGTAATGTATGAATTTTACAGTTATTAATTTTATTAGAGATTTTAATGAATTGAATAAGATCAAAATTTCCATTACAATCCACATATGTGAATTATTATGTACAAGCATATAATAAAGTAATATATTTGTGTGTGTGTTTTAATTACAAATGAAAGGTTTCATATGTTCATTTTTATTTGTTCAATTCAGGGCTGGATTCGTTGTATAAAATTGCAGTATAAAGTGTGTTGATATTCTGGTTCAATACCCAGCAGAGGATTTATAGTCATTTCACTTGTGCTAAGTTTTAGGTCCGAATGCAAAGTCCTACCTAAATACTAAATACTAACCATGTTTTCTTTGCACAGTCGCTCACTTAAGTTAGGAGATCACGTGGCTTCCTAACTGGAGGATGCTATGACATTTTTCTATGAGAATTGCATTGCAGAGACATATCTAAATACTTAGCGCATGCGCATCAGCGTAAACTAACATTTGCGAATTGTCAAAAAGTAAGGTTGATAGCGAGTGGTTTAATACTAAAATACAAGATTTTTTCGGTGGATGATGATTTTATTGGCTTCATTGAATATGTATTTGGTAATTTTTTCAAATCAAATACCAAACAGAGTATTCAGTGATCCATACGAGATGCCAAAAATTCGGTGGAATTTCAAAAAAATCGTGACATCGAGCTGTCAGTGTGAAGTTGGTTACATATGTTTGTGTTGTTTAGCAATAAAACATTTTAAACCTCAAATGTCGGAAAAGAGATAGATAATTTTCTAAGCCCATAGAAAGCTATCTATCTCTTTTCTTCATACACAATAATGTGAAATTCTACGCCATCGACCTTAAGTTTGGCGTAGTATTTAGTTAGTGATGTCTCTGCAATGCAATTGCTAACTTAAGAATACTAAATACTCCAGTGAGGTAAGGAGTTAGTATTTAGTTACCTAGGACTCTGCATTCGGGTCTTAGTCTCCAATTTATTTATTATATTTATATATTTATTTTTATATCCTTACAAAAATAATGATATAACAATATATTCACGTGACAAAATATTAAATATGTAAGGACCCCACAAAATCAAAACCTTTGCATGGGAAACAATCAAATAAGATTAATTATTTTTTTAATGTACATACCATATCTGTCAATGTGAGGCATGCGTGATAAGTTTTCTGTAGTAAGTAATATAAAAAAACTGCCTTTATACTATGACAAATTTGGCTGTCGCTGGTTCTTGGTCTATGAACAACTTAATCTTACTATGTAGCAAGAAAAATATGTAATATGATGCCTCCTACATCTCATTCCACTCTTGTATGCTCGCTTTGTCAGTCATATTATTATGATCTACATATCATATTTAACAAATGGACTAATTAACTCTGAATATTAAAATTAATAAGAAATAAGTATTTAATTTGGTGAAATAACTGTACTGACATTATGATAGGATGACCTCGATTGTTTGTGGAAGACCATATGTTACCGCAGAGATCTGATGTCTGTAGACCGTGAAGGAAATGGTACCTGTTCATTCAATGAAACTACAATAAGCATTTACATTCTGAGGTGACCATCAGTTATTGAAAAAATAATAATGAACTAAATTGCAGTTTATAGTGAGACCCAGAAACATGGACTGGAGTAGTGTCTGACCGAAGCTTCGATTTTGAATTAGGCCACAAAATAACCTTTGGCTTTGCCCGAAGTCAGCCCAAAGGTTTGGCCAAAGCTGAAGTTTTCTGTCGCTGCTTAAAAGTGTATAAATGTAATGACTTGTATGAATGCGTTAGATTATGATTAAATTGAATTGTTTTAACAGTCACTCATGGTTGTTATATGTGATTTTATATAACATTGTCGAACAATGTTTTATATAACAATGTAAGTATTTATTTCATTAATTTCACAAATAATATTTTGAAAATTAATACACAAATGTATTCAACCTCACTAGGAAAAAACCTGTATCGAGGTTAAATATAATCACATTTTTGTGAGCGACATAAATACAGAGTTTACTTAGTCTAACATTTTACAACAATAATAGATATCAACAGTACATACATATGTATGTACATATTATATTGGTATATAATGTATAACAATGATTTTTGTAAAATCCACAAACAGGCATTGCCTCGTTCTCTAGTTAATTTATATACTAAGTAATTATTTTTTTTTATATTATGTAAACATATAAAATTATAAGATTTAATAACATATTCAACATTTAATTCAATATTTAAAATTCAACATTTGATATTCAACATTTTATTTAATGTTGTATAATATGATATTTATGTTTTTTTATTGTTGTTTTGTAATTTTATATTTTGATATTATTTTTTTAGTAATATCAAAAAATAAAATAAATCTTCTTCAAATCGCAATGTTTTTATTGTGCTTGAGAGAAATAAAGAATTCATTTATTATTTATATTATTATTAATTATCTTATTTCATTTCAGTAAAGAACTAAGTGTATGATTCCTTCACAATTTGCATCAATACTTTTAATGCTTTTCGACACTAGTATTATAAAATTTCTTAGTAAAGTCAATTGATATAATAAAGAAGTGTGGACTCTCACACTATTTTTGTGATAAGATCAGTTGTGAATGATCGCAACATATCAAAGAAAGCCAAAGTTGCCATTCATAACACTATCTTAGTGCCAACCTTGACGTATGCAAGTTAAACCTGTATATGGCAGAAGTCGCACGAAAGCAGAATAAATGCAATTGAAATGAGATCATTAAGAAGAATCTGTAATAGAATGATGTATGACAGGGTAAGAAATGAGGACATAAGGAAAGATTGTTAGATGAAGAAAGATGTCATTAATAGAATGAAAGTTAACACATTGAGTTGGTTTAGCCATATGGGGAGGATGAATGAGGAACGCAGGAAAATATACATTACAGATAGGAAGGATGGGGCCACCCAAGAAAGGGATAACACGACCATGTGAACGATTTTTTGAAAGACGGAAATGTTAGTAACGTGAACCACAGACGATGTGTGAATGTTGACGAAGCGATGAATGTCTACCAAGATGTAGCGTTCGCTTCTTTCTGCCTAACCCGAGAGGGACATGTCATGATGGTGTGTATGTATGAGATGTTTTAATATTGAAGAAGACAAAGTATCTGGGTATGTAAATGAAACAGGACAGGACGCCAGTACAGAAGTCAAACGACTTACCAATAAACCATGGCGTCGGCAAATACTGACGCTGACTGACACAAATACTCAAAAATTTTCAAACACTCAGTATTTTTCCACAAAATTCAATTACAATGATTGAACGTTTTCGCTGAGGTGACTCGGCAAAATCAAGGTCTAAAATAAAACTAATCAATTTAGACAAAATCATCCTACACTACAACATATACAGCATTTTCTTGATGATTTTGTTTAAATTGGTTAGTTTCATTTTAGACCTTGTCAATGCCGAATCACCTCGGCGATAACGTTCGGTCATTGTAATTGAAAATGTGGTAAAATTTTTGGTACATTTGTTCATTAATTTTTAAATGGATATTATGTTTAGAGATTTTACATCAAATGGATATTATTTTTAGAGATTTTACATCAAATGGATATTATGTTTACAGATTTACATCAAATGGATATTATTTTTAGAGTTTTTACATCAAATGGATATTATATTTAGAGTTTTTACATCAAATGGATATTATATTTAAATTTTTTACATCAAATGGATTATTATATTTCAAGTTTTTACATCAAATGGATATTATATTTAGAGTTTTTACATCAAATGGATATTATATTTAGAGTTTTCACATCAAATGGATATTGTATTTAAAATTTTTACATCAAATGGATTATTATATTTAGAGTTTTTACATCAAATGGATATTATATTTAGAGTTTTTACATCAAATGGATATTATATTTAGAGTTTTCACATCAAATTGATTCGTGAATTCAATGTCGAGACTCATCATCTATTTTTGGACTTGATAGCTGCCTATGATAGTGTAAACAGAGGAAAATTGTACGAAGCAATGGAGATGGGTATACCTCCACAGCTCGTACGCCTGGTTTGAGTGACAATGTCCAGCACCTACTGCCGCATAAAAATACAGTCAAGTACATCAGAACAATTCCTAACATACAATGGATTATGTCAGGGCGATGCACTGTCATGCCTGCTGTTCAATATAGTTCTGGAAAATCCATAATGGTCGATAGCAGAGCGGTTAGCGCGCTGGGCTAGTGATCCAGTGGTCGCGAGTTTGAATTATGCCTCGACCAATTTCGTTCACCTATAGCACAAGCATTTATTTGCTTATTTTAGGGAACGTAGGAAGATGTATATGTACTTGTTTAACAAGAACATATTCATTTTTATTTGAAAAAAATATATATATATATATATATATATATATATATATATATATATATATATATATATATATATATATATATATATATATATATATATATATATAATGTTAATCATGAAAATCTTTTTGTTTAATAATAAGCTGAAACACCATCGCCATCTATGAAGTGACGAAGAATTTTTTTTAGAGGCGATAATCGTCTCTATTGAGATGTTTACAATTTGTAATAAAAATCACCTCCCGACTGCCGACAGATTATTCGATTTACTAAAATAAAATTTACAACGTATAGTTGGGAAAGGCTGGAAAAGGACATATTCATTTTTTATATTTAAAAAAAATATATATAGAGAGAACCGGTACCATCTTTAGAAAGTCAAATTAGGCTGGCATATGCAGATGACATTGACATAATGGCTAGAACTCTGTTTTGTAGGAAGGACAATTTCGATAAACTTGAGCATGCAGCAAATGATATTGGCATTAAGATCAATCTTTCCAAGACTAAATATATGTCAGAGAAGAAAGCTCATCAAAATACTACTCCGACGAGAGGAAATGATGAGATATTGGTGGGTGAACATCAGATAGAATCGGTTGGATTCTTCACCTACCTGGGGTCATTGGTCACCTCGGACAATAATATCAGCGTGGAAATAAAAGCGAGGCTTGCAGTGACGAAAATATGTTATTGGTGTTTGAAAGGAAGATATTAAGGAAAATCTTTGGGCCCAACTAACGATGAAGGGGCCTGAAGAATACGGTATAATCATGCGCTTGAGGCAATGTACAACAAAACAAATGTAGTCTCAATTTATTGAAATTCAGTGCCTGCGTTGGCTTGGACATGTTTGCCGGATGGATGATGACCGTATTCCTTAAAAAGTATTAGACATCTGTAGAGAAGAAGTAGAGGCAGTAGATGCGATATAAGAGAAACGGAACTGATGAATTGGAGAAGACTAGCGGTCGATAGGGAGGGATGGAGACGATTTCTGAAGGAGGCCAGGGTCCGTAGCTGACTGTAGTGCCAGTGATGATGTTGATGACATCAAATTGATATCATGTGTAGTTTTTACATTTTCTAGTTGTTTTTGTACTCTTACCGAATGTAACTTAAACCCAATTTGAAATTCATAAAGTTGAATTATAGTCACATGAATGTTTTGAATTATAGTCACATAAAGTTGAATTATAGTCACATGAATATTTTGTGTATTATGCTGACTTCAAGTATATCACCACTAATTCCTCTTTCAAATATAATCAGATTTTATCTTACAGATGTTGGCTTTTCTATCTGTTCATTAAAAATTATTGAATTAATGAGAGGAAGTAATTCTCCTACCTGTAGAGAACCATATGGCACATATTATGTACGTTACTTTGATAGAAATCACTAAACTCCATACAATGACCGGCAAATCTTTCAATCGGAACACAATCTTATTAAATTAATTCTTCTTTAAAATAAAAAAATAGATTAATACTCACTTTAATTTATGAATTCAACTATTTGCTCTGCAATTAACTTCTTAATCTACAGTTTTAATATTATGAGGTAGGTCAGTGACAGAGCGGGCATCTCACTGCATTAGTAATTCTGTGATGATAAGTTCGAACCAACTGCCTCGACCAGTTTTGTTCATCTATAGTACAAGCACTTATGCTTAATTTAGGGAGTGTATGAAGATGTATATGTACTTGTTACAAGGATATAGAAAGAACTGCACACCACATTTTTCTATCTTGGCACACATTCATCGCCTCATTTTATACATGTTCGTCTATTCACGCTTCTAACATTTCTGTCTTTCAGAATATCAGACGTGCCATCCCTTCCTTGGGCGGCCCTGACCTCTCATTCCATTCCTGACCGCATTGTATATTTTCTTCATTAGGCGTTCAATCTGTTAATTTTCATTCTATCAATGACATCTTACTTATGTCCTCATTTCTTACCCTGTCATTCATCATTCTAATACAGATTCTTCTTAGTGATCTCATTTCAACTGCATTAATAATGTAATTTCTAAAAATCTTTATAAATATTTATATTTAAAATTTAATAAAATAATGAGAAAACAAATGGTTGCAATATTTAATTTTTTTACTTAACAAAAAAGGTTTAATTTTGTTTCTCTTTCATGGAATAATGTTTATTTGTATAGCTTCTCGTGTAACTAACAGGTACTATGTCAAATATTAATTTAACACGCACCCAATAACAAGTTGCCACATTCTGGAGACTTATGATGTTTAATATATCATAGATCTAGACCAAACACACAAATAAAAACTGTGTCTTCACTGGGAATCAAACCAGGGGTCTAACTAGATATCTAACTGAGCCGGGACTTCTGATGTGTTATGTTAATTTAAGATCTTAACATCATGAATTATACCAATCTACTGTTAGTTGTATTTTAGTTGGTAAATAAATATTTCTTTCATTACTTTTTCAGATAACGAGAAGGAGAAGAAGAGAGAACAAACCGTATTTCGAGATGATTTGAAAATGGAGTCACCTGTAAGAATAAAATCAGGTAAATTTCTAATTATATTTAGTTATTTTACATAAGTTTTTTCCCTTTAAACCGTGGAGTTCATGATTATAAATTGTAAAAACACTTATAAAATGAAACACAGTTAAACTCCACAGTGAGTATTTAATCGCCAAAGCGCTTTCACCAGTCTCAGCTGACATCCTCAGAGGCACAATTTGTACTCAGTATATTACAGTTAGTATAAAATTTGCCTCTGAGGATGCCAGTTGAGACTGGTGAAAGCGATTAGGCGATTAAATACTCATTGTGGAGTTTAACTGTGTTTCATTTTATAAGTGTTTTTACAATTTGAAATTATATTTGTTGAGTGAGGCATGAGGCATGATTTTATGTGAGACAAGACTGGTATAATAAGCCAGGACATAATAAGAAAATGAAAGGATTTTATAATGACATAAAAAGGTCATGTTTAATTAACGCATAAAAGAATTATGATTGAATTCAAACTATTATTTACCGATGAATGCCAATGAACCCGAGTTTTAATCCTGATTCAATCAATTTCTTTCACCTATAGCATAAGCTTTTCCTTATTTTAGGGATGTTTGAGGATCTATGTGTACTTGTTGCAAAGAAAAATATATGTTTATGTAAATAGACATATATTATTTATTTGAATTACTCAACAACCAAATAGATAGTCCGTATCTCTTACAACACTTTATTAACCGTTGCTGCAATATGTACATAAACCTTAATGATAAGCCACATATTTTTAACAATAGCCTACAATCATTAAAAAAACAACTATCATCAATATTATAGTAAATACATTCTGTACCAAATCGCACAATTTTTGTATAATTTTATTTTTTTGTATAATTTTAATTGCATAATTTTAATTTATTTTTGTATAATTTTTTTGCATAATTTTAAGTTTTGTATGTCCAATACTATATTAATATGACAAATCACCCTTTCCTCCTTTCCTACCCTTCTCTATGCCCCACCCTCGCTTCATAAAATACATCACAATTCTACACCCACACCACACTTTTGACTAATCACAAATACTTTTCTTTTCTATATAATAAAAAAAAGATGGAGTTGATATTTCTTCAGTTTGTAAGTGATGTATTACAGAACTTCTGAATAAATGGTGAATGTTGCACTTGGACCTGACAATGCTTGGTTTTCTAGTTTTTCTTAGTAAAAATTATGTAATATATTCCCTTAGTTTCAATCAAAAAATCCCTTTTTACAACTTGCAAATGAAAACCAACGTGAGTTTGGTTGTTTTTCACTTGTAACTATTTTTGTACTAATGGTATGTTGTATGTTTCAGGTGTACTATTGGCATTCTTCATCTTTTTGGAAATATGCAGCGGTTTCCCAAAAGACATTACCAGTGAGATTACTCAAAATGACGCAACAGAGCCAGTGACCCAATACTTGACTAAACCAACCAACACTCCAAGAAACTCAACATGGAGGTTCCAAAGAAAAGAATCTACCAAACCTGCACTGATAGTCACACCGACTCCAACCTTATTCAACATAACCAACAAAGACAGTTTGGTCGACACCACATCAGTTACCACTCCAACCGGAAGCAAAATTTACTTCAGGGGCTCCGTTAAATATTTCACAACCAGACCACCGTTTAAACCAAAAGTACCTTATATAAGAAAAAATACCACAAAGTTAAAAGACGAACAAACAGACGTTGATGCAACATCAATAAATCCTATTAAATTAAAGGAAATATCAATTCTACAAAAGACAAAAGATAAAATACAAAAATTAAACCAAACAAATAGAATAGGAAAATTAAAAGAAGAAATAGAAAATATTAAAACAATTGAACAAGTTCAACAATCTAGCCAAGTAGCTAATGTAACAGAATCTAATCCTGAATCTCTCAAAGCAAGTAACAGATCTGAAACTAGCAAATCCTTAGATTATAGTTTTAATATTGATAAGTATACGTCTGATGAATTTCACGATGTCAATAATGTCT
The DNA here is from genome assembly GCA_963576475.1 of Molanna angustata. Taxonomy (NCBI): domain Eukaryota; kingdom Metazoa; phylum Arthropoda; class Insecta; order Trichoptera; family Molannidae; genus Molanna; species Molanna angustata. The sequence continues at coordinate 2,047,214 of OY754977.1, read as the reverse complement.
ATTCTCAATCAATATCTCCTGAAGTCGAACACTTTATCGTACCTGAAAATGTATCTGATTATTTCGTAAGTGTCGGTTCTGGATCTTATGTACCTGTAAACAAAGACTATTCTTCTTCGAACTCGCAGCCCCTTACTACGCCGCAAACTGACTATTTCGACAACAGGTTCAAAGAAGTATCGGATAGTATAAAACAAAATTTAGCAGATGCCGATTACACGAATGATGACAAATTGAGTGATGATACGCACAGTTTCGAAGATAGAACCGTTAATTTCGAAGAACTTTTGGCAAACCCGTCTGAAAATTCGACAGTTTCCGTCAAAAATACAAAAGAAATTCTTCTAACAAACTCTAGAAATAAAACGGGAGGTCAGAAAGATTATTCTAAGACAAACGATGCAAAAATATACTACGAGTCATCGGATATATCCACCGAGAACTACAACTATCAGTCAACATACAAACCCCCACATTCGGAAAATAATATTCAGAATGAAAATTCTACTTTTCCATCTTCTGAATCCAACAAAATTATAAGAATCTCACCTATTGATAATAGAGTTCCCAAGAGTGAACCAACAATAAGTAGACGAATAGATCATTTCAAAACAAACGAAACTAGAAAAGAATATTTATCAACCATCAGAATGAGAGCTCGTACAACACCCAAGCCGAGAATAAGAATCTCGTTAAAAAACAACCGAATTCAGCAAAACTCGACGACGACAGAAACTAGAGAAGATGCTGGAACTAAGTTGCCCCAAGTTGTTAAAATGTTTCCGTTCACTAAACGGAAATCGACACTCACGACAATGTCCTCGAAGATCGATCCACTCCTGCAAGAAGGAAACAGCAACGTCAGAGTCGCCAGTCACGTCAAATCCGACGCTGATAATTCAATCCCCACTTTGTACAAACGCGGTTCGACCACATTTGCCGAGGGCAGCAACGAGACCAAAGACAAAATAGTCAACGACACCATGTCTCAGTTTACGATCCCTCCATCGGCCACGGCCTGGGCACTCATCAGTCTGAGGGACACTCCTGTGGGTAAAAGAAACAATCACAGCTCTTCTGAACATTCGACTGCAGTCCAAACTGAAAATGTCATCAAAGCAGAGGAAGATTTACAGAAACTGGATAAACCATCAGGTAACTTCTCAATTCATATTACAATATTAACCTCTATGATAGTGAGTTTCGGTATGATGTACATACCTATATGTAGTGAGTTGTTTTAAATATAAAAAATTTAAATAAAAAGTATTACGTTTGACGACTCCTGACACAATAATCTGGTTAACAAAAAAAAATTAAAACTGACCATTTTTCAAAATTTATATTGAAAAATCATACGATTATTTCAGGTGTCTTCAACTATTGGTTGCGGTGTCAAAAATATTCATACTCAAGTAAAAAAAAATCTTCACTTCTCTAGCTGTACCGGTACGGCCATACTTGGATTTGCAATGACATTTCCTGTCGTACGGGTATGGCCATAGCCCATACTGACTTAGAGGTTAACTGTGTAAAAATAATAACAAAATTATATAACACTGTTTTATGATGATAAGGTCATTCCAAGGGCGATCTTTCTGAATTGTTGGTTCTGTAAACCAATGATTTGGACATATTTTAAACTTGATGAACACAATGAGCAGGCCAAGTCATTAAAAAAGTTGAGACCCCATAACATCTCGATCTTTTCTTGCCTATGTTTACGCCCATGACAATAATTCATAGTCACTAAGCCCTGTCTAATTTTTAAAAAATTTCAAAAATGCACTTTTTGAAAAAATCAAAATCAAAATTTTGAATTGAATTTCAAAAAAAATCTTTTTTCCCAAAGTATGTCGTGTTGCGTATCATAAGAAAGAGCATTTAAAACTGAGTAAAATGACACCACTCCCACCTCTCAAGCTAGATTAGGAGAAAAGCTATAGTGATTTCAAAATATGTCGGTTACAATTTTTCTGCTGATTTTGGGATATTTTACGTAGCCCTAATTTTGAAACCGTTTGAGGTATTTGAAAAAAAAATGGTATTTTTCTTAATCTCGATTAGGACAACCTTTGTACCAAATTTCATCAAATTCTGAGGTGGTCAGGTTTATACCCTGTGTTGATTTCATATAGAATGAGCCATCATTGAATTAAAAGATTATTTTATTTCTGCAACCATGCAAAGTTTTATTTTAAAGCTCAAGCTCGGCTTCCGTGGATGTGAGCCTTCAAATATCCGTGACATCCCTGCTCTGGATACTTCCACTACTGCAGCTCTTAGGAGAGCTGCAAGAACTAAATCTGGGGTAGAAATGGTTTAAAAATATTCTAGTGCATTTTGCGGAATTGCAGACATAATTGAGATTACACACACTCACGTCACTTACAAAGTTTCAAGCATAATATTGATTACAAATTCACAGTATGTATGCCATAAACCTTGTCAATGCGTAATGCTTCTCTGTCCGTGGCTTGCAGCAATATTCATGTCACATACAAATGTTACTGTCACACAATACGACAATTTACCAAACATAATATTCTGATTTATATTAAAATATTTTAATTTGGTCAATTGCCTGCATTTTATGAACTGTTCGTAAGTTGAAAAGTTTCAACGAAATCCTATAAATCTCCTTATTTACAATATAAATTATTGTTGTCAATTTTCATCATGTATAACATCATAACAAACCTGTATCTACCAATAAATTCAAGTGGCCAAGGCCAGGTATTACAGTCGGCCCTCAACTCATTGAGTTTGTCAAACTCAAGATTAATGTTAAGGGGAGATTTCATCTATTTCCGTATTACAGTGCAATATGACATGTCAGTTACTAAATCTTCAATCATAGACATATTTTAATTTTTCTGTGGTTATTATCTGTCAAATTTTAAATAATCTCAAATAATACGAACTACAAAACAGGACGCTACAACTTGAAATACTATTGTTTTATTATATGGTAAATTAATTTTTTTTCACCAAAATAATGCTTTTGAATGCCCATGCTCGTTTCAATATGGCTGTCAGTTTGTTTTGTTGTGTGGCGCCACCGTCGATACAATTAATGCTTCTAGTGATAGAACACTGAAACTACACTCGTTGCCTAACACCTCTAGTGATAGAACACTGAAACAACACTCTTTGCCTAGCAATGAGTTGAGAAATGATAGTTGACTCACCGTTGTACTTAAAGTTAAATATTTGTCGTTTTAGTGACGTATTTGAGGGAAGATTAGGCCTAAACGGACACTGTAATACGCTATATTTTTGTAAAACTTGAGTTTAGCTTTTAAACAGACTGTAATAACGGCCCATAGTCTCAAAAAATACTCGTGTCAAAGGAGGAGAAAGACTAAAACCAGAAAAAATAGAAAGCATAGTTTATAAATATTATTAATCAGGATTATTTACTTCATTAAAAAAAACAATTAGTTTTTGAAATAGTTGTCATTGAGGGGGCGCCTGATGCCAACTTAAGTACCTATTTTTTCAATTTGATATTGCATCATTACTATAAAACAAATTATTTTAAAAAAATAACTTCTGTAGTTTGGATATTAATAAAGAAAAATATTCCTTAACCCTTAAACCACTGAAATAGAAATATGAGGAATTTAGCTATGAGAATTTTGGTTCTAGTATAATTCTAGCCTGACAGACACGAATGTGATGTCAATTTGAGATAAAATGTTTACATGAGAGCGCCAGGTGAAACAGGTGAAAGACCGTCTGTAGACGGTCTTAGTGGGTTAGCTTAAAAAAATAAAACTATGTGCTGCATAATTTATGTAAAATAAATGGTTTTTATTCAATTTGAATGCTCAATAAATGTCTAAAAATGGATTATTATTTTACATGATAGTTTTTAAAACAGTTTTTTGCTTGATAGTTTTTAAAACAATTTCACTCAAACTCAAATTGCTAACATTCATTGAAAAAATTAAGTGCATTTGTAAGCGATGAGGAGTCCATTAGTTGTAAACTATTGTTTATTATGCTATTATCTTCAGGTTGAAGCTCATCACAGTGATAATTTGGATCTTCGAAACCGTCGTCAAAATTTTCGCATTCATCATCAGTTTCAACTGAATTCATAAAATTTTCAATTTTTCATCACTCATTGAAGATAGATTGAACCTTTTCTGTCTATCGTTTTGTCGTGACATTTTCTAAAATCAAGAATATATAAAAAAATGTACAAAAGAAAGCTAAAATAACATAAAAATAGATGGATATAAAATTGCATAAAGGTAAAATAGGGGAATTTTTTTTCAGCCAAACCACTAACACCGTCTGTAGAAGGTGTTCATAAAATACTCATTTCAAACAAAAAAAAAATTTTTTCAAATCAAACTTAACAACATATTATCAAAATATAATATCTAAGAACTTACCACAAAAAATCCCAAGTCAATTGAGCTGTTGGAATATATTTTTTTTATTATTTTAATTTGCACTGCAATCACAAAATATTTTCACAGACTTGTCACCCGAAAGTCACAATAAAAATTACCATAAAAATCAAAATATACGGCTGAGCATGTTCAAACCTGAAGTCATCGGTAGGGAATTTTACTGACAATAAACGAATATAGTGGTTAAAGCGCGGCAATTTTTGAATTTGAATTGAATTATATTTTAGTGAAGACCGTCTGTAGACGGTTTTAATGGTTTAAGGGTTAACTTTTTAATGTTCTGTGTATGTTCTTGTAGAAAAATAATAAGCAACCCCGTTTTTGACATCTATCTTATATTTATAAATAACTGCAAAGGGTAGAGCAATATGTATTTTTTAAATTAAAGAAGACAAAAATATCTGGAAAAATATGATGTGACATTTGCATTAATGCTTCTGGTACAGTAAAGAAACGCAATGGCGCTGATGGAAAATATTTTTTTTTAGGTTTCTGTACTAAACCTGAAGCATTAAAGAAAATGTTTTCAAATATTTTTATTTTCTTTACTTTAAAAAACAATATATTGCTTTACGCCTTATAATTAAAGATATTAAAAATATAAGATAAACGTTGAAAATCGGGTATGCCATTATTTTACTACAACAATTTATACACAATATTATTGAAAAATTAAGAAATATTTTTCTTCATTAATACCTAAACTATGCTGACTAATGATATTAATAACAATTAAGCACTACAAATAATAACACTCAATTATTATTATTACCATTATAAACTTCCTCAAAAGAATTAGCAGATCAATGCGTAAATTGTAAATGATTTAAAAGAGCAAAATAAAATGCAACAAACGCATCATCAAGCTTTCAATTGGGAATAGTTCACCCATCCAGATACTTAACATATCAAAGGATTAGGCCCTGAGGAGGTCTCTATACTACCTAACAACCCTACTGATTCCCGAATATTAACGTTTAAAAAATCTTTAACAATTCTACATGTATTCATTATTACCGTTTTTTGCATTTTTACTATTCAGTTTTTCGATAAATCTATAATTTCTAAATTACGGATTAACGATTTTGGAATAATGCCAGTGGCTGAAATAATGAACGGTAATATTATTATTTTACGAGAATGCCAAAGTCTTTTAATCTCGTTACCTAAAGCCGTGTATTTTCTAATTTTTTCATCAAAAGTTTTTATAATATTACTAGAATTTGGAATAGCCACGTCGCAAATATATGTTATTTTTTAATTTTATCATGTATTATTAAATCGGGTCTGTTATGTTGAATTGACCGGTCAGTTAATATTGTTTTATCGTAATAAAGCGAAATATTATTATTTTCTAAAAATGAAATCGGATCATATTCATAATATGGTTTAATGTTTATCGTGTCAATTAATTTATATTTAATAGCTAAATTTTGGTGTATTATTTTTGCTACTTGGTTATGTCTAAATGTATATTCTGATTGCGCGAGAAAAGAACAGCCCGATATTATATGCTCGATTGTTTCCGGAAAAGCCAAACATTTCCTACAACTATCATCTACTACATTTATGTCTTTTATTATATATTTTTGATAATTTTTAGTTTTTATTACTCTATCCTGAATCGCTATTATAAAACCTTCTAAATCCGCGTCCAAATCACCAATACTCAACCATTTGTTTGACCAAATTTTGTCAACATAAGATTGGTTGAGAAATTTTGGATGTACGGAATGAAAAAAAAAAAAAAACTTAACTTAACTTTTTAAACTTTTAACTTTTACTTTTAACTTTTTTTTTTTTTTAACTTTCTTAACTTTTCTTCTGTTATTTATTTATTATTATAAAGGACCACTTATGGCTAACAAGTTATTATACATTATAGTTCCATAAAATAAGGGCAAGCTATTACAAAACTGGTCAGCCAATAAATTACTTGTTATTGATATGTAAAGTATTATAAAATCTACACATCGGAGTAATGGAATTTAAAAAAACCCGTGTTAATGTTGAAAACTGTAATCTAAATACTTCTGGGTTCCCTATAAAAAAAAGTTTTATTTCAGATAGAAGATCAGTGTCAATTTGTTATCTTTATAAATTCTATTTATTTTTGTCATTGCCTCATTGCTATAGTACACATTGTATTTTATATTTATATTAACTCTATTTGGTTGGAAAAAATTGCCGGTTGCCGCCGGTGTACAAATTGTATGTACAAGAAGTTACAAATAAATAAAGAAATGCAAAATAAAATTACATTTTTTTTTTTTTCAGAATTGAATACAGTTGCTATCAATTCTGCTGCAACTCTCAACATAGAATACCACACCGAGAACAAATCAACAAATGATACTAAAAAGTCAAATAATTCAACCGAAATTCCTAGAATACACATTCCAATATCGTCTAACAAAGTCAACGATGAAACTGAAGACAATACAAACATCAGCATCAAACAAAATGAAACTGAAACAATACCAGACAGTGAACACAGCTATTCCTTATACGAATCAATCACCAAATTTCCAGGTTCAGTCACAACTCCAGCCGATGTGTCCAATCTCTCAGACAGTGAACGTACTGCTTCAAACCTGCTTCCCATTGCTTATAATCTGACTGCTCCTGAAACAAAGGAAAATTTAACGACACAACTTGTAATAACAGAAGATAAAACCACAGATAGCTCCGCACTCGTAAAGATCAATAAAGAAACTACAACTACACAAATTTCATTAATAACGACAGATTTAATTAATAACATAACTGTTCATTCAGACTTTGAAACCACAACAAATTCAGATTTATCCACGACCACTGAAAGTGAACCATGGAAACCTTTCACTGGGTATGAAAAACCAGCTGATACAACAAAGGATGATGATGTTTCTCCCATCAATGAATCGACTGAAACTGTTGAAGAAAGTACAACAACATTAAAACCTTCCACTACTACGACAGACAGGTCGGATGTTTCTTTAGAACTCACTTCACAAAAAAGTGACAAGAGTTCCGATATCAGTACGGATAAATATTCAGACAGTAGCTACATAGATGATTATACAACCACCGTTACACCTGACATTGTTACTGAAACTGAATCAGAAAATGTAGAAGGGACTCAAAAAACCACAACAACTGAAGATGACCTCGATGACTTCAGCTTTAGCACTTTTGCGCCCAGAAACAACTTGGAGACATCGAAAGCTCCAGATGTCGAAGAATCAACTCCAATACACATCAAGAGTTCACCGAACGACATCGAAGCTGCTTCCACTGTTTATTACGGTCCAACCAGCACAAACAATGACATAATAACTAGACCAACGACGTTGGAAATCCAAACATCAACACTGACATCCAGATTGACGACAAAAATGTCTAAACCTGATGGCACGTCCTTGTTGCCTCCGACAGAAGACTCTCTGGACAACCGAGAGGGCAAAAACAAAGTGGTATCAGAAGAAGACGACAAAATAACAAACAACATCAGTTCGCTGGACCAGAACGAAGATGATTGGATCGACCCCGACTCAAACGATTCCAAAAATATGGACAGTAATGAAGTGCCTATAAAAATTAACAATTCTGAGACCGATGACACAGTCGACATTGAAGTACATAAAAATGTTAAAAATGAAAGTAGTCCGGATGTGACAACACCTACCCAATCTAATATAGAAGTTATTAAGCCAAACCTTGCTGACGAAATGGTGAACTCTGTTGATGGACATCCGAGTGAGACGACCACTTCTTATGTCGATGATATGGAGAAATATGAGCCTGTCGATGGGTCTGGGGCAATTGCTGCCATCACAATCAGTGCTATTGGAATCGTGGCACTCTTGCTTCTGATTGGATTATTGGTGAGTCTTCTTCATTATATCGCCTGCAAATATATTTTTCATTTTTTATTATTATCCCATCATTTCAAATAATGGTAAAACAACACAAATATTAAACAGTATAAAAACCATGTCTTGCTCAGCATACTATGATGTAATTGTCACAAAATACAGCAACTCACCAGAAATAATAACCTTTTTGATTCCGGAATATTATATCTTGGTAAATTGCCTATATTTTGCGCAATGATGTCAAATGTATTGAAATATATATATTGCGTATGGTGCAGTTGTCACTTAATACAGAAAATTACCAGCCATAATATTATTTTTAATTCTGGAATATTATATCTTGGTAAATTTGCTTGTATTCAGTGAAGTTGTTCGTAACGTATGATGCAATTGTCACAAAATACAGCAAAATACCAGGCATAATATTCTTTTTGATTCCGGAATATTATAACTTGGTAAATTGCCCGTATTTAGTGAAGTTGTCAAATGTATTGAAATATATTTTTATGTGGTCCGTACCATATGATGCAATTGTCACAAAATTCACCAACTCACCAGACATAATAATCTTTATAATTCTGGAATATTATATCTTGGTTTATTGCCCGTATTTAGTAAATTTGTTCGTACCATATAATGCAATTGTCAAAAAATACAGAAACTCACCAGAGATAATACTCTTTTTGATTCTGGAATATTATAACTTGGTAAGTTGCCTGTATATTGTACACTGCTATATGTCCTCGCCAAGTTCAATACATAATGCAATTATGATAGACTTGTCAACATATTTCACCATCTTGCTTTTAAGCATAATATTGATACAAAGTTTTACAACATTATACCTAAAACCATGAAGATGTCAAATGTTTCACTGCTAATTTTATTTTACTATTATATTAAGGACAGCACACAGTATATACATACAAAATTTTGATAAAACAACAATCGGGAATACAGAAATAAATAAATAATAATACGTTTATTGAGCAGAAGAAGTTTAGGTACATACAAATACAAGATATAAACAATAAAATAAAATAAAATAAATGAAAACAACCTCTTCAACTCAAAAGGACCATGCTCAGCTATGTTGCAGGAGGACAAGCCCCCTGCAGCTGATTTTCAGCATGATCCTAATGCTTACATATTTAAATTAAAATTTCAAAAATGCCCCAAAACTATAACGAAACAAAATACCTACATAAATCAAAAACGCACTCATAATAATACATACACACATTTATACATATAAACCCACACACGCACATTCACAAAAAAATCTTACATACTTCACACTATGATTGCGAGGCCAGAAGCATCGCTCGACATTTCTTCTTAAAAATGTGGATTTTTTCCACTGCTTTTAGTGGTGGAGGCAAGTCATTCCAGCATTTAGTTGCAGCGTATTTGAAGCAACCTTCAAACGCTGCCCCTCCATGCCTAGGAATGAGCAATAAGAAACTTCTGGCTCTCGTACCATAGTTGTGAACACTTTCAGACCATTCCAATCGTTCGAACAAGTATTCAGGTTTCTTATTTTGGACGACTTTATATATCTGACAAGAAAAGTGAAGTTTCCGCCGGTTTGCCATGTTCAATATTCCATTTTCAGCCAGATATGGTGAGACATGTGCCCTGCGAGGAATAGAGAAACAAAATCTGGCGCAAGCGTTTTGGACTCTTTGGATTATCTGTTGATGTTTGGTCAACAGACATGGTCCATACATGGTGTGTGTGTGTGTGTGTGTGTGTGTGTGTGTGTGTGTGTGTGTGTGTGTGTGTGTGTGTGTGTGTGTGTGTGTGTGTGTGTGTGTGTGTGTGTGTGTGTGTGTGTGTGTGTGTGTGTGTGTGTGTGTGTGTGTGTGTGTGTGTGTGTGTGTGTGTGTGTGTGTGTGTGTGTGTGTGTGTGTGTGTGTGTGTGTGTGTGTGTGTGTGTGTGTGTGTGTGTGTGTGTGTGTGTGTGTGTGTGTGTGTGTGTGTGTGTGTGTGTGTGTGTGTGTGTGTGTGTGTGTGTGTGTGTGTGTGTGTGTGTGTGTGTGTGTGTGTGTGTGTGTGTGTGTGTGTGTGTGTGTGTGTGTGTGTGTGTGTGTGTGTGTGTGTGTGTGTGTGTGTGTGTGTGTGTGTGTGTGTGTGTGTGTGTGTGTGTGTGTGTGTGTGTGTGTGTGTGTGTGTGTGTGTGTGTGTGTGTGTGTGTGTGTGTGTGTGTGTGTGTGTGTGTGTGTGTGTGTGTGTGTGTGTGTGTGTGTGTGTGTGTGTGTGTGTGTGTGTGTGTGTGTGTGTGTGTGTGTGTGTGTGTGTGTGTGTGTGTGTGTGTGTGTGTGTGTGTGTGTGTGTGTGTGTGTGTGTGTGTGTGTGTGTGTGTGTGTGTGTGTGTGTGTGTGTGTGTGTGTGTGTGTGTGTGTGTGTGTGTGTGTGTGTGTGTGTGTGTGTGTGTGTGTGTGTGTGTGTGTGTGTGTGTGTGTGTGTGTGTGTGTGTGTGTGTGTGTGTGTGTGTGTGTGTGTGTGTGTGTGTGTGTGTGTGTGTGTGTGTGTGTGTGTGTGTGTGTGTGTGTGTGTGTGTGTGTGTGTGTGTGTGTGTGTGTGTGTGTGTGTGTGTGTGTGTGTGTGTGTGTGTGTGTGTGTGTGTGTGTGTGTGTGTGTGTGTGTGTGTGTGTGTGTGTGTGTGTGTGTGTGTGTGTGTGTGTGTGTGTGTGTGTGTGTGTGTGTGTGTGTGTGTGTGTGTGTGTGTGTGTGTGTGTGTGTGTGTGTGTGTGTGTGTGTGTGTGTGTGTGTGTGTGTGTGTGTGTGTGTGTGTGTGTGTGTGTGTGTGTGTGTGTGTGTGTGTGTGTGTGTGTGTGTGTGTGTGTGTGTGTGTGTGTGTGTGTGTGTGTGTGTGTGTGTGTGTGTGTGTGTGTGTGTGTGTGTGTGTGTGTGTGTGTGTGTGTGTGTGTGTGTGTGTGTGTGTGTGTGTGTGTGTGTGTGTGTGTGTGTGTGTGTGTGTGTGTGTGTGTGTGTGTGTGTGTGTGTGTGTGTGTGTGTGTGTGTGTGTGTGTGTGTGTGTGTGTGTGTGTGTGTGTGTGTGTGTGTGTGTGTGTGTGTGTGTGTGTGTGTGTGTGTGTGTGTGTGTGTGTGTGTGTGTGTGTGTGTGTGTGTGTGTGTGTGTGTGTGTGTGTGTGTGTGTGTGTGTGTGTGTGTGTGTGTGTGTGTGTGTGTGTGTGTGTGTGTGTCCAATTATACAATTATAATAATACTTCGCCCTTGCTATCTTCAGTTTTTCTCCTACTGTGATTACATATTAGAAGCATTTGTACTTTATCAAAAAAATAAAAGATGATGATATATATTTAGATACTAGCTTTTATGTCCCGCCGTTGGCCAAGAATGTAAAATTGTGAAAGAAAAAGCAATCGTTTTTATAATATTGTCACCCAATTATTTTGCAATATCGGACTATGAAAAGTGGTTTGAAATTTGATTGAGTTTAAGCATTGTAAAATGTTCAAGTGATGGCCACAACCCATTCTTTTTTATATATTGCTATAAAGTGTGAATGAAGTATAAGTAATATACCTACAATTTCTGCACGCATGGACTATGCGAAATGGTTTTAAATATGACTGTTTATCAACGTTGTAAAGAGATTGGTTTGGCCACAACCCCCATTTTTATATATTATCATCGAAAACAAACTGCAATATGTACCTATTGAAAATTTAGTATTTTTGGATGTTGGAATGTGGTTAAAATTTGATTAAATAATGTACTGAAAAGATCTAGTGTTGGTCACATCCCATTCGTTTTTATATTTTTTCATCAAGTGTGCATTATATTTTTGCACAATTAGACTGATAGACTTTAAATTGACACAAAAGTCTACATTGACGAAGAAGAAGAAGACTTAAACTATGGTAAATAGTTTTTAATTAGAATATAAACGTTGTGAAGAGTTCAGTAATGGCCACAACCCCCATTCTTTAAATATTAGGTGTTGAAAATTATTCAAAATAGGATGATATAAATGGTTTAAATTTGATTAAACAAAAGTATTGAAAAGACATCCCACATCCCATTAATTTTTACATATGTATTTTCATGAAGTGTGCATATCGTTAATAATATTTCTGCACAATAGACTATTAGACTTAAAACTAACCCAAAAGTCTAAATAAAAAAGAGAAAAATAAGTATAAGACTATAAGAAATAGTTTGTATAAAAAACTATCCCAATGGTCTACATAAAATAAGTAAAAATCCATAAAATAGAAGAATTAGACTATTGGAAATAGATTGTATAAAAACTGACCAAAAGGTCTTCATAAAAGAAGAAAAGAAGAAGAAGATTAATCTATAGGAAATAGTTTGTATAAAATTCACCAAAGTTCTACATAAAATAAGAAAACGAAGAAAAAAACTAAAGGAAATAGTTTGTGTAAAAACTGTAAGGTCTACATAAAATTAAGAAGAAAAAGAATTAGACTCCATGAAACGTCGTTTCAGACCCTTCAGAACCTCCCGTCCCTTCAGGTCCTTCAGAACCTCCCGTCCCTTCAGGCCCATCAGTACCTCCCGTCCCTTCAGGCCCTTCAGTACCTCCCGTCCCTTCAATCCATCATTACGTCCCTTCCAATCAGGCCCTGCAGTACCTCCCGTCCCTTCAGGCCCTTTTATACCTCCCGTCCCTTCAGGCCCTTTAGTGCATCCCTTCCCTTCATTACATCCCGTCCCTTCAGTCGGTTAAGAAAAGTTTAAATCCAGAAACCATCCTGGAAGAACCGCGAAGATATGAAAGGACCTTCTTTCCCCAGGATACTCCACCTTCAAAGGTAAAATGACTAAATACACGGAGAAGAAGAAGAAAAAAGTTTAAATCCAGATACCTGCGAAGATATGGCTAGGAAATTGGACCTTCTTCTCCCAGGATAGTCCACCTTCATAGGTAAAATGACCGAATGAACGATGAAGAAGAAAAAGTAGAAGAAGAAAAAAGTTTATCGTCTTGGAAGACTTACGAAGAGTTGGAAGGACAGTTGGACCTTCTTCTCCCAGGATTCTCCAACTTCATAGGTAAAATGACCAAAAATACACGAAGAAGAAGAAGAAAAAAGTTTAAATCCAGAAACCTGCGAAGAGATGGAAGGACAATTGGACCTTCTTCTCCCAGGTTAGTCCACCTTCAAAGGTAAAATGACCAAATACACGATGAAGAAGAAGAAGAAAAAAGTTTAAATCCAGAAACCTGCGAAGAGATGGAAGGACAGTTGGACCTTCTTCTCCCAGGATACACCAACTTCATAGGTAAAATGACCAAATACACGACGAAGAAGAAGAAGAAAAGAAGAAGAAAGTTAAAATCCAGAAACCTGCGAAGAGATGGAAGGAAAATTGGACCTTCTTCTCCCAGGATAGTTCATCTTCATAGGTAAGATGACCAAATACACCACGAAGAAAAAGAAGAAAAAAGTTTATATGCAGAACCCGTCTGGAAGACCTGTGAAGAGATGGAAGGCCAGTTGGATCTTCTTCTCCCAGAATACTCCAACTTCATATGTAAAATGACCAAATACACGATGAAGAAGAAGAAGAAAAAAGTTTAAATCCAGAAACCGTCCTGGAAGACCTGCGAAGAGATGGAGGGACAGTCGGACCTTCTTTTCCCAGAATATTCCCCTTTCATAGGTAAAATGACCAAATACACGAAGAAGAAGAAGAATAAGAAAAAAGTTTAAATCCAGAAACCATCCCGGGCATACGCTCGACAATTCACCAAAGTTTCATTGTAATCGGACAAACCGTTTAGGAGCACATAGCATACATAAATAAAATAATTTTCCTATAGGAAATCAGTATATTGTTGATTTGTAAGTAAATAGTATTAGGTAGGTACCTACCTACAACAATGTTCTAAATAAATTCGATTCATAACAAATTTTATTTGAATATCAGAATCTTTCCGTAACCATAGTAACCATCGAACATATAAAATATTACTATCAAATGGGCTCGATACATTTTTTTGGATATGTAGGTAGGTACCTACATTGGTTTGTTCGAAGCCACAAAAACGAAAATTGTCCAAAATATCAAATATTACATACAAATTATGCAATTTTATTATGCCTACATCTTAACTAATAATAAACACATTTTTACAATATATGTCTTAAAACTTGCCGTAATGTCTTGTGTTTCATTTTATTATTTCATAATTACATTTATTTCAAAGGTTTATTATTTTCAAGAACATATTCATTCGGTGGGAAAATGAAATATTGTATGAAAAGATATTAAAATGGCGGCGTTTATGTACAAAACGCTTACTTTAAAAATAAGTTTAACATTATAATTATACAAAATATTCACCATGTTTTTCACTTAAACGCTAAGTTATATTTGAAAATATATTTTCTTCGTGTAAATACGTACTTCTAACTTTTAAACTAACAGATATTTGCGTGCAAAATGTACACTTTTTTGACAGATACGACTTGGAAAATTTTGTATGAAAAAAATAATTATTGAAATATTTTTAAAATTCAGCATTTTTATCGCATTATTTTTAGCGTGACACTGCATCAGGTATACAGGTACACGTTCGCACATAAATTAGATTTTTTGATGCTCTTGGTTTTTCAGAAGGCGTGAGACAAACACACACACACACACACACATACACACACACAAACACTAACATTTTGATTGTTTTATTACTTTAGATATATTATATCATCATCTTAGACACATAGTCAAAAGCTATCAATTGATGAGCACATAGAAATGGTAGAATAAAAAATCACTTCATATCCTGAGTCGCAAGAAATCTCAGGCTTTGTAAAGGACTTAACATCTTTAGACAACAAAGTCCTAGAATAATTATTTATATTCTGCATTGATTTCATATAATAATTTAGTTGAGCCTTGTTAAGGTTGCTATCTGTACTTACAGAGTTTTCTCACATTAGTTTGAACTAAATAATATGATCCACAAATCCGTCTCTATTGGTGGTTGTGCCTTATTAATAAAACGAGTGGGTTGTGGCCAACACTGAACTCTCCACACCACAGTAAGCGTTTATTTTTTCTTCGTCAAATTTTGACAATCTCAATATGGTAAAATATGCTTATGTTATATGAAATATTTTATTCATTCTAAATTTTATGAAATATTTTATTCATTCTAAATTTTACTACCAGGAATATAAATTTTCTAACCATAGTACATTTTTATATTAAGATAGACAAACTATTAATGCAGTATGGTGAAGAATGCTTATGTTGTATGAAATATTTTAATAAAAGCAGATAAATATTGTTTTAAAAACCGCGAGAGCATTTTGAAAATTTTGACACATGATATCATATGAAGTAATTTTATGTTATTCATGGAAAGCTAATCAGTTCTATGTTCAAGCTCTTTACATTATAACATGAAATCAAATTACTGAACTTTTCCATACAGAAGAAATTTATCTTATTATATACATTTTTATTCATTCTAAATTTTACTACCAGGAATATAAATTTTCTAACGATAGTATATTTTTATGTTAAGATAGACAAACTATTAATGCAATATGGTGAAGAATGCTTATGTTGTATGAAATATTTTAATAAAAACAGATAAATTTTGTTTTAAAGAGCGTTAGAGCATTTTGAAAATTTTGACACATGATATCATATGAAGTAATTTTATGTTATTCATGGAAAGCTAATCAGTTCTATGTTCAAGCTCAGTTCTATGTTCAAGCTCTTTACATTATAACATGAAATCAAATTACTGAACTTTTCCATACAGAAGAAATTTATCTTATTATATACATTTTTATTCATTCTAAATTTTACTACCAGGAATATAAATTTTCTAACGATAGTATATTTTTA
Organism: Molanna angustata; assembly: GCA_963576475.1. NCBI lineage: Eukaryota > Metazoa > Arthropoda > Insecta > Trichoptera > Molannidae > Molanna > Molanna angustata. The sequence continues at coordinate 2,031,070 of OY754977.1, read as the reverse complement.
TGTTAAGATAGACAAACTATTAATGCAATATGGTGAAGAATGCTTATGTTGTATGAAATATTTTAATAAAAACAGATAAATTTTGTTTTAAAGAGCGTTAGAGCATTTTGAAAATTTTGACTCGTGATATCATATGAAGAAATTTTATGATATCTATGAAAAGCTAATCAGTTCTAAGTTCAAGCTATTAATATTCTTATATTAATATGAAATCAAAGAACCGAACATTGCCAAACAAAAAAAAAATTCTCTTGTTACATATAAGTTTCATACAAAAATCCATTAAATAAAATATAATTTTTGAAACTGTTGAATATTTTTCTTTTAACATTGACCAACTTTGAATACAATTTTATGAAGATTCTTGGTGTTGTATAAATAGTTGAAACCAAATTAAAATATCTCTAATTTCCAGGTCGTGAGAGCATTTTTTCAGTTTTACACACAAACCATACACACAAACACATCACGACGAAACTCATAGTGTGCATTCTCTACATGATACCCATTGAAAAATTGATGTAAAAAAATACGCTTAAATTTTGCGAAATCATGACTCTCCCCTATTGCATAGTGTGGAGAGTAAAAAATAAATAATATGATCTGTAATCACTGGTTTTTATAAATAGCTTTCTAGCAAATTTGGATTTACAATTTCTACTATAATATGTACATGGGGGTTGCTATATTTGTTATAAACAAACCTTTGTTGATTTGTAAAACAGATTACACAATCATGTTTTGGTATAGTATTTAAATGAAATTTTCAAAACACATATTCCCAAAACCACGAAGATGTAAAGTGTTTTGAATATCGACGTGACTATTAAGACATCAGTGCCACGTTCACACAATCCACCATATTGCCAAATATCATATTGATGCAATTGCCACAAAACACAGCAACACATCAGACAAAATCATTTTCAATTTTTAACAAAATTGTGATTAACTTTTTCACTGTACAAAATCACTGCCAAATTTAATTTGATGCAATCGTCACATAATACAGCAACTCTTCAGATGTAATATTACTATGATTTTTATGGAACATTATATCTCAATTTATTATTGACTGTGTTGTACAAAGTTAGTATAATTTTCGCCAAACATCTTGAACGAGCTTCCGGTTGCGCATAGCGCAAATTTGTGTTTTTTGCTTCGTTGGTTTACGTGCAAATCGCCCCCCTTCTCGGCTAAAAGTTCAAGATGTTTGGCTACAATTCTACCAATTTTTAAAGTGATGCAATCAATAAGATATTTCACCATCATGATTTTAAGCATAATATTGATATTAAATTTCACAATATATGACTTAAACCATGAAGATGACATATATTATGTTTCGCCCTTAATACAGCAACTTAACAGACTTTATATATTATTTTATTGTGCCATTTGATGCCATTATTACAAAATGTAGCAACAGTTCAAGCATAATATTTATTTTATATTTAAAAATATTATAACCTGGACAATTGTCAATATTTTGTAATCGAAAAAATCTTTCCAAATTTTTTTATACTATCGAAAAACACCGAAACACCCCAACCAGATAATTTAATTTCATATAAAAAATACACATTTTATAGCAGTGCATCTCAAACCTTTTATATATTTTTTTTATAAAAATTGAATTTATTGACGACATTGTATCATATAATTTTTATGGGAATATACACAATATCTCCATACATACACACATACGATTGAGCTGTTTACTGACCTCCGCACTACCCTATCTTGACATACATGTTTTGTATGGAAAACAAAATATTGAATAATTTGGATTTAATGGTATGAATTCTTCAACTATATATACTATCGCCATCGACAGTCGGATCTCATGTGTTAAATGCAACTAGTATTATATGAATATGACGGACTTGTCTCATGACGGACATATTTCATATTTGTGTATCTGAGCATAATATTGATACAAATTTTCACAACATATATACCTAGAAACACAAAAATGTCAAATGTTACGCTTTTTATATATAGACGGTATCATTAATATGCATGTATTTTTAAAAACAGTATAATTTTGCTAATCTGCCACTAATGAAGACACAAGAATACTAGATTAGTGGAACATAGTAAAAAAAATCCAGTCTCAATCACCTAAAACGCCGTACATTCAGATTCAGAATGGATGGTGAACATCATTGATGAACTATGTTATGAGATGATACGAAAACGACAATATTAGAAAATATGATAAGCACTTTTTTAAGTCGGAGGTTTTCTTTTTAAATTAATTAATAAATTGCTCATTAAATGTGTCATAACAAACTATAATTCATTGTTCCTCGTTACAATAATGTATTTAGATTTACTTGTTTTGGTTTTTCTATGTCTATTTATTACATGTCCTAAACTGTCAAATAATAAGCGACAATCGCACTTTACAGGACTCGAATCAAGCTATGGCATCTCGATCTAAATTATAAATAAAGTAAAATTCAACAGGTTATGTTTTGACACTATAAAAAAGTAAATTACTTAAAGACGTATAGTTGATGATACTGAAGAAACAATAGAATCATGGATAAGAAACAAAGGCATTATATACTTTTATTTTATACTAGATACATATGTATCATATCTGAAAATATTTTCTGACACCAACTAGATAATTTAATTTTCTATAAAAAATATTAGCATTGTAGTAGTATATCTAATTTTGTTACTTACAATTTTTATAAAAATTGAATTTAGTGACGACATTGCTTTATACAATTTGTATGGCAGTCGCCTATACACAATATCTAAGAAGACTTAATAGTTTGATACTTAATCTCCAAACATACATACATACCATCATGCTGTTTTCATATTCTGATAGGAAAAAGGACTGACCTCCATACTGTCCTATCTTGACATATATACCTACATACATGTGTTGTATATAAAACAAAATATCTTAATATATTCTATAATCTGGATTTATGGGTATATATTTAGTTTGGTACTTATTCTTCAACTATACATACTATCACTATCGACAGTTGGATCTCATGTGTTACATGCAACAAGTATTTATAAAATTTTGGAATGTATATATTTTTTTCTTATATTATTGTTTGTACTGTGATAATGTATTTTGGTTGTCAATAATAAAAGCAAGTAAATGAAAAAATAATATGAGACACCCTTTTCAAATTAAAATTAAAATAAAATTTATTGCAAAATTCCAGTACAGACAGACAGACAGACAGACAGACAGACAAGTGAAGTTTAATAAAATTGAAATGGATCTAATGTACATACATAGACATATTCATTTAAAAAAAATAAATACAAAAATGTTAAATTTTGTCAAAATATCAAATGAATCAAGCTGAAAACAGTTTGAATATGCATTGTCATTGGGAATACACAACCTATGATTATGTGTGTGTATGTGTAACTGATTTATATACATATTTCACCATCACACTTTCAAGCATAATATTGATATAAATTTCACAACATATATACCTAAAACCGTGAAGATGTCATATGTATCAAAATATATAACGACGGTCATGAGTCCGCTCAATAAAGCTCGTATTATCAACAAAAGAAATAGAACTTTCCCTTCAATGATTTGTTTAGAATTTTTACTGTCCTAGATCCAAGACAACTGTTTTTGAAGTCTGCATTAATTCATTTCCAAAAGAATATACCTAATTTTGCATAGTAGAAGCCAACAAACGCGTTTCACTAGGCGAGCAAATGAACTGAACTTCTGTGTCTATAATGAAAACCTCCTTTGCACAGAGACGTTTTGGAGTCATTGCTCTTAGAACATTCAATAAGCTCGACAAAAAAATTAAGCAAACAGAAAATAGTCATGCTATTAAAACTAAATGAAGGAATGGCTCTTAGTATCGGGAAGACACATGTATAGGAGATTTTTCACTCATAGCTTTCGACACCATACTTTATTTTGCTCTAAGTACCTACATTAGTGCATTTTTTTATTTTTTATTTTCATTGTTATTTGTAATATTATCACTTTTTATGTACGATTGATGTTGACATCAAGTAATACAGTGTCACTGTCTCGAGATTTATTTATAAACAAACACAGAAGTGTTTGTTTATAAATAAATAAATAAATATATTTTAAGTTGTTCACACTGCCAAGATGCAATTGTCACATAATACAGAAACTTACTAATCATAATAATCATTTCAATTATAGATTTTTATATTTTAGTAAATTTCCTGTATTTTGTGAACTTTGAAATACTCCATAAATGCCATGTTGCAGAAGCTATTGATGCGATAAATGTAAAGTCATATTACGAAAACGAACCAATATTTAAGAAACATAATATTTTTAACTTTATTTTGATAGAATAATATTAAGAGGTTGACTGCTGCCAATGTACCTATTTTTTCAATTTGAAATTGCATCATTACTACAAAACGAATCATTTTGAAAAAAATGATTAGTTAGTTTGGGTATTAATAAAGAAAAATATACCTTAACTTTTTAATTATGTTCTGTATATATTCTTGTAGGAAAATAATAAGCATACCCCGATTTTTGACATTTACCTTAAATTTCTAAAAAACTATAAGGTATAGAGCATTATATTTTTTATCAATTAAAGAAGATCAAAATATCTGGAAAAATACGATGTAACGTTGCATTAATGCATCAGGTTAAGTTAATAAACCAAAAAAACTTTTATTTTGCAATGGTGCTGAATGGAAAATAAATGTTTTTTAGGTTTATTTACTAAACCTGAAGCATTAATGAAACGTCACATCGTATTTTTCTAGATATTTTTGTCTTCTTTAATTTAAAAAAAAGTATGTTGAACTACGCCTTATATTTTATTAAAAATATAAGATAAACGTTGAAAATCGGGGTATGCCATTATTTTTCTACAAGAATTTATACAGAACATCATCAAAAAGTAAAGATATATTTTTCTTTATTAATACCCAAAGTATCTAAATTATTTTTTTCAAAACGATTTGATAAGAAATATTGATGGTATATCAAATTGAAAAATAGGTATGTTGGCAGCAGTGAGCAGTCTCCCCCTTAACTTGAAGATCAATTCAACACTGTTTAATATATTTGAGAAATTTGATTTCAATTTGGGGTGTTTAGTTTTATATGCCTGCTTAATTATAAATACATTCTGAAATTTTAAAATTATTTGAATTATATTCCTTTCAAAATATTATGTTTCTTTTTTATATTTCAAATTTGTAAAATATTAAAATGCTGTTTAACAATAATTGTAAACATGAATTGAAATTGTTTTTTTTTTGTTCCAAAACGAAATTAATAACTTGTGTAAATAATAATTAAAGTTGAAATTAAGATTAAAAAGGATCATTGAAAGCAAAATAAATATAATATAAAGGCATTCTTACCTTTTATGTAGCTCCTTGAACTAAGTTTCACTTTGAAGGAATGTCTTGATTAATTAATTTTATAATTGTTTAAGATACAAAGACACATTATGTTATATTATAATTGAATTGTATGAAATGTGTCAATGTCTAATCAATATGAAATCTGAAGAAGAAATGATTCAGTCAGGATTTAGTCAATTCAGTCCAGTCTGAAACGGAAAGGAGAAAAAAAACTTATGCCCCACCAAAAGGTGTCAAATTATCTCCAGGGTGTTTCAATATTGACCCACCCATTATTCAATATCAATATATTTATCTTTTATCAAAAAATATCTTAAGTAAAATGCATTAATAGTTATATAGATATATATTCCATCTTTCTGTATTATACTCGTGCACCACATATTTTTCATACATAATATTAAAAATATAGTTTTTTCTATAATTTTCTTAAAAAAAAACAGCCTACTTTTTATTTTTTTTTACCTCATCAGTTATTAGTGAGGTCACCAATAACTGGCAGCTTAAGACAAAAAATCCCTTTTTGAAACAAATTTATTTCTTGAACAATGGCCAGATTTACACTGGTTGAAGTGTCCAGAGCGAGTTGATTACAAAATTTGTTTGACAGTGTTTAATGCTTTAAACAATCTAGCACCACTATACTTTCAAGAGCTGTGTCAGAGAAACGAGCTCTCTGAGAGGCATCTCAAACTCCGGTCATACGGATCACATAATAACAATTCCCTAAAGGAGTTGGACAGAGTTAACAAAGAGGCTTACTATGACGCCGCATCCGGAATCCCTAACCACTGTCTGAGATTTTTAAGCCACAATATTCTTTTACGCCCCATACTCCGTCTTCCCACGATCTTTCCCTCCACTATAAATTGTAGAAGGGCTTATCTATCACCACAGAATATGTGGCAAAAATATGATATGGTTGAATAATAAAAGTGCAATAAGAAAAAAATATGAATCAAATGATACCCCTTTTAAACCCAAAAAAGTTTTCATCCATCCATTTTCAGTCAATCAATTTATTTGTAGAAGAATATTGTTTCTGGTGTTTTTTTGTTTATTAAGTGTGTTGACGGAAAATTATTGGTGCCAGTTATGTGGCCCCTTTCTATAAAATTCAAACATCAATAGCTGGCATAAATAAATAAAATCACAAAAAATTAGAAATGAAACATCGTCATGGTCTTTGTTAAGATTTTTGCAGTATTTGCCAAAAATACACTTCGAATTTATGAAATTCCAACCATTCAAAAAAATTGTTATTTTGAACTAAATCAATGACATATGGAATCTTATTTGTACATTTTATGAAGTTATCACGTTGCATAATTTTATAGGGAAGCTAAGCTTTTATTATTCCAGTTTCACTGCCAGTTATTGGACACCTGCCAGGTATTGGTGTCCTCACCTTACTTAAACCTATTGGTCTGTAATTCATAAACTATGCCTCCTGAGATGACGAAGTCCAACTATCCTTCCATCTCTTGTGTGATCTTCCGTTTAGACGGCGACCAGAAGTGATTTCATTTGCTGCTATATACAAAAGTTTATCACTGTCCATTCTGGCTATGTAGTCCCTCCAATGTCTTCTTCTGGATCTACTCCACCGAACAATGTCCTCATTCCACATGTTTTTCTTCATGTTTACAAATAAACTCATTTTTGAAAGTGATTCACCTAAGGGTCCTTCATTTCCGTTGTCCTTAGGAGCCATTTGATCTGTGCAGTGTATGCTCACGTTTCCACAGCATAGGTCATGAACCTCACCTTACTATAATCCGAAAACCTGTAGCTCTACTGTGTATCTGCAAACTAAAATGGTTAATATCGGGTTCAATTCTGAAAATGCCATAAAATTTTAATGAAAAAATGACAAATTTACTATCATGTATCTTTTTGCTATTCTGAAGATTGAATAAAATAATCGAAATTAAAATGACAAAAGAACATCACTGGTGTATTATAAAATGGATATATTTTGAATTGACAGTTCTTTTTAATACATTTTTGTTTTTAATGACTTTAATGTTGATTAAAATTTCAATTCATCTTGAGAATTGAACCCATTATATTATTAATTTTGAATTTGTTGTAGTATTTATATGACTGTATTATTTTTTTTTAAAGAATGAATATGTCCTTGACAAGTACATATACATTCCTAAACTAAACACAGCATAAATAAATAGCTTGTACTATAGGTGAACGAAATCGGTCATGGCATGATTCGAAATCACGACCACTGGATTACTAGCTCAGCGCGCTAACTGCTCTGCCACCACCCATCTAAATTATTTTAGTTTGGTTTTAAAATAAAATTAAAAAATATATGTATAAATAAAAAATAGTTTACAAATAAACTCATTTTTCAATAGATGGCGTTCCAAAAAAAGGTTTCTTCGTTACCTCATAGTTTCGTATTATTCAGATGAATTGTTTACACATTATTCAAATATATAGAACTTTCAAAAATTACATTTATTTTTTATTTTATTTTATGGAATACAACAGCAATACAATAAAGATTTATACAAATATACAGAGATAATTTTTATGTTGCCAATTATAGTATTCTAAATATATTAAGTACATTCACATTTATTAACAACTAGTTGCATGTAGCACATGAGATCCAACTATCGTTAGCTATAGTAAGTATGTATTTTATTTTATTTTATTTTATAGAATACAACAGCAATACAATAAAGATTTATACAAATATACAGAGATAATTTTTATGTTGCCAATTATAGTATTCTAAATATATTAAGTACATTCACATTTATTAACAACTAGTTGCATGTAGCACATGAGATCCAACTATCGTTAGCTATAGTAAGTATGTATTTTATTTTATTTTATTTTATAGAATACAACAGCAATACAATAAAGATTTATACAAATATACAGAGATAATTTTTATGTTGCCAATTATAGTATTCTAAATATATTAAGTACATTCACATTTATTAACAACTAGTTGCATGTAGCACATGAGATCCAACTATCGTTAGCTATAGTAAGTATGTATTTTATTTTATTTTATTTTATAGAATACAACTGCAATACAATAAAGATTTATACAAATATACAGAGATAATTTTTATGTTGCCAATTATAGTATTCTAAATATATTAAGTACATTCACATTTATTAACAACTAGTTGCATGTAGCACATGAGATCCAACTATCGTTAGCTATAGTAAGTATGTATTTTATTTTATTTTATAGAATACAACAGCAATACAATAAAGATTTATACAAATATACAGAGATAATTTTTATGTTGCCAATTATAGTATTCTAAATATATTAAGTACATTCACATTTATTAACAACTAGTTGCATGTAGCACATGAGATCCAACTATCGTTAGCTATAGTAAGTATGTATTTTATTTTATTTTATTTTATAGAATACAACAGCAATACAATAAAGATTTATACAAATATACAGAGATAATTTTTATGTTGCCAATTATAGTATTCTAAATATATTAAGTACATTCACATTTATTAACAACTAGTTGCATGTAGCACATGAGATCCAACTATCGTTAGCTATAGTAAGTATGTATTTTATTTTATTTTATTTTATAGAATACAACAGCAATACAATAAAGATTTATACAAATATACAGAGATAATTTTTATGTTGCCAATTATAGTATTCTAAGATATATTAAGTACATACATATTTATGAAGACAGGATGGGAAAGGCGAGAGGTAGGGAGGGGAGTGGGGGGAAGCATCGACCACTAGAAACTCATATTACGATTTACCTCACGTGTCTCAATGTATGAATAATAATAAATTGAAATTAAGTTAAAGGGGCACAATTAAAAAGCACAGATTAAATATCCGACAAATTCACATTTTTTTTTTTGTATATACATAAAAACTTGAAGCAAACATATATATTGATAAGGGAACTCAATAAAAAGGCATAATTGGTGAATGTTGCACAAGCGCATAAAGTGATCACGTAAACCAGCCGATGACAGGTCGTAAGCTCTATAGGTGCCTGAGTTCCTGGTTCTTCCGCCCTCCCCCCCCCCCATTTTTTTTTTGGAAAATTACATCGGGTCTAAAATGACTAATCGGGATTTTTTACATACACTCCATCATGCCCAGCCTCTATTCGGGTATGCAAAGAGAACCGAGCGCTATACCTGCGAATTTTTGATTTATATGATTAACATTTTAGAATTTTAAGCGCCCTTTTTAAGACAACCGCCCTGACTTCTTGTTCCTGATTGTTCTATGATTTATCCGGCCCTGATTAGATTCTCGACAGGGAAAAAATCCAATGTTTGCGTATATGTCATTAAAAAATATATTTGATTTAAAAAATAGCGTAGATTTTGAACGTCCCTCTGTAGGCACATAACAAAGCTTATTTTTATCAGAAAATTTAATAAACAATATAATTTATTAGTGTTTTGGTCTCTGTACTTATGTTGGGTGTGGACAGAAGGGTCTTTGATTTTATTATTTTCATTTTTAACAATGTTTTTTATTCATTAATCTTGTTATGAGGTGTTATTTTTTAATGACTTGTTTGTTTTCACAATGGCTGAATGAATTACTGTCTCAAGTTTCTATTGCAGTTGTGGAGGTAATTAAGATAAAGGACCAGAATTATTTTTATAACATTAGTGTGTAGTGTAGGTACCTACACAGACCTTATAACATACAAGTGGGCTCCATAGCTGCAATTATTTGAATGATTTATGGATTAAAACAAACAGTGTTTATTTGATAGTTGGGATGTGACCAACACCAAAATATTTTACAATTAAATTTTTTAATAATGTCCTTACTCCATACTTTTATAATATTTTCACAAACTATGTTTTATTTCTTTGTAGAAACCACATTATTGAAATTAAAATATTGACCGGTTTTGGAACTAACCGTTCCCTCCTTAGGCAGATAGTCTTCCTTTAAGCGCATCTTTACACTCTGTGTTAGTTGAAAATCTGTTTGAGGAGGATATGGTTAGTTACGAAACCGGTTGAATTTTCAATTTCAATTACGTGGTTTATACAAAGTAATAAATTATAGTTTATATTTTTTTTTACATATTTTACCACAAAGTTAATAATTTAATATTTGAGAATTTTATAATATTTGATTGTCGTGGCGTAAGTGGTAAACTATATGACGTCGGTGCCAGTATCGCAGGTTCGATTCCCGGCAGAGGTGAAATTTATTAATATTTATTTCTTGCTTCTCTGGGTGCCTAGTCAATCCGTCAATTTAGCGATAGTATAGAAAAGAAAAGATAACTTGACAAGTTACAGGCAACTGTCACTTCCATAGATTTAGGAAACTCTGGTCAGTTGGATGAGGTTGCCGTATGACAACTCGCCACCTGTATGAACTCTGGATCTTCTGCCTTCCGCGCTTCTCATTATGATGAGGTTCTTAAGGTTAGCAGAGGCTCCTGGCAATGTTTCCAAAATACATCATTCTATTAATCGTCAAAACTACGGATTTTGGCGAGAAGATTACGGACAGTGAGTTCTAATATGATAGAGTGAGACAGGTTGACTTTTTTCTATTCATAATTATTAAAAGAGCCCATTGACTCATGACAATAATATACATATAGTTAACATTGTTATTCTAATATTATAGTAGTTGTTCATATACCTACAGCAACACTTAAAAAAATATCAATAAATAAACTCATTATGATTTATGGATGTTATATCTTATATGATGGATTATCATAATATGTTTTAGAAAACTATAATTGGCAATATAAAAATTATCATTGTATATTTGTATATATTTTTATTGTTTGCTGTTTTATTCTATAAAATAAATAAAATAAAATAATATTTTACTTCAGTTCTTGATACAAAGTCTGGTTTTCAATTCCCCTTGGAATGCTTTTTCGTTCATAGTTTTTAGTTGTTCTGGTAAATTATTGTAGTCACAGTGTCCACAGTCACATTATTCTTTTGTGTCCAATTTTTATTGTAGCTTCTCAATTACAAAATAATTATTACTGTAGCTTTCTCAGTTACAACGTAATTTTTAGTGTAGCTTTCTCAGTTACAACGTAATTTTTAGTGTAGCTTTCTCAGTTACAACTTAATTTTTAGTGTAGCTTTCTCAGTTACAACGTAATTTTTAGTGTAGCTTTCTCAGTTACATAGTAATGTTTTTGTATGTGTGTTGTAGTTGTGGATTTGTGTTCTTTTCTAAGTTTTAATTCAGGGTCTTCTATTTTTCCTATTTTTAAATTGTGTATTAGTTTTAATGTTTCGTACTGTACCATCTTCTGTATGTTTTGTTATTGAGTTTCTTTGGTGTATAGACATTTTGACGATTTGATTCTCTCCATGGAATATATAATTAAAAAATATATATTGCCTTGTTTACCAATTAGTATTTTAAGTATCTCATCATGAAGATTCACTCAGTGAATGAAACAACATTAAAGTTTGTTTGTTTATATTATTTGTTTGTGCTATGTGACACCCCTATCTGTAAATGTTTGATGTGGTAACCCTGTGTCTTGCTATGATGTAATATAGGTACCTATATTTGTCACAGAGGCAAAACAATATGGTATCTACATAATATTTGGTTCTACATATATAATACTTATTATGTATGTGATATATGTATACTTCAAGGCAAAGCTCATTGTTTGGGACCATTTTAAGATAAGAACAATCAACTTCCAAGAAACAATTAGAATATTTGAGCTTTGGGTTACAATCCTTGTTTTTTTTTTTTTATATATTTGACAATTCAAGTTGTTTACAACATGAAACCAACGGGGACAATAATAACTCTGTAAAGAATATACATATGTATGTATATATAGGTATAATATATGTTTACTAATCAGTTACTATTGTTACTAATACAGACCCTTCTTTTCCATTGGTCATTTTGGGCAAGTGCAAAGGAACCACATTACATGGGACCACCCAAATTTCAGCCAAAAAATTTGGTACAAGGTGTAACACTCAATACAAAATATATATATATATTTTTTTTTATTTGTAACATAATAATTTATATATAAACTAGCGGATCCGACAGACATTGCCCTGTCCGAACTATTTGTGAAACAATAAAATATACGTAACATATTATATTTGAAATTTGAACCATATGGATGTTATTATTCGCTGAGCTAACATACATTTTCTTATTCGATGAGCCGCAACACTTCATTTGATTTCGTATATAATTGCATTACAGCATATATGGTCTGGACACGGAAACGAACGAATTGTTATATCGACGCTTGAAAGGCAACCTTTCCTATGCGACATCAAGTAAACTTTACAGGAGAGTGAAATGAAGTTTTTTTTTGGGAAAAAAATTTGTAGAATTTCAATACAATGTTGTACTTATTTGAGTAATTTAAAAAGTCTTGGACATATAATTTTTTCGGCTATTTAACTGTATTAAAATAATTAACCTGGGGGGCAAGTCTGGTTGCTTATTTACCCAGGGTATGGAATCATTCCATTTTCTAAACCTCATGGCAAGTCCCGTCTTGGGTTTTGGTGAGCGAAATCACGATTTCACGGAGATTCCACGAATTAGTACCAAATGGCAAGTCCCGTTCAGGGTAATCGAAAAGATTCCATCGATAATCGGGGTTTTGATTTCGCTTGCAAAATAGGTGGTGTTTTGCGAGCTGTCAAATTTGTTCAATGTTTAAAATGACGAATCTTTTATATATTTCAGAAAAGTGCATCAACTTTTTACGAAAGTATACAAATAAAACATTAATGTTTCATTCAAAATTATTTGTTTTGATCCAGAAAGGTTATTTGTGTGAAAAAAGACCACTTTAGTGTAGCATGTTTTTTGGTGTTTTTTTTTGCGTATTTCTCTCGTTGGTTTGATTGATGAATGAGAATTTGTGTTTTTAGTTGATTTTTGCGAATATTAAAATAAATAAGAAGTAGTATGAATTTGTATAAGACATATTTATTATAAGATAAGTGGTCATTATTATTCACAAAAAATCGCTACAATGAAGAATTGATGACGAAGAAGAAAGAAAAGTTCGTTTTCAATACTAGACTTGTAGGTACATACATATAGGTAATCTAAGATGCCGCCAAATTTATGAGTCGTTTCGCCGCGGAGGATGCACGGGCGCGGAGGTACACGTTGCTGTCAGTGTAAAGACGGAAAAAATGTTCGAGCCAGTTCAACGAGTATAAAATCAAACCATCTGACTCCAAATATTATCCGGAGATATCTAATTTCAACGTTAAAAACTGGTAAACGTAAAATACTCTCTAGTGGTGAAAACAAATTAGTTGTACCTAATTTGAATTTGTTTTGCAACTTTCTTTCCTGTGCGGTGAGATGTCAAGATTCACAAGCATAATGTCATTATGTACACATTAAGAAGCCAGCATTTGGTCTTTATGGAGAATACTGTAGAGTTCCAGGTACTTCTCATGTTTGTTGAAGACAGGCCTGCTTTACCCAATTTGGATTGCCGATGCTTCCGTCCCTTGTCAACTGAGCAGCGAGATATTTAAAGGACTCAACATTTACTGTAATGTCTCCATCTACTGTCTAGCATTAGTGCAGAAGTCGTTGCACATTACATTGATCTTCACAACACTAATTTTTAGCCCAACGCTTCATGAGTGAGTTTATAGGTTCTCGGTGGTGACTGAACCAGTCAGAGTGCATATCACTGACTTTTACTCGACGTTTGCTGCCTTTGTGCAAATATTCAATTATCCTCACAATTTTGTCTGGTATGCCATATGCAGAGAAAATCCCCCATAAGCTTGGTCAGTGAGGACTGTCAAAAGTATGAAGCTATAATACTACTAGTCAAAAGCTTTTTCATCTACGAAGCAACACGCTAGGGAACTTTGACTCAATGCTTTGTTGCAGAAGGCACCTGAGATTATGTTCTGCGCATGACTTCCTAGGAATAAAACAGGGTTTGTAGGAATATGAGATGAAAATATCACTTTTTATTATTTAAATAAAGTAGATAAAAAACTACATAACATGTATTTGTACTTAACTCCATTCAAACGTTTATATAAAAATTCAAAATATTCTACAAAACTATCTTTCATTAATGAATATAACGTTCTCTTAAACTAAGCATGAATCCTATAGGTGAACAAAATTGTTTGCGGCAGGGCGCAGTTTAAGCTTGGTATCACTGGATTACTAAGCCAGTGCGATGCCTGCTCCAACACAAACTTATCTTCAATCGATTATTTTTTTAAAGAATAAATTTGTCCTTGAAACAAGTACATATACATCTTCATATGTTCCCTTAATAAGCATAAATTATGCTTGTGTTAAAGGTGAACGAAATCTGTAGAGACAGGATTCGAACTCGTCTCTTAATTCATGGAATAAAGTACAAATTGATAGCAATTACTGTCTAACATTATAGAGAATAATTTGACAATACTTACATTATGCAATTTCATGTGCTCTGATCAGAAGCTGACATTTATCGTTGGAGGTATACAAGATTTTAACAATAAAATTAGATATGGGATTTAAAATAAAAATACATCTTAAAATTATTAATTATATGTATATTAACAATTGGATTACATCTTAAAAATATTATTTATTATATGTATATTAACAATTGGGTTTCTTCAAATTGAATGCTACTCAAATACCTCATTACCTGCTTGATAAATCTTGAAATCACAATACCTATAAGCATCAAAATCTGTGATGTAGAGAATCTAATAGGTTACGGATACATTTTTTGTTAGCATGTTTTGTATACATGTCTTATATTCACAAACCCTTAAAATATTTAAATCCATGTAACACAATAATGAATATAAATAAATATATAGACCTTAGACCATAAACCAATTCATTGAAGCTCCATACTAAAAACAATAATCCAAATTCTGAATGAAAAAAGCTGCCAGATTTTGAATAACTATAAAATATGTTTCATACTCAGTATTAAAAATAACTGTTTCATTAAGCATTTAATATTAAGAGATTGAAACGTGTTGATATAGTTGTGATCCCTCCACATATTACACTAAACACAAATATTAATAAATCCCTGTATGTTTTATATCTACTAACAATCTTTTACTATTTATATTTGTAATTAAAATCATTCACAATTTTATTTTCACACAAAATTACTGTAGAAATCTACGTATGTACATAATGTACAACACATAATGGTAATACAAGAACTCAAGACATATTTCAAGAATATATAAAAAACTTTCATATACCTACACCTTAATTTTTTTAATCAAAGCAACACAAAGCAACACAAAACAACCACTTTAAAAAAGCATAAGTAAATCTAAATTATGTTATGAATATACATAAATATATAGACTTTACATCATAAACAAATTAATTCAAGTTTCATATTTAAAATTCAACAATAACAACATCTAAATGAAAAATATATATATTTTTAATATTTTTTAATAAATATTAAAAAAAACTTAAGATGTACTACAACAATGTTGATATTTTTTATAGAAAATTAAATTATCTAGTTGGTGTGTTTCAGATTTTTTCGATATTTTTAAAAACTTATAAAAAATATTTTTCTTAATAAAAAATGTTTAAGAATTCCTGGAATTTATTTGAAAAAATAAATTTGAGATTTTTTATTTATCTTTATTCATACCAATTTTCAGCGTTCGAGCTTTTATGGTTTCTGAGATATATGGAAAAATAAAGTAAAATTCAAAATTTGATAACCCCTGACTGAAACAAAAATTCAAAATTCTGAGTATAAAAGTTTTGTAGGCCTATTACTGTTTATATATTCTGAAATTTTCGGCTCTGTAAATTGAGTGGATCAAAAGTTAATAGGGGCACACACACACAGACACACGAAATGTTCTACTCCGAATTCTAAGTAAATCTGTATATGGAACATATATGCTGCGAAGCCAATAAATAGGTGTTTTTTTTTACTTCAAAGTTGGAAAAACCGTCAAAAATATAGACCCTGCATACAATCTCGCGTATCCTGGCTTGAAACATAGAGAACAAAGTTCTCTTGAACAGATCGACAGTTGGAATACTTACTATAACTAAGTGAAATACACTTGAAAATTTCAAAATAACGGAACGCAAAACCACTCTTAATGACGTATCATACTCGAATGTCGTATTTAGAGAGATGTTACCGATGCTCAAGTGTTGATTTTCGCACAAGAGTAGCATATGAGTAGTATCTATGCGCCCAAATTGCTTTTTTTTATTCACGTAAAACTATCCATGCGACATTCACGCTCATTCAGTATTTAGGGTAAAATTATCTATGCGACATCATTAATATCGAAAGATATTAAGTAAAAATACCCATGCGACATTTAAAAGCATCTCAAGAAATCGGGTAAGATTATCTAAACTACGTTATAGACATTAAAATTTTACAAGTTAAAATATCTAAACAACGATATTTTTTTAATTTATTTCAGGTTAAATTGAATATATAACTTTAAGTAAAATTATTGCATCGGGTAAAATTATATATCCATATTAACTTAAAATAATTATGCCCTGTTAAAATACATAAATGTCAATAGTTATATATTCTTATATAGGTAAAAAGGGGTAACAACAAAACAATAAAATTAAAAATATAGGAAAAAATTACTAAGTCAAAAATGAAATAAGCTTGAATGTCCTAACCATTATCGATCAATGAAATCACAATTTTTCTGTCGTTTAGTAAGCACAATATTGAGGAATTGAATGAAATTGTATTGTAACTAAGCGACAATAAAAATCGTCATAGGACTATGATACCCAGACCAAACGACGCAGAAAAATTAGCCGGTTTCAATGGTATATATAACTCAATATCGGCATATTTGTCGTTTGGGAAAGATTGCCTTTCAAACGTCGATATGAATAATACCGAAAAAGAGCGAAAAGAACTTTAAATATCAAAAAAAGCCAAACTACGACGCAAGTGACAGATTTCTTAGTGATGTCAGATGGAAAAAACTAAACATTTCCAATTCGACATTAGCGCCACCTATTATAATTTATAGTTATAAAAAATCATATTTTTCATTTTCCTTTTATTATATTAATGTTTAAAATTCCATTTTGTGAATCTAAACCATTCAGGGACTAACACAAACACACACAACATATTTCATCAAAACCGGTTCAGCCGTTTAGAAGGAGTTCAGTGACATACACACATACAGAAGAATTATATATATAAAGATTATATATCAAAGTTTAACAATACAATTTTTTTTTACAAAAAAGATACTTAAAAACTAGATGCGACGTAAACTGCTTCACTAGGTTAAAAACCTGTTCTGAAGCAGGTTATAATTATATAAGTATATGGTTTAGGTGCGCGTGTGTGTCATTGTATGTTAACATAAAGTAGTTTATTTATCATTGTCTTGTCTGTTTTTTTTTACCTACTTTTTAATCCACATTTAAAGCTATTTATATATTTTTTTTCTTCAATTCAATTGGAAGCAAATTGAAAATTTTTACTCCAATTATACGATTATTTGTTTTTTGCAGATTGTAGCTCGCGGTCGTCGTCAAGGAGGTGGTTACGGCCAACGTTGCACTCCTGTGTCCTTGGACTCTTACAGTCTCGACAATGTCTCCGTGTCAGGCTCCACCAGAAGGAAGGCGAGGAGATCTTCCAAGAGGTCTTACGGGAACCCTGCTTATGATGAATCTGTGAGTTCATTGTACTTATTTTAGTTGAGTTTTAGGATTGTTTCGAAAGTGTCGATAGCTTATTTATTCTTAGACATATCTGATACATGGAGCTCAGAACATTGACACTTTCAATAAATTAGGTTAATTACTAAAGAGTACTATGTTTTACATAGCTTACAATGAAATGATTGCACCCTTAGGGTAATCTTGTGTCACGAAACGGCACTTTATAATATTAGTGCCTTTTCACATGATCCGGTTGCCGGGTAACCAGCAGCGAAGTGTATGGGCATGTATGCCAGTGCGTGTGAAAGCTACCATGTGTGCCCCATAGAATTATAATAGTATAGAATACTCTTTAGCCTGCAGTAAATGAGACTGCTTTATGTTGACTAATTTGGTCAACATTTTGCTACGAGCATTGAGTAATCATTTGGCCGTCTACGTGATATGTTCTCTAAATAGGGAATTTTTTAACTTCTTGCAAAATTATTTACGTAATAGTTAGCAAAATAGCGAAATTACTTGCTAAATTATAGCAGAGTCATACATTTATTGACACGAGCCGACCAATAAAACGGCTTCACTTTTTCAGCGAGGTATTGTATGGGAATGAGTATTCTATAATTTTATTATTATTCTATGGTGTGCCCATACACTTCGCTGCCAGTTACCTGGCGCCGGCTACCCGGCAAACCAGATTGTGTGAAAGGCATTTATTATATGTTACTATTATTTTACATATGTGATAAAAAGTACCTAGCTCACAAAATAAGTTTCATTGTTTCTGTAAGACTATCAAGCATGTTTATTTATCAATTTGAATCAAATATTTTTTTTTTTAAATAAAAAATGAATATGTCCTTGTTAAACAAGTACATATACATCTTCCTACGTTCCCTAAAAAAAACATAAATCCTTGTGCTATAGGTGAACGAAATCGGTCGAGGCAGGATTCGAACTCGTGACCACTGGATTACTAACCCAATGCGCTAACCGTTCTGCCATCGACCCATTTAAATACAATATTTAACTTTAAAGCGGTGCTTTAAAGTTGTTTAAAGTATAGAAATCCAAATCTTTGAAAATTCTATATATTATGTTGAATAGTAAATTTACACTGCTTGAAAATAAGCTAAGAACACATCACCATCTATTGAATTACAACGTAACTTTTTTGTAATGCTATCTATTGAGATATTGGTTGGTAAACGATGAAAAGTACAATCCTTATACATAATATTTGCTATAAATGCTGAAATATTAATAATCAACAAATAAGTACCTACCTAATTACGGTACAAATATTTTGTTAAATACCACTTGCTTAACATATGTTTCAATATTTCAGGGTGCAACATCCCATCCGATGCAGTTTGCTGCGTTGACCAACTTTTCTCTGGACCAAGAGTCAATGGTCAGCGAATTCAACGAGATCCCCGTGATAACGGTCAGAGCCGACGAAGTCCCTCCGGGGTGTGAGTCTAAAAACAGATTCTCCAATGTGATTCCTCTACCAGAGACCAGAGTGTTCCTCAAGATGATACCGGGAGATGACACATCTGACTATATCAATGCCAACTACGTCAGGGTAATGTTTACATTTTTTTAAGGCTAGAGCTATTTACACGACTCAACCATAGAAAATGTCTCTTTTTTTCCTGCGCAAAATAATAACCATAGAAAGCGCAGATAAATCAATTTTTAAAAATATTTACCTTTGTCATTTCATTTAATAGCAGTAAATGCACAAAAATGCAACATAGAAACTCACTTTAAGAAAAAAAAAATTATATTGCCATCTTATGACCTAGGTACATTTAAAGCTTTATCTAAATCATTTTTTCTATGAGATCTACAACAGAATTGTTATATTTATGGAATCGACAGTGGTTTATCCAATTTTTTCGATTTTCTTGAAATGTATCTGTTCATTTAAATAGATGCAACCTCCCGATAACTTAATTCACATTAAAGCAGGTGTGGGGGAAAAATAAAATAGATTAAAATTCTTTTACCTTATTCACCTGGACTGAACTTATTAAAAAAAACTTAGCAAAACCATTTGGTGGAACTTCTCCCCTTTCACGAGGCTATATCAAATATTTTAGAGATAGAGAAATGTACAATGGAATATTTATTGTAGGAGAACCGGGAAATCAAGGCACTTACAGGGCTTACGACCTGTCATCGGCTGGTTTACGTGATCACTTTATGCGCTTGCGCAACGTTCACCAATTATGCCTTTTTAATGAGATCCCTATCAATTCAATTTTGAATGTTCTATATATTGTAATACTGAAATTCTTTTCGCTTGAAAATAAGGAATTTTTACTACAGCCATCTATGGGTGATATTATGAACAACAATCTTATTATTTTTGATTTATTTTGTTGTAACGCCATCTATTGAGAGAATTAGTTTTTTGTAAATAATGTTTTTTTTGTTTTTCTTTTCTTTGTTTGTGATTATTATCAAAACCATTTAGTTTTCTTAAATCTTTTTAAGTATTTGACAATTTATATGAATTAAGCAAATAAATAATAAATTTTGTTAAATGTAAGTATTTTAATTGTTTTTTTCTAGGTACTGCCTTCCTGACCAGCCAGCTGGTTAAAAATTATTTGACCAACACCAATTTAGTCATCTTACTTTAATATTTTAGTTACTTTTTTTTTAATATGGCTCATGCCAGTCGCAATTATAACTAGAAACAAACCTGACCAACCTATTTTTACCAAACTTTTGTAGGTTAGGTTTAAAAAATCGGTGTACATCCTTGGCTATCCTGGCTGGTCAGGGAGGCAGTACCTTTTTTCTATGGCTTGTTAGCTATTATTTAGTGAACATTTTTAATTATGAGAAAAAATATTTCATCTGAATATAATAACTAATAGCTACTTTGGTTATGTCCTCTGTTTGATGAACAAATTTACATTTTCTTTATTTCATTTTGGGTATTTTAAGAGCCGAACATAAACCTAAGAACTTTTAAAAAAAAATTGGAAACAATATATTTGTCATGAGAATTCAGTTCTTTCCAGGTTCTGGGCACTAATTATTTTGATTTTATAAATTTAAATATTTGTAAAGAGAGTAGAACTAACTTAAACCTATCTGACAACTCTGCTTCAGATTAATTTCTTCATATTCATGTCTTTTATTTATTTCCATTGTCAGGGTCCAAAGAATTTGAAGAATTACTACATTGCCTGCCAGGCCCCGATGGCTGCAACCGTCAACGACTTCTGGAGAATGGTTTGGGAGCAAAATTCCAGAGTGGTGTTGATGCTTACTGAATTCATGGAAAATGGAGTGGTACGTTCATTGTTTTATATTATTGTCTTTTTGACATCAGTTATTTTCATCCTGTACAAGTTTATTGCTAAATATGTAAATCTTCCATTTAACTAATGTTTCTAATTCAGAAATCATATCATCCGTAAATCCATCCGGACACTTGAATTTGTCAGTTTGTTTGTGAATAGATTTTAAATTATAATTTTTCATTTTCAAGCAAGATCCATGTTATTATTTAACATTTTGTCAACACATCCATGTAAAATTAAAAGAAGTGAACATCAAATGGATACACAAAGTCAATATTAAATATTAATGACGTTCTGAAGAATTCTGTATTGAGATAGAAAGTGTTAAAAATTGATACACAAAGTCAATATTAAACATTAATGACGTTCTGAAGAATTCTGTATTGAGATAGAAAGTGTTAAAAATTGATACATAAAGTCAATATTAAACATTAATGACGTTCTGAAGAATTCTGTATTGAGATAGAAAGTGTTAAAAATTGATACACAAAGTCAATATTAAACATTAATGACGTTCTGAAGAATTCTGTATTGAGATAGAAAGTGTTAAAAATTGATACATAAAGTCAATATTAAACATTAATGACGTTCTGAAGAATTCTGTATTGAGATAGAAAGTGTTAAAAATTGATACACAAAGTCAATATTAAACATTAATGACGTTCTGAAGAATTCTGTATTGAGATAGAAAGTGTTAAAAATTGATACACAAAGTCAATATTAAACATTAATGACGTTCTGAAGAATTCTGTATTGAGATAGAAAGTGTTAAAAATTGATACACAAAGTCAATATTAAACATTAATGACGTTCTGAAGAATTCTGTATTGAGATAGAAAGTGTTAAAAATTGATACATAAAGTCAATATTAAACATTAATGACGTTCTGAAGAATTCTGTATTGAGATAGAAAGTGTTAAAAATTGATACACAAAGTCAATATTAAACATTAATGACGTTCTGAAGAATTCTGTATTGAGATAGAAAGTGTTAAAAATTGATACATAAAGTCAATATTAAACATTAATGACGTTCTGAAGAATTCTGTATTGAGATAAAAAGTGTTAAAAATTGATACACAAAGTCAATATTAAACATTAATGACGTTCTGAAGAATTCTGTATTGAGATAGAAAGTGTTAAAAATTGATACATAAAGTCAATATTAAACATTAATGACGTTCTGAAGAATTCTGTATTGAGATAGAAAGTGTTAAAAATTGATACACAAAGTCAATATTAAACATTAATGACGTTCTGAAGAATTCTGTATTGAGATAGAAAGTGTTAAAAATTGATACATAAAGTCAATATTAAACATTAATGACGTTCTGAAGAATTCTGTATTGAGATAGAAAGTGTTAAAAATTGATACACAAAGTCAATATTAAACATTAATGACGTTCTGAAGAATTCTGTATTGAGATAGAAAGTGTTAAAAATTGATACATAAAGTCAATATTAAACATTAATGACGTTCTGAAGAATTCTGTATTGAGATAGAAAGTGTTAAAAATTGATACACAAAGTCAATATTAAACATTAATGACGTTCTGAAGAATTCTGTATTGAGATAGAAAGTGTTAAAAATTGATACACAAAGTCAATATTAAACATTAATGACGTTCTGAAGAATTCTGTATTGAGATAGAAAGTGTTAAAAATTGATACATAAAGTCAATATTAAACATTAATGACGTTCTGAAGAATTCTGTATTGAGATAGAAAGTGTTAAAAATTGATACACAAAGTCAATAAAACATTAATGACGTTCTGAAGAATTCTGTATTGAGATAGAAAGTGTTAAAAATTCTGATGGATGGAAATGGCTATATAAAAATTGTATTTTATTTAAGTATTTCATTTCTATTTTTCAGGAAAAATGCTACGAGTATATCCCTCCATCTGAAGTATCAGACAGCCGTCGAATATTTGGTGATTACCAAGTTGTGGTGAAGAAGCGTGAGATCCGCGACAAGTACGTCATATCACAGTTGCAGCTCAAGTCCCTTCTCACCAGGACATGGCGGGAGATCACTCACATGTGGTACTTTTGGCCGGCCAAAGGCGTCCCTGAAGAGTGCCACTCCATCATTGCGTTCCTCATCGAGGCCAGGAGCTATCTCAAGGCTTCGCAGAACGCCAAAGAGTTCGACGAGGAGGGTCAGGATTCCCTGATAACGCACAACGGGACGATGAACCTCGCCATGGACATGGAGGAAGTCTCCAACGAAGACGGCGAGATCAACATCTACAACGTCCAGAGGGGCGAGAAGATGAAGAATGCGGCTCCGAAGAATGGGACGATGACCAGAGGCGACGGAGGCAACAGAAGCGGCCCTCTGGTGGTCCACTGCAGTCCGGGAACGGGTAGAACGGGGGCTGTGATAGCCTGCGACGTCGGAATCAGAGATTTCGAGATGTCCAGAACTGTGGATGTACCAAAGACTGTATATAAGATCAGAAGGGACAGAGCCAACAGCGTCCAAACTAAAGATCAATATGTTTATATATACAAGGTTAGTTTCATATTTTATTCATTATATTTTTTATTGTGAGGAATCGGCTTGAAATAGTGCTTACACTCTTTTCTATTATTGTTTTCGGATGTCCCATAAGAGCCGGGTAATCGAAAATACAACAGGCAACAATAACATCTCACATAGTTCAGCAATGAGGTTTACCACCCATTCTGATGTTTTGCCTTATTAGGTGAAACGAGACATACATGCATGTGTCGCGGCATACACGTATCTAGACAAGCAAAGCTTATTGTACATTTAGCAATAGTTGTCGATCTTATTGATTTCCAATGACTAGACTAATCAAAAATTGGATGCAAAAATCATAAATGTCTCTTTGAAGAATATAATATATTATGTTGTAAAATAGAAAAATGATAATATGTAAAGAAAGCTTTATATACTAGTTTGACTGTAAGAATTTTGTGAAATATGATTGTATGATGACAATGTGGGTTGTATTAGGGGTGTGTTTTTAAGAAAAATATAAGAAAATACTTCATTGAAACTGTGATTGATTTAAATCGAATAATAAAGTTGAAAATAAATGCTTTATAATATATTTAATTCTTTGGTAGCTTTATAATATGTCATGGATTTTATTATTATAAGTTTGGAGTGGGACCCTACGCCCCCGCACTGCGACCATGTTGATCTATTGTGCACCTCCCTTTAGGGATGTCATTTCAATAGCATTCCGGTTTCTTGGATAAAGTCCCATATTTTGCAGATTGAGATGCCTCCCATGTCCCTGGGTCTTAGTATAAAGGCTCCCAGATGTCTGTGCCTGGATTCCATCAGTGCTGGACACTCGCAGATTACATGTGAGGCTGTTTCTTCCTCTTGTTGGCACCTTCTACAGTTTGGTTCATCAGCGATCCCCATTATGTAATGATGTCTTTTCAGATGGCAGTGACCAGTGAATAAACCAGTCATTGCCTTTAGTTGTTCTCTGCCAAGATTTAGCAGCTTCTTTGTCCTTTTCTTAGAGGGCCCTTCGATGAATTCCTTTGCCTGTCGCTGTCCACAACTGGTCTTCCAGAATTCGCTGTGCTGGATTGTTATCCAGTCTTTAATTGATCTTTTAATCGTATTTGCAGATAGGCCAACTGCAGGTTCAGGTCCTATGAAAGGTTGCCCTGATCCCTTTTTGGCTAGCCTATCTGCTCTCTCGTTTCCTTCTATACCTTTATGACCAGGTACCCATACTAGATGTATTCTATTGTGTTTCCTTCTATACCTTTATGACCAGGTACCCATACTAGATGTATTCTATTGTGTTTCCTTCTATACCTTTATGACCAGGTACCCATACTAGATGTATTCTATTGTGTTTCCTTCTATACCTTTATGACCAGGTACCCATACTAGATGTATTCTATTGTGTTTCCCTAGCCTTTCAAGGTACATTAGACAGTCCCATACCAGTTTTGATGTAACTTGGTATGATTCTAAGGCCTTAAGAGCTGCCTGGCTGTCTGATAAAATATAAATGTTCCCATTTTTGTAGTTCCTATTTATATTCTCATATGCACATTCTGTGATTGCAAATACTTCTGCCTGAAATACAGTTGGGCATTGTCCAAGACTACATGAGAAATTAATCTTGGTTCCCCAGCAATGCCCCCCTGCTCCAGTGCCCTCGCTGGTCTTTGATCCATCAGTGTACCAGATCAATCCCTGCTTATTTGGTTTGTATTCTTTTTTCCCATCCCATTCTTCGTACGTGGGGTAACTGACTGTGAATGGTTTTTGGTAGTGATATCTTGGTAACATTTTGTCTGAATTCATATGCATTAATGAATCCAGTTCTTTGTTCCCACTGAAATTTGTGTGGCCATAGCCTAAATATTTAAGGCTCCATTGGTCATTACAAACTAGTCTGTATAGTCCGAGCCTCGCCTCTGCCTCGATCATTATTTGAAGGGGTGGGAGGCCAAGAAGGACCTCTAAAGCAGCTGTTGGTGCTGTTCTTATTGCACCTGTAATTCCCATACATGCAAGTCTCTGTAACCTACTTAGTTGGTTCCTGCAGGACACAAGTTCGGTTCTTGGCCACCATACCAGAGCAGCATATGTGATGGTTGGTCTGATTATGGTGGTGTAGATCCAGTGCAGGGTTTTGGGTTTAAGCCCCCATGATTTACCAAAGGTTCTTCTGCATGCCCAGAAAACTCTGCTAGCTTTATTTGTTATGTGATTCACGTGTTGTTTCCAGTTTAGTCCCTTATCTATTATAACTCCAAGGTATTTAACCTGGTCGCTAGGTGTGATCTGTTTTCCAAAAAGAGTTGGTGTAATAAACCCTTCTAGTTTCCTCTTTTTGGTGAATGGTACTAGGACTGCTTTATTAGGATTAATTTTCAGTCCTACCTCTTTGCACCATTCTTCTACTGTCTGGATGGCTGACTGAGTTACCTCCGAGACTGTTCTTGGAAATTTTCCACCTACAATGATAGCAATATCATCTGCGTAGCCTATGGCTTTAATCCCTTTTTCTTCGAGCTTAACAAGAAGTTCATCCACCACCAGGGTCCAAAGTAGGGGTGATAAAACCTCCCCCTGAGGACAACCCCTGTTAGTGGATGCCCTAATCGTCTCACCGAAGAGGGTTGCTGATACTATTCTATCTTCAAGCATTTTTTTGATCCATCTAATTATAGTGTTGTCAATACAATGCCTATTGGCAGCCTTGGTGATGACTTCATGTGAGGTTTGGTCAAATGCTCCCTCTATATCAATGAATGTCCCAAGTGCTAGTTCCTTGTAATATAAGGATTTTTCTATGCTCAGTACTATTTCATGTAGTGCTGCTTCTGTGGATCTTCCCGGTTGGTACGCAAATTGATGTCGGTGCAATGGTATTTTTTTCAGTGCTCCCTCCTTTACGTGCCTGTCAACCAGTTTTTCCATTGTTTTGATCATAAAGGAGGTTAAGCTGATCGGTCGAAAAGCTTTTTCCTCTGTGTAGTTTTCTCGTCCTGGTTTTGGGATGAAGACTACTTTAACTTGTCTTCAATTTTTCGGTATGTACCCAAATGCAAGACAAGCCCTCATAATATGGCATAGTGGTGCTGCAAGTACACTGATTCCCTTCTGAAGAAATACTGGCACTATTCCATCACTGCCTGGTGATTTAAACGGTTTAAAAGTGCTAATTGCCCATCTAATCTTTGCTTGGTTAAACACAGTTTTAGCCAGCTTCCAGTCGTCCCTATTGGTTCTAAATTTAGGCCCTATGGTGTTTTGCGACTGCTCTTCCTCATTGAGGTTTGCTATGTACGATCCAGGAAAGTGAATATTAAACATTTGTTTCAACGTTTCTTCCCCGGTCTTTGTGAACTGGCCATTGGCCAGCCTTATTGTATTGAGTGCATTGGCTTTGTCTTTTGCCATTATGACACCCAGTTTTTTCTTATCTGGAGTACTTTCAATGATTTGGCAGTAATCCCTCCACGTTGCTCTTTTGGCTTTTCTCAGCTCTTTGTTGTAACTGGTTAGGGCTTCCCTGTATGAGTCCCAATTACCCGTTTTCCGAGCTGCGTTGAACTCTTTCCTAGCATTTGTTCTTAGTTTTAAGAGTTCTTTCGTCCACCAAGGCACACACTTTGTTGAATGTATGGGCTTGACAGGACAGTTGTTATGATAAGAGACTAGTATTGCCTGTTGAACCTTGTCAACAGTGTTCTCTATATCTAATGTTGTATGGATTTTTATTTCCATACCCTCTAATTGTTCCCTTAGGTCCCTATTGTATCCCTCCCAATTCGTCCTCTTTGGAGATCTATAGGTATTCAGTGGTTCAATTTTTGATTTAAGATTAAAGCATATGTATCTGTGATCTGAAAAAGATATCTCACTAGATACATGCCAGTTATTAATTAGGTCCCATATATTATCGGACCCTAACGTTAAGTCAATAACCTCCTCTCTATTAGATATAATAAAAGTGGGTTTATTACCTGTGTTTAGAATACCAATGTTTGTGGAAAACAGGAATTCTATTAAGCTATCTCCTCTTGAGTTGCTGTTACTGCTCCCCCATATGGTGTGGTGTGCATTAGCGTCACATCCGACTAACAGTTGGATGTGCTCCGAAGAGGCGTAGGTGATGATGTCCCTCAACTCCTTTGTTGGTGGTGGTTCATCAGAGTCATAGGGCAGATATGTTGAGGCAATTATGAGGTCCTCAGCTGTCTGTCCTTTTCGATATTTAATCTTGATGGCTGTTTGGTCACTAGAACATAGGTGTGTTAATAATATTGTACTCCCAATGTTCCTGGTGTAAACGCAGGTTCTGGGTTTGCTAGAATTATTTAGGTAATATATAGAACCTCCTGCTCCCCCTAGTCCACTTACCTTGCCCTTGTGTAACCAAGGTTTCTGTATAAGTGCAATGTCAAATATGCCTTTCGCGAGCTTCTGGCATAAGGATGCAGTCGCCGCCTTGCTATGGTGCAGGTTTATTTGCACAAATTTTATCTGTTCATGGTCATGGCTCTGCGTCGCTTTCTCCGCAGAGTCATCATTCATCCCAGACCTACCTTCAGTTACATCCATTATGCAAACTGTGTTTTGTTGTGGTTATTGGGTTCCATTATCTGTTCTTGGTATTGGTACCCCACTTCCACCTTTATTTGTCGACGCTTTTGCTATCGACCCCTATTTTTTGTACTGCCAGAGCGGCAGTCACTGCATCAACCTCCGTCTCGACCGCCGGATCTCCTGACGCAGGCGTCATGGACTCGGACAGTTCCGACGGAGTGGTCGCTGCCGCAGTCACACCCGCGCCCGCAGTCACTTCTACAGCTGAGCCCACAGGTGTGGTCAAAGCTGCTTCCGTGTCCGCAGTCACAGTTGGTCTCACGGCTGCGGCCGGTGTACCGGTTGACTCAGTTCCCGCCACCCCAGCATTCTCTAATGAGACTGCCTTCTCCGTAATCTCCGAAGGTGAATCCGCTCCTGATAGGACCTTAAAGGTCGCTCTATCAAGAGCAGTCCTAACTATGTAGTCCTTCTCTTTCAGAGAGATATGTCATGGATACTTTGTAATGATAATTCATCTACCAATATTTGTATATTATTATCAATATTATTATGAATATTTACAAAAACAGGTTTGTTAATAATATATTAGAGTTTTATCTACCGTTGAATTTCTTATTACGTTACCTATGTCATGAATATAGACTCATGACAGATAGTAGGCTCTATTTTTGTCTATTTGTGCTCTATTCCCACCGTCCCTATCTTAAATAATATTTTTTTTTTGTTTTTGTTTCAGGTTCTGAGCGAATATGCTACTAAACTCACGGGTGGAGTTTTAGACTCAATATAAATTATTATTGTAATTAAATGTATGTCGCATAATATTATTTACCAATTAAGGTATCAACGTTATACCATGACATTAAATTTTTAAATATAATTAAATTATATGTTTGTAAGTATTAAGGAAAACCAAATTATAGAGCTATTTTATTTTGTTTGTATGTAATTAACGTTATTTGTACACATTATTGTCTGTTTGATATAAAATTTGATATATTTTTACTTATATACAATGAATACCTTACAAATTATCTTATATATTATTGTCTTTAACTTTTATTTTGGTAAGTTTTAAAATTAGGATGGACTATCGGCTGTTATTTTGTGATCGAATTCCATTATAATTTTTTAAAAATAACTATTTTAATGACCATCAGCGAATTCCACTCTCTATAAACGTCAATAGAATGGTTTGTATTATTTAACATAATTGAATATTTTTTTTAATTGCATATACGCAAACATTGGATTTTTTCCTTGTCAGAAGTCAAATGATATTTTTATTGACAAACTTTTTAACATCTCAATATAGACGAAGTTTGGATATTATAGAAGAACCAGGAACTCAAGGCGTCTACAGGGCTTACAACCTGTCATTGGCTGGTTTACGTGATCACTTTTTGTTTAGTTCAGGGGTGACATCTGTGCGAGACACCGTCACCTCATTCATAAGGACTGTTGCTTTCCTTGTTTACAAAATAAACTAATTTCCCAATAGATAGCGTTAAAAAGGTTTCTTCGTTACTTCATAGATGGCAATAGTATAATTTTTAATTTTCTGGTGAATTGTTACACATTATTCAAATATATAGAACTTTCAAAAATTACATTGATAAGGGAACTCAATAAGAAGCCATAATTGATGAACGTTGCGCAAGCGCATAAAGTGATCACGTAAACCAGCCGATGACAGGTCGTAAGCCCTGTAGGTGCCTTGAGTTCCTGGTTCTTCTATAATATCCCAACTTCGTCTCTATTGAGAAGTTTGTCAATAAAAATATTATTTAACAAAATTTAATTTTGTGTTTTTATTCAATTATAACAATTGTTCTTGTATTCCATAATTAAATTATAATATTTATGCATTTTTGCACAAATATAATAATGTATTGTTAGATTGGTTCAATTTTCTTTGTACAAATATTAAATAATATATTTAAACAAATTCTAAACAATTATACCTCATATTATGTACTGGAGGCAGCTTGAATAAATCTTGCCAATCACAGTGGCTTATAATGTTTATATGTAATTTTTCTATGTTTATAATATATTTTTTGAATAATTTGATAACTTTTGTTATAAAATTGGTTTAATTTAAATAGCACAGTCAGTATATTATGTTTTTCAATCTTTGTACACATTAATTCATCTCGAAATTTAATGCTCGTTTTGGCTTAAATATAGTTATCGTGTGGTTTTAATGAAAAGGTTATTGAAATTGATATGTTTTTACCACAAAGTAAGCCACGCAGTTAATGGTGAACTTTTTGTTTTTTGTACATTATTTATCATTAAATGTAAAATGTATGCAAATGAACTTACAAATATATCTTAAACATTAGACAAAATAGTTATCTTGCATTGATAGCCTACTTTTCTTGCAAAACTAATAGAAACATATTATTGTTTCAAAGTAAACATACTGTAGGTACCTATGTGGTTTTAGTTAGTTATTTCTTGATTTTAATAAGGTAATTTATTAATTTATCAGTCTTCCAGATTGTACAGTTGATGTCTTCCATTTTATGAATTTGTATTTTCAACTGAACAAACAATTCCTCTATCTATCGATTATGAAGGACCTTATGAAAAAAACTATTGATATGGGAATAAAATAAATGGGGGAATACAAAATGTAGGTAGGTATATGTAGAAAAACACACATTAATATTTAAATGTTTTATATGACTTTTGATATTGTAAATACATATTACATAAAATAATATTTTTTATTTCCCTAGGAAATCAACATTCTTTCGGTGCTACAAAAAATGTTTATCAATAAATTATCAGTTATCAAATGAAAAAAATTCCAATCTTTTCATTTTTCTTTGTAAAAATCGAGTTCAACATGTATGTTGAGATTCCTAAACACTTAGGCTGGGTTGTTCCAACAAAAGTATCAGTAATAGTATAGTTGAAATACTTTGATTTCATAAAATTGTTCAATATTGTGTCGTTTGACGGCATTAGATTTCAATGAAACATCCAAAAGTATTAAACAATTTTATGAAATAAAAGTATTTTAACTATACTTTTACTGATACTTTTGTTCGAGAAACACAACCTTAGCATTTTTCATTTCTATTCCCTCAACAATTTTCAATCGTTCTTGAAGAGTGCACATTTTTTTCTTTAGACAGTTTGTGTTTGTGGCTCAATAACTAGGAAAAAAAAGACAACTAACATTAAACACTAACCGTTTTTTTTCACTCCAGAACTGTGGCTGACAGGAATGATAGAACATTCTCTTCAATGTCATTGATGTTTGCAACTTAATTTAAATGATGAACAGAAAATGATCAATGGAATCTATTTTTGTATTAAATTAATTTGGACTTAAAAAATATGACACGTACGGGAAAATGATTGTTCAGGTAGCAATACATAGTTAGAGGTTTCACTGTATTAGGGGTGCAAAGTATCATTTAAATAATAAATCTTTTCATTTATTTTTTTCATATTTATTCAATGTCAATTTAAATGTAATTTATTTAAAAAAAGTATTTAGTTCATTTTCAGTGAAAAAGTATAGTAATGTAAATTTCTAAAAATTAACTTAATAAAAAAATAGGATCAATTCCGAAGACGAATTAAAATTTGAATGAACATTAAAAAGTCATTAAAATCAAAAATGTATTCACCGGAACTGTCACTTTAAACTACTTATATCCATTTTATAATAATACACTAGTGATGTTGCTTTGTCATTTTAATCTTATTAATTAATAGGATTAATCTAAAAGTTTGTTTTCAGAATTGAACCTAATGATTTCTTATCTTTAATTTTTTTATGTGCATTTATGTTTGTAAACATTAAATCGAATCATTATCATTACATAAACATTTCTATTGTTTCTGAAAAATTTTATGTTTTACTTGACACATACTTGCCACTGTCTTGCTGGGTTTTGAATTAAAATGAAATTATTTAGTGGATTATGAATAATATGTTTTGTAACAGTAAATTAATACTCATTTTCGTAGAATATCCTTTTTTTTAAGTGTAAGAAAATACAACCAGAGATGCTGTTACTGCTAATTATTATAATATATTGTTCAAAGAACAAAAAATATTACCCTATTGATGCTAATTGGACGTTGTTACTATGTTTTAGGCCGGCTACACTCATTGTGCATGATAGTTTTTATATCGCACGAAAAATATTAGAAGCTCAACAAACCTAAAATTGTAAAAAAACATATCATTGCGCATAATGTGTGTGGCCTACATTTCAAATACTATAAATAAAAATACACTTATTCATTATAATGTGCAAAGGGGCATTTGTGCAATAATGTTTTTTTATAATAATTAATGAGAGAAAAAAATATATTGTGTATAGTATACTTTAAAAATACCGATAATATTTTTTGTTTTAATTTACTGAATTAAAAAAATAATCGTAATAATAAAGAAGCTAAATATGAACACTTTTGTTAGTATTATTGTTTATAGTATTTGGTTTTTATATTAAATAACTTTGATACTTTGTAATATTAAATATTTGGATATATATTGATGTAATATTGTATTTTTATGTAGGTATGTTATATCTCAATAAATGTGATGTGTTGGAATATGATTTTTTCTTCTATTTATCTGTATGAAGGAAGGGTGGGGTTAGTAATATTTGTAAATAAATTGAAAGTGAGCTACTCAAAAGATGCAAAAATTATCATAAAAATTAAAGTACAATTTTTTTCTCTCATTCTTATCCTGAGTATGGTGGCTGTAATCAATTACTCTTTGTGTGGCCCACCTCCATGCTACTCTGTTCTGGGCAGAATGTAGAGCACCAGTCTCTGAAGACTCCAATGTCCCCAATGCAAACTTAACATGATCAATCCATATTTTATACATACCTACTCTTGATACATCAAATATCACTGTCATTTTTTGTATTGATTCCAGCATTGCCAATGCCAGTTATCCAAATTCCCCAAAAATCTAGATCAAATTCCCCAAATCGGGGAAGTACAAAGTCCTGATTTCCCACAAAACCCCCACATACTTATATCCATAAAAATACAAGATTTCATAAAAAACAATAAGAACTATACTTTAAACACATATCACACTTTACCCAGTAACTCTCCGCTACATTATATCCATCAAAGGAAAGTAGAGTAAAATCCAGCATAGCGTTAACTCGCAATTAGTCATTATTTTTTGTATTTGTACAAAGTTTTCAAACACTGGAAATCCTTTCAGAACAAACATCAGTGATTTAACTGTTGAGCTTTTGAAGGATTCACAATATAGCAAAAAATAGGATCTTTAAAATAAAATTGTTATAAAACCCTTGGCATGTTATAAACAGTGTACATTTTCATCTTTTTTCATATTAATAGAGATTTTAATCAATAACCATCAAACTATCGATGTATCAGCTATCGATGAATGGTAAGATAAATGCTAGAATCCCCACAAAAATCCAAACCCCACAAAATCCCGAATCGAGTTGAGATTCCCCGCAATTTGGGGAATTCCCCACAAATTGGCAACGCTGATTGATTTGGGTTTGATT
This sequence comes from Molanna angustata, assembly GCA_963576475.1. Classification (NCBI taxonomy): domain Eukaryota; kingdom Metazoa; phylum Arthropoda; class Insecta; order Trichoptera; family Molannidae; genus Molanna; species Molanna angustata. The sequence goes on along the minus strand of OY754977.1, from coordinate 1,997,062 downwards.
CCCGATGAACACACAGTTTTTAATTGTGTTTTGTTTTGAACTGTAATAAATATCACAAGAGTCCTTAATATGAAAACTTGTTCATGGGTGTGTGTTAAATTATAATTTGACATAGGTACCTACCAGTTAGTTACCTGAGAAACATTACAAAAAAAATTACTGCTATAAAGGTTCTTGAAATTTTTTCTCTTAATTTTATCAAATGTGTTTTAATATTTTAAGTCAAAATCCATATTTCCAGAGCTTTTTCTAATCAGCCTTTTTCTTAACCTGTAATGTTTGAGTCATGGGGGTATAGTTTGAGTATTAACATAAACATAAATAGGTATAGTAACCAATAATCATAAAATATGCATGTGAGAGTATAAATAGGAACTACAACAACAGGAACATTTATATCTTATCAGACCGCCAGGCAGCCCTTAAGGCACTAGAATCATACCAAGCTACATCAAATCTGGTATGGTAGGTACCTGGAAAGACTAGGGGAATACATATACAACAAAATACATCAAGTATGGGTACCTGGTCATAAAGGTATAGACTATAGAGGGAAACAAGAGAGCAGAGTAAGTCCCATATTTTGCAGATTGAGATGCCCCCAAATCTTGGGATCTTAATATAATAGTTGCATGTAACACATGAGACCCAACTGTCGATGGTGATAGTATGTATAGTTGAATTTGAAGATAATATTCTGCATTCTATACAACACATGTAGGTATGTATGTCAAGATAGGATAGTATGGAGGTCAGTCCTTTTTTCCTACCCAGAATATGAAAACAGCATGGTGGTATGGAGATTAAGTAGGTATCAAACTATTAAGTCTTCATAGATATTATGTATAGGCGACTGCCATACAAATTGTATGAAGCGATGTCGTCATTAAATTCAATTTTTATAAAAGATGTACTACTACAATGTTAATATTTTATATAGGAAATTAAATTATCTATTTGGGATGTTTCGGCTTTTTTCGATATTTTTAAAAACTTTGGAAATATAGGCAGTTAAACACATAAATTTATCATAAAAAAATATATATATTTTAATAAAAAATGTTTGAGAAACACTGGATTTTTATGAAAAAAATAATTTCCGATTTTGTATTTGTGTATGTTCATACCAATTTTCAGCGTTCTAGCTTTTATGGTTACTGATATATATGGAAAAATAAAGTAAAAATTCAAAAGTTGACCCCTGACTGAAACAATAATTCAAAATTCTGAATATAAAAGTTTTGTAGGCCTATAACTTTTTATATATTCTGTAATTTTGGGCTCTGTAAATTGAGCTGATCAAAAATTATAAGGGACGGACGGACACACAGACAGACACAAAGACACACGAAATGTTCTACTTCGAATTCTGAGTAAATTCGTATATAGAACATATATGCTGCGAAGCCTCTAAGTTGGTGTTTTTGACTTCAAAGTTGGAAAAGCTGTGAAAAATGTAGACAGTGCATACAAATCTCGCGTATCCTGGCTTGAAACATTGTCGATATGTTAAGAGAACAAAGTTCTCTTGAACAAATCGACAGTTGGACTACGGAAGGCTATTAGAAACGCTGATGAGGGATACCAGATACTAGGGAAACCCTGCAACAGCATTGCCGCCAGATTGGTGCTGCGACATCTATCACTGGCACTTCAGGTCCTCGTGGCTCCAGAAGGCAGGGCCCGGTCGATGTCAAAACAATGATTTTTATTTTTTTTTCCACGGCAATATTCTTGGAAAGCTACTAGCGCTGTTCGCGTGCAAGTAACGAGCTTTGCAGCTGACGCTCTCTCTCTCTGCATTCGACGCTTGAGGTGAAAGGAGCACTCAGCATTCAACTCTGGTGGGAGACGAACAGTTTGTTGTGACGCCGTCATCGGTCGACGTGTGCTCCTGATGGCGGCCATATTTTCGACAACGTAGGAGGTCTGTTTGACAAGACACGTCACACGCATGGCCGCTGCCGGTGCTACGAAACCAAATTGACTGTCTGGAAGAGGAAAAGAAGAAACTACGCCGGGGACCTGCCAGCCTGACGCAGAGGCTGGGCCCCGCCGTACTTACGGCCACCACGTGGAAGACAGTGACATGCCTGGAGAATGGATGTCGCTGTACCCTGGGGCTGCATCTTCTTGTCGGCGTCTCATCGTGCTCGGTTGTGTTTCGAGAGTTTATCATATGCCACGTGTTTCTTTGTACCTACTCTGCTTGTTGTGTTTTTATTTATTTTATTTTCCATGGACTTTGATAACAATAATATTCTGAATAAATGCGCCGTACTGAATTTCATAGTGTCACCATCATTTGCCTTCTTTTCTTCCTAACATTGGCATTGATGTTTCCTCGTGGTCGGAGAGAGGTCACAGTATTTCGGCTGTGGTTTTTTTTCTTATTTATTTAAGTTTCTGTTATGTGAATATTCTATTTGGACATTTTATTTGTAAACAATTTTAACGTTGAACTGAGCTCGTACTCCAACGTACTTGCAAGGAGAGTATTTTATTTTATTTAATATTACTTATCGGGAACTTACAGGTAGGTACTATGTCAAATATTCACATGCACCCAATAACAAGTTGCCACATTCTGGAGACTTACGATATTAATCGTCTTACACAGATCCAGACTGAAAACACAATTGAATCGAACCCGGGACCTTTAGATCAGCAGTCAGATACCTAACCACGACTACGTCCACAACGTTTGGAAATAAATTCACTTATTGTCTGATTTTTTTAAGAAAATATTTTGTATTTAAAATCAGCGTCCGATGTCATGGTAATGTATGTGAAAAAATATGCATCACCAACAACTCTGCTTAATTCATACATGGCGTGTTAATTAAAATAACAACTATCAGCACTTTGAAGCCTGTTATCTCTGAAAGCCACCATTTCTTCTTCGATGGCGCTACAGCACAAATCGAGCCTTGGCCTCCCTCAGCAAGCGCCTCCAACGTCCCCTGTCACCAGTTGCCGTCCTCCAGTTGGACACCTGGAGAAGCTGTTCTGCATCTCTCCTCACACCATCCTCCCACCTCAGCCTTGGTCTTCCAACCCTCCTTTTTCCACCCGGATGTCCGTATAGAATCCTTCTGGGGACCCGTCTGAAAGCCACCAATAGGCCATATTATAATCAAATCATTGTTCCATGTTGTGGTATCAGTTTACGAAAAAAGTCAGCCTCAAATCTATAGCGTAAATTTGGCTGTCGCTAGATATTGGTCTATAATGTAGGTTTTTTTTTGTTTGTCTTTTTCTTTGTAATATTATTTTATCTTCTCCCTCTGGCAATTGCTTAATACTTTTCCTACTTAATTGTATCTACTAAAAAAACCTTAAAAGATTTATAACATAACTTGTTATTTAATATACCTTTGTTAATACTATCATACACTATTGGTTCTATATACCTATCAATAAAATAAACATAAAAAATATAAGAATTCCTTGATATTTTACATAGAACTATGAAAATCAATAAGCCAATTTTTTTCTACACCAATCAAGTTAAATTATTGTTATGACCTTCATATCATTACGAATATTGTTCCACTTACCAATTATCTATGTCTGGAAAATTATCTCCAACTCAATAATGTTTTGGTAAAATATGTTCGTTTATATCGCAATATTAATTTGAGGGACACGATGTAACTAACATAACCTCCTACACAAGTAATAAGACTCAAATTATAATTTAAAAGCCTTGGATTATTATAAAAGTCTTAAATAATTGAGTTTTATATTATTTCTTAGTAGTTGATAAAACTTTCATACGATATTTCGTGGGGGCATATAATAAACGATCTATATAGTGACTTAAAACATGTTACACTAAAGGAATATTATTTTACAATGACCTGGCCACTTGCATTGGAGAATTAAAAGATTATAACAAATTTAAAATTGCACTGAAATGTCATATTTTTAGCAATTCATGATCTTATAAAGTGAATTTTTCTTCTGAAGGTATGTATTTACGATACTCTTTTCTCGAACACAAGTTTTTACATGAAGGTATAATACACAGTTTTTTACTCTATCGAGAGAGTATCAATATTGTTATACATTATTGAAAGTAGAAATATTGCGTAACTTTATAGACCTAAATAAAATATAAAAAAACTGTGAAGTTACATCTTAGTAAGAGTACCTAACTATCGTGTGAGTTAAAAAGGGTTTATACGTTATTTAAATTATCAGAAATCCATATTTGTGACTTTTTTGCATTTCAAGAAATAACCTGACTTGAAATGGAAAAAAACTTATCGGTTTTAATGTATCGTTTTTAAACTTTGATTTTATGTAAGTAAGTACTCTTTAAACATATAAAAAAATAATTCTCTACGACATATATTAAAGTTATGGAGTAATTTTAGAAAAATGCTGTAAAACGGGTGATTTTTGGGGTTTTTTAGGGAAATTTATGCTGAATTTTTAAATTGTGTGACCAGCATTCACTAGAGAAATGTTGAAAATTCTTATGGTACCTAATCTTTTTAGAAACGCATTGTTTAACATATTTAAGAAATTTGATTTTAAATTGGGGACCTCTGCTTAGCTTTAGCGAATATGTAACAAAAAAATAATATTAGGTAGAAAAAAAGGTAGGTATAGGTATACGCACGCAGATTAAAAATGTTTTGTGTTGTGCTATGAACATTGCATGTTTTCAGGAGCATTTACATCTCTTAAGGTCATTTTTTGTAACTCGAATTTATTACTGCAACTAAATATTGCACCACCTTGTTCTTCCTCCATCACCACCCGTTCTGCTCATGGGGACTAATACCATCGCATTGAAATACTCTCAAAGAACGCATGAAGAACATATTTTATGAAGAACTCTAAAACCATGAAGACACTGTACTTTGAGTACCAAAGACAGTTAATTTTAAAGAAACAGCTGGCTCACCGTTCGCTGAAAGTAAAGATAAGAGTAAACAGTGTTTTTGACAAAAAGTCTTGAAAGCTCAGGGGGGCAAGTCTGGTCAAAGGTGGAATCAAAATCCTCATGATGACCCATATCATGGATATAATTAGATATTATAGTACTCCATAAGATAATTATATTCATGATATGGGTAATAATGAGGGTTTTGATTCCACCGTTTAACCAGACTTGCCCCCCTTGAAGTCGCTCTTCGCATTTCCAATGGGTCCAAAAAAATGTTCTTTCAAATTAGTGTTAAGGTATTCCATATTCAGATGTGTTCTTGATCATGCATATCCAGTCTTACTAAATCTTTTCTTTTAAAATTCAGTAATTAAAATGAAATATGACAAAAAACACAAATTTATAGTACCTATAGTACGCATTCAATTGACAAACTGTTAATAGTGTAAAAAAATATAACCAAATGTAAATTTTATAAACTAATAAATAATTTTAAAAAAATTGCTTCCTTTTTGAAAATAAATGATTTCACAAAATGTTGCGTCTTGCAAAGCCTGTTCCTGGACTTCCTGGTCTTGGTCATACAGCTACACATGCAGTTTTGATCTTGCGAGTCTCGCAAGATTAAGATTGAAAGACTTTTACTAATCACTAAATTCCTAATCCATTGATTAAATGAAATAAATTGTGCGGAGCGCAGACTCTTGGATTGCTTGGGCAAATATACATACAAGGCTGAAAAGAGTAGAATAAGATGTAGAGGCCGACTGAATAGAGTTGGCATGATCATATTAATGGTATTTTGAAAGATGGAAAGTACCAAGTCAGAATAATAGTTGATGACGCGGATATGAATTTATACATAGGTGGACTATATTTTTCGCAGAGAGTGAACCACTGCAAGATAGAAGGAAATATATAGATGAGAAGGCTCTCCCTTGTCTGGATGGTCACAACTAGTCACTTTGATCACACGCGCGCGGTGAGAAACAATTTTATTGATAAATATAGCGAGCGGTAAAATTACGGAAGAGATGCGGAGTCAGTATGATGGTATTATCAGGACGCGGTATAGAAGGAAACTGGCAAATGGTTGTCATTGTAACAATTGTCCTTTTTTTATGAAATTAGTTTGTTAAATTATTTTTGATATAAAAATTCTTCGATACCATTTTATGACAGATATGACAGTGACAGTGATATATTTTAACAAAAAATTGATCAACTGACTAATTGACCCGGTATCCCAGACGCCGGCAATTTTAAATAAAAAAATATTGACTGTAACATAATATTTACCTAGCTATTCTGGTGCAGCATATATCTGGGTTTTTCCAAAGACTGTCCCTTCGGCTGAACCGTGGAGGCCTCAACGAGTTTCGGCAAAGTTGCCTGCCAGGGGCAATCACAAAGAATCCCCTCGACTGTGTTGTGCCAGTGAGGTCATCCACCATCCCTGATGTGTTTCCTACCTTTAATTAGTTCTTTAACTGTGTTTAATGTACTTAGTGAGTGCAAATGGACCATCCCAGGCGACCGAGGACGTCACCAACACGAGGATAAACAAGGACTATGCCAGGTGGCCTGTCGACGTATCCCCATCGACAGGCGGTCTAGACGAGATTACCACGTCCTCAGGGTAAGTGGCTCAAGTAGGCGACCTATTGGGACGGACACCTCACGTCTCCCTCTCCCCACTGTACATCGTCGCTGGGTGCTGATCGGAGCTGACTAGCGGCTTAGCCCTCCAAACTTTCCGGACCACGCTCGGAGTTTGGTGTCACTTTGAAAATAAAAATATCAATTTTTAATCTTCCTCAGCATGATGTTACTATGAATTATTTAACAGTTAAAACATTAAGAAGCACTGATCAGATATGCTTCAAAATCTAATGGGGTCTAAGCGAGTATTAGATATACAAAATTGCAAAAATTGAAAAGAATCGAATGAATACTTTAGTCTATAATCGATAAAGTAGAATAAACACGCCGTACATAGATAATAGATACACACTGCAGATACATTGTTATAAAACTTTCAGAATACAATCTCAGCATAATACTAGTTGATAATCTGCAATAAAAAAATAGTCTTAAAACTAGGGAATCATATGTAACTCCCCACAAGTGAGGAGTAAAAAGTGTTAGATGAAATTTCTCCTCTGCTAGGAATCGAGTCCAGAACGTCAGTACAGAAGTCAAATAACTTGCATTTTTTCTACGAATTATCGACGGATTCCATTCCAATACACATAAACAGTCTAATAAATAGTTAGAATTGTCGGTTTTATTGAATTCTTTAATGACAAATCTAAGATAAGCACCATTTTCTCCTACTTCACAATATGTATGTAATAAAATTTTGTTTACATGTTTTTTTAGTAAATATTAAACTCAAGTTCAAGTATATACACTTAAAAAACGATTGTTATTAATTTTATATACTTATTATAAATTGCAATCATTTTTTTATCTCTTGGATTTGTTATCTTTGTGGGCCTTGAACTAGATAAATTTAACAGTAAATATATCAAAGAGAATTATGATTTTTAATTCAATAATTATTATGATCATAGCTTAGTAAACAATATTAGATCTTGTTCCAAACGGTTCGTGTCTAAGTATTATGAATATCAAAGAATAATCTATGAGCTCTTTCAGCATTGTTTCCTCAAAACTGAGGGTCGTGATCCACAACAGTACAAATCTTCCCTTATAGACTTGGTTCACACGGCCTAGTACTATACGTTTATTTGCAGTAAAAAAATATCCTAACTTACTTTAAGGGTCCGGAACACCATCATATTCGTAGACTCTAATAGCCCCCAAGTAGGTGCATTGCGCTCCTATCATAGGACATGGCAGTAGATACACGTTGTCCTGTCTGACGCCACACTCGCAGGTGTCTTCCTCTCTGTAACCCCATATCTTGAGGTCACTGTAACAGCAGGAGACACCCGTTCTGAGCCTAATGAGCGCTCTCCATGTGAGATAAGGCAGGTCATGTCCCACTGACACGTCCTCCGCGAGTGGTAAAGATGTAAACTTGATAAGGCCCCTTTGCACTTACATAGCTATGAAAACAGACAAAGAACTATTAGGTAAGCTTTGCAGGCATAGCACTAGTGCCATTGAGATTGACAGCTGCTACAAGAATAATAGTTTTAACATAGATGACGTTACTAGTTAGAACTAAAGAATACTATTAGGTAGAGGGATAAGGGTCGTATTACGGGAGTTATTTAAGAATAATGTAAGAAAAATTGAGGTCCCTCAGTGCGAGAATACTGCTTACAAAACCTCGACTTTTTCTTATACTTTTCTCAAATAATTCCCGCAATTGTCTACTCCGCTTAAGCCAATGTTGAACTTTCAAAACGCCCGCTGTTGGGCAGAAAACAGCTTCTTTTGTATGCTTTTGCCCAACAGCCCGTGCTTAGATGTTGGCTTACAAAAAATCCACCTGCGCTGCTTTTCAGACACTCTATTACAGTAAATTTTTGGTATTTATATTATTTTTTTTATTCTAGTCTAAATCTGAAACAAAGAACACCTATAAAGATCCAATATTCATTTTAAAATCGATTCACGTTGGAGACGTTTTGTTTTTTCAATTGTTTTTTTTCAGACTGGATCTGTGAGACGATAAATATCTTATGTCTCTAGAATGTGGCAACCATAGAGTAAGGAATATACATATATACAGATCTGTCATTGTCATAGACTAAGACTTTAGGTCATGTAATTGGTACACGGAAAGAGGTGGCACAAAGGGTACTCCAAACATATTCATTGGTCATAATATAAATACCATCACGCCATGTCTCTCACGGGGTAGGCATAGAGAACCGAACGCCACTTATTTCTATCTTGACACACATTAATCTTTATTAATAATATTTAATTATTTATTTAATTAATTAAATAAATTATTTATTTAAATAAATAAATAAATTATATATTTAAATAAATTAATTAATTAATCGCCTCTTCAACATTCATAGATCGTCTGTTGTTCACATTTTCGTCTTTCAAAATACCGTTCACATGGACGTGCCATTCCTTCCTTGGGCGGCCCCGACCTCTCATTCCATTCCTGTCTGCAATGTATCATTCCTCATTCATTCTCCCCGTGTGGCCAAACCATCTCAATGTGGTCACTTTCATTATATTAATGACATCTTTCTTTATCTTACATTCTTTCCTTATGTCCTCATTTCTTACCCTGGCATACAGATTCTTCTATGACATTCGTTCTATTACACGTTCTTTAATAGAATCTGTTTTCGATTGTTGAAATTTAAATTCCTTTGTTTACAACATGGACATTTTGATTTTTGTGTTGTGTATCAATTTTCATTCGGAACCGTTCCAAAATATTTAAATTTATTTTATTTATATGCAAAGGGTCGTATTACGGGAGTTATTTAAGAATAATAAAGAAAAAGTTGAGGTCCCGTAAGCAGTATTCTCACAGTACGGGACCTTACCCTTTTCTCACATTTTTCTATAATAACTCTTGTAATACGACCCTAAGACATACAATTTTGTACGATTAATTAGTTTTGCCTTTTAAATTTAAAGTCATAATCTTTTTTTTTCCTTTCTACATCAATTTTAACAAACTTTCAGATCACTAGATAATACTAGTTGCATGTAACACATGAGATCCAACTGTCGATGGCGATAATACTTATGTATAAAGAATACGTACCAAAATATAAACACTTAAACACAAATTAATAAATATTTTAAGATATTTTATTTTCTATATAAAACAGGTAGGTACGTAAGTCAGTCATATTTATAGGAATTTTTAGGGGTTCTAGCTTATATGTTTTTTGAGATATATGGAAAAATAAAGTAAAAATTTAAAAGTTGATAACCCCTGACTGAATTAAAAATTTAAAATTCTGAGTATAAAAGTTTTGTCAGCCTATAACTATCTATATATTTGAAATTGTGGGCTCTGTGTATTGAGCGGATCAAAAGTTATAAGGGGACACATACAGACACAGACACACTTAATTTTCTACTACGAATTCTGAGTAAATCCATATTTATTAATTTATTTATTTTATTTTTGGAAACAGCCATTACATATTTTACATTAATAAAAGGCATATATGGAACATATATGCTGCGAAGACTTTAAGTTGGAGTTTTTTTACTCAAATTTGGAAAATCCATGAAAAATATAGACGTGTATCTTGGCTTGAAACTCTGTCGATATGTTAAGAAGAATAAATTCTCTTGAACAAATCGACAGTTGGATAATAGCGCTGTATTCCTTTGATATGTTCCGATGAAATGAAAATCTATTATTAATGGTGTGCATTAAAATATTCATCTGTACGGGACCTATTTTCATTTTCATCGGTATGGTAGCAAATTCACATGGTGTGTACCAGAAAATGTTGTTTTTTATGCCTATAGATCATTAGTCTGTGGTGGCAACTTGTTATTACCTACCAGAGAAGCAATGCAAAATAAAAAAAATAAATAAATCGATTTAAGAACCAGAGACCGATGGATAAGGAGTCAGATATTAAACTAATTGAGTCAAAAAGGTCGACAATGAATATACATAATAAAGTTGTCTCTAAAAGCATTTAACTGATAAAATTTAAAACATTGTATAAAGATTACATTTTTGTTTTATCTATGCACATGAATGTAGATTAAGTATATGTATTTCAATTCTAAATATCGTCAAGGTTTATTTTATGAAAAATAGGAAGCTTCCCTCGTGTGACGCCACTGAGGATCTCATATCCGGTGACCGGATGTTCACAGCTTACCAATTCGCAACCACACGTATTATGAATATATCGTTTAGTTAAAATACAATTTCGTTTGAATTTTTGTATGTATGAAACCTCACCATTTACGACCGAACATTCGGCATAGGCCACCTTCGGCCAAAACTCGCCTTCGGTTTCGCCTTCGGCCAGAATAAAGGCAAAAGTTTGGCTGAAGTTGTTAAAAACATTAAAAACTAAATAGCTTGTACGAACGCGTGCGAATTTGACGATAATTCTGATTCGTTTCAGAGGAAGAAAACGTCTATAACTAACGGGCGACCATGGATAAAAGGGTTCTATCCGTGCGGTATGACATAATGAGTTCCGTATAAATGCAGTCAACTTTATGTCATTTTTATGTACTAAAATTCAGACGGATAAATTTAGACGAATTAGAATAGGACATATTGAATTGTTCTCTACTCTAGCTTGTATTTTTTTACAGGGTTTTCAAATGAATGTATATTTTCTTTCTGGAATTATTGTTTTTTTTCTCCTGTTTTGATGCAAAAGTTAATGATGTTTTTTTTTATATTTATTTATCATAATTGGATTTTTTTCACTCCTATATTAAATATGTAGATTGACTGAGACATACATATTATTGTACTTACCAATAACCAAGTAGGTATTATTGCTGTCGACTGCGGGTATATTTGATAGGACCGCTGTTGATTTGCTATTTTGTGGTATACCTATCTATTAATCTATATTTTATTTATTTATTTTCACATTTACGCCTTGAAAGCCTACTTAAAAAACCAACAAGTACCTATACAAAAGATTAAAACTTCAAAATAAAACAAAAGTACAACAAACATAATAATATCAATTATAAAACACATAATTATAAATACATAATTAAAAAAAAAATACAAAAAATACAAAAACCCAAACACAACGATTACTATATAAGGCAAACAAAAAAAGATATCAATATTTACATGTCATCAGTTAAAAAGTTAAAAACACTAAACACTAAAAACAGACTAAAACAGATAATAGACACGATCGTAACTATACATGCTCACAGACAGAACCATCCTGAATTTTTTTCTATTGGAACAGTAACGACTAGAGCAAAGTTCAAAATCGTCATACCAAAGAAAAATACAACTACAGCACAGAAATTACTGTCATATAGGGGAATATTATTTTACAATGACCTGCCCACTTCCATTAGAGAAATAAAAGATATAAATAAATTTAAAATAGCATTAAAAGGGCATATTTTTGGCAATACATAATCCTACAAATGTTGAATTTTTCTTTCTTTATGTAATTACGATACTGCTCTCTCGAACACGAGTTTTTAACTCTATCGAGAGAGTATCAATACGGTAATTTTTGTTATATATTGTAACTTAGTCAAAATATTGTGTAATACTCTTATAAAATAAATAAATAAATAAAATTAAAAAAAAATAGATTTGACAATGGAGAAAACGTATTTATATCTATATGTGTTTTTTTATATTCTTTGTACTTTTTTATATATATATTTTAATCTAATTTTATTCACAAAAAAAGTTTATATTATAATAATTAACCCACGGATAGGTTATGCTTTGGTATGTTTGATATGTTTATGTGTATTGTGTATTAACCGTGTAAGTACCAAATCTTGAATTTATAAAATAAATCTGTGCTATTAAAATGTGTTGTGTAGTGAATGGATGAATTATTGGTATTAGGCGAAAGGGACAAGAAAAATTATAAAAGAGATGGAAGTACGGTACAAAGTTTGCGTGAAATGGTAGGGAGGCCATTCTGCATACGGCTCGTAGGTAGCACGTTAGTACCTACTTGTCTTGTTGTAAATAGATATACGTTATTATTTGGAGTATCATCCCTTCAATGTATAGAAGACAATACTAAAAAATATCTGTGCACAACCAAAGCATTCTATATATAACATAATGAAATAGATCAAGGTAGGATTCGATCTCGCAACCACTGAACTACTTTTGGAACTACTAGTGTAGCGCGCTAGCCGCTGTGCTAACTACTACCGACCCATCTAAATATTGTCAAAAAATATTGTGTTTTTCTTTTTTTTAAGAATGAATATGTCCTTGTAGTATCAAGTACATTTACATACTCATCATTATCATTGACGTCCTTCTCCAGCCGTCCCTGTCCTCCACCGCTCTCCTCCAGTTTACTATTTCGATCGCCCTTATGTCGTCTTCTGTGTCATCCAGCCATCTTAGCTTGGGCCTGCCTCTACTTCTTCTTACCTCTGGATTGTTATTAAGAACCTTTTTGGGGATACGATCATCATTCATCCGGCTGACATGTCCCAACCACTGCAGTCTACGTACTTTCATGATTTGCACAATGTTGGGTTCGTCATATAATGCCTGTAGTTCGTGATTATATCGTCATATAATGCCTGTAGTTCGTGATTATATCGTCATATAATGCCTGTAGTTCGTGATTATATCGTCATATAATGCCTGTAGTTCGTGATTATATCGTCATATAATGCCTGTAGTTCGTGATTATATCGTCATATAATGCCTGTAGTTCGTGATTATATCGCATCCTCCAAAGTCCATTATCATACATACTCATACATTCCCTAAATAAAGCATTAATGCTTGTGCTATACGTGAACGAAATCGGTCGTGGCAGGATTCGAACTCGCGACCTCTGGATTATAAACCCAACGCGCTATAATATTAAACCTTTCTTAACCGATGATTCCAATTTGAAACATTAATGTATTTTACGTATATCTCAATGAAAATTGTTATCAGCTGTGTTATTTATCTTCTAAATTATTAATCACAATATTTTTGATCGATTACAATACTGAGAATGGCGGAAACTTCTGTACTCGGTTATTGTACAGTCGAAAACTCGGTTATTGCGAAATGTGCTTTTCTTGCTGAACGCGGTTATCAAAAATTTATTAAATGTTAGTTTTTATTTTGTTTTTTAGCATGCTTAATTTTTTTTAATTAGGTGATTGTATTTCCTTCAATCTCTAATAATAATTAAAAATGAAAGATTTTTTATTTTACGAAAAGTATTTAGTTTTATATATGAATGATGACAATTAGAATCATTAAAATTTCCAAAAAGGAAAAAAAAATTATAAAAATTATCAATATCTCTTTATAATCACATTTTTTATGAAACATATTTATTTTCATAATGCTTTCATAATTCGGTTAAGAAAGGGTTAAAAAATATAATTGAAAAAAAAAACGGATGTTATGTGAATTTTAAATACGGGCTTATCTAAATAGGACGACGACGTCATGTATTGGCAATACGACGTGCGTCGCGACGCCGGGCGCTGCTGTCGTTAGGCTCTACATTCAGTTGAATATATACCCAGTGGTAGAGGCGTCGACATAAAACACTTGTTGAACGCATCGCTAACTGGTAACACTTTGTGCTGTTTCAAACACAATATACATTATAACACTATCGGACGATATATACAATTATTGAGTTCGAGTTCTATTATATATATTTTTTTCATTAACACAAAAAATGTGTTTTGAGTCGAACTATTATAAAATATTAACAAACACTATTTGACGGTAAACACAAAAATAAAATTGCGTTTGATTTGAACTTTTATAAAACTTTATTCTTTTCTACTATCAAACGGAAAACGCAAAAGAAAATTTTCTTCGAGTCGTCGAAACGAAAAAGAGACAGTTTAAAAGACAAAAAATATTACTGTTTTTTTAACAGTGAGTTGTGTTTTTTATCAGCTGTAATGTAAAGTGAATAATTGTGTGGTTCATTTTTTAAAAATATTTTTGGCGTTTAAAAAGTGTATTTTTTTAAAATCAGTGAAGTGTCGAAGATATCGCAAAGTAATTTAACATATTGTAAGTATATTATTTATTTAGTAACGATACATTGTGACACTATATGTACATAATATAGCTGTAAGTACTTATAACTACAATATTTTTTATTTTATTTTTTTTTTATCCCTATTTTGCATTGTTTTATTTTTTTACAATGCTGTATAACCACTGTATTTTTTATTCGTATAAAAAAATTCAAAAATACACTCATTACTATCGTATATCGTAAATTTCATGATAGGTAACAATTGAAAGTTGTTTATTATTTATTTTTTCATTATTATACGATGTATTATTTTTATCTTGTCGCATTGAACGTCCAACTAGGTGAACCTGTTTTAGGACAAATTAATCATATTTAATTGTATTACATTACTAAAGATATGAAAAAAATAACTCAATATTTTAATTTTTTCCACTTATACCATAAATATACTCGACCACTGACGCGTTTCGCTCATTTACAGAATCCAATACCTACTGAGTTCCATTGAGTTTCTCATTTTTAGTAATTTAGTATAATTATAAAGTCGGAAAATAAGAAATAATTAAAAACATTTGATCCAAAAAACTTGATGATTTTAAATAAGCAAAACAAAGCTAAAAATATAATTATATTCTGATGTTGTTTTGGTTTAATTTTGTATATGGGTAGGTACTCTGGGGTGGTTTAAACATATTGAAAGAATAAACAATAAGGACTGTCTAAAAAACAATGAAATTTATCAATGAATACAAGTTTAAAATAAGTTGATCCAATTTAATATATAATTGTAAGTCTTTGCGGCGCATTAAGATAAATATATGACTTCTGAGTCGTTGATCCCGTGATCGATTTCCAGTTGAGACGCAGTTATCAGTCTGTAAGGCGATTAACACCACAATTATCCAAAAATGTGATCCTTTGTTTAATAATGCACGTGTTCCTGTAACAAGTATATATTATACATTCACTAAATTAAGCAAAAATGATTGTGCTACAGACGAACGAAATCGGTCGAGGCAGGATTCGTATACAAACCCAGCGCGCTAACTGCTCCGCAACCACCCATCTAACTTGTTATTAATATTAATTATTTTATTTTTTGGAAAACATCCATTACATATTTTACATTAGTAAAAAATAGTAATAAAGAAAGTAAGTCAATCACATTTTTCCACAGATTAATATAACAAAGACAATTCAAGCGAAAAAAGAAAAGAAAAATATTTGTGATTGGTTAAAAGTGTAATGTAAGTGTAGAATTGTGATGTGTGTGTGTGTGTGTGTGTGTGTGTGTGTGTGTGTGTGTGTGTGTGTGTGTGTGTGTGTGTGTGTGTGTGTGTGTGTGTGTGTGTGTGTGTGTGTGTGTGTGTGTGTGTATTTTATGAATCGTGGTAGGGGCATGGAAAAGGGTAGGAGCGGAGGAAAGGGTAAGTTGTCATATTATTTATTTATTTATTTATTATTAAGGACCACGTACAGCTTACAAGTTATTGTACATCAATAGGTTCATAAAATAAGAAAAAGTTTATATAAAACTGGTCACAATTATATGGTATGTCCAATACTATATTAATATAGTATTGGACATACCAAAAATTATGCAATTTGGTACAGAATGTATTTACTATAATATTGATGATAGTTTTTTTTTAATGATTGTAGGCTATTGTTAAAAATATCTGGCTTATGATTATGGTTATTGTACCAGCAACGGTTAATAAAAGTGTTGTTGGCATAGTTTGTTCTTGAGTATTTAGTGTAAAAAAGGAGGTTCTGGCGGTTTTGTCTGGCGGGGTAGTTGAAGGAAATTTGTCCTAAGAGATACGGACTATGGTTGTTGAGTAATTTATATAGGAAGCATATATTAGCATATACCTACATAATTTAGTTGCCAAAGAAGTGATACAAATAAATCAATAAAAAATACATTTATAATGTACTTATATGTAAATATTGAGTTCGAATCCTACCTCGACCGATTTCGTTCACCTTATTTTATTTTGTATAGCAAATTAGGAAACATAGGAAGTGTATATTATATAGTTGCTTAAGGCTCTTGTATACCTTAGGTATGCGGATGTACGCAAAAATGCACACTAAATTACCTTCTAATGTATGAAACACGAAAAAATATTGTATATCACCTGATATGTGATATACAATATTTTATCGTGCAGAAAGGTAAAATTTAGAGGTTCTTTTTTAAATAGCAAGAATAGTTATTAAAATATTATAATATTAAAAAACTCAGCCGATAGATTTTCATATTCTCTTTCGATTGAAGTAAAAATCTACTTCATGGGCCTTGTAGTTTTTTAGTTACGTACAGTAAAAAAATAAAAAAAGGGTTTTTCTAAAACAAATTTTACAAGAAAAGTATTAAAACAAATTCTAAATACAAAAAACTCATGCAATAGAATAAAAATGTATATGCAAACTGTTCCTTATTTCAAAGACGTATCTTTTGAGGGTATTAGGGAAATTTTTTTTTAGAATATACTATATAGCCTACTATAGCCTCTTTTTAAAAAAAATTATATTTATTTCGATTTTCATTTTATATCACTTAATAAAATGACGCATTCATAGCATCACGCCATTGGGGTTAGCAAAGATATCCGAACGTCATATATTTCTATATTTGTAATCTGATAAAAATACATACATACGACACATTCTACAACATAATGCCATCAGCGACAGGTGTGTGGGTGTGCATTACCTTATAAAATGAAGCACAAAACATTCAGAATGGGTGGTGAACCTCATTGCTGAACTATGTTAGATGCCATTTTGCCTGTTGTATTTTCGATTACCCTGCTTTTAATGACACCCGAAATTGATGATATTTGAAAAGATTGGAAGCATTATTCTAAGCCGGTGCCTCGCAGCAAAGAGAAAAAATTCTAAGAAAAGAAATTCGAAAATTCCATAAAAGCTGCATTAGAAAGAAGAAATCGTAGAAAAGAATTTAGAAAACAGAACTTTTGGTCGGACACAACGATTGCTATCTGAAGATTGTTTTTTCAACAGTAATATTTACTCAATATCTATCCAAATTTGATTGATATTGATACCTACAAGACGAGGTAGATATTATAGTGGAAATATAATTAATTAATTACCGAACAAATGTTAAATGGAGAGAAAAGCAGTAAAAAGAGGTCAATACTGGAATTATCTACCTAACTAAATCAAATGTAAGATCGAATACAATTTTTTTTACTAAATTATCGAAAACAATCGATTAATTATATAATTTTATTCGATTGTCTGAGAACCAAAATACATAATAGATGGATATTAATTTTTACAATTACATTTTTTTTAACCTTTGATAGAAAAGAATATGTAGAGCTCGCCAAACGAAAGAATGCGGGTGACATTACCTGTGCAAAAACCAATTTTAGTGCAGGAAAATACTCTAATTTATGTAAAACAATAAAATAAGTTGTTATTTGACGTTGTGCAATTAGTTTTATTCGACGTTGCACAATCAGCTGTAATTTGACGTTGTACAATTAGTTTTATTCGACGTTGTACAATCAGCTGTTATTTGACGTTGTACAATTAGTTTTATTCGACGTTGCACAATCAGCTGTAATTTGACGTTGTACAATTAGTTTTATTCGACGTTGTACAATCAGCTGTTATTTGACGTTGTACAATTAGTTTTATTCGACGTTGCACAATCAGCTGTAATTTGACGTTGTACAATTAGTTTTATTCGACGTTGTACAATCAGCTGTTATTTGACGTTGTACAATTAGTTTTATTCGACGTTGCACAATCAGCTGTTATTTGACGTTGTACAATCAGCTGATATTCGACGTTTCACAATCAGCTGTTATTTAACGTAGCACAATTAGTTTTTATTCATCAGCGTATTTTTATATTAATTTGTTGTTATGCTTTATAAAACTGTCACCAGTATTATCTTATAAATCGAACCCTACAATATTTTGGTCTTTGTGATTCGGTTGATTGGATATCTGACTCCTGAGCAAAGGTCCAGGGTTCGATTCCCGGTGGACACACAGTTTTAAAAAAAATGTGTTCAGTCTGGATATGTGAGACAATAAATACTAAAAGTCTCCAGAATGTGGCAACTTGTTATTGGGTGCATGTTAAATTAATAATTGACATAGTACCTGTTTGTTAAATAAAATATTTCTTTTGGTAAAAAATACATAAATAGGCTAATTGTTATTAAATGTTATTATAAATTTTATGTTCCAACCATATTTAAAAATCGCATATAGTCAGTTAAAAAGAACAGGTTTAGACGTTCACAGACCAAGCAAATACTTACATATTTAAGGCCACACAGGCACTGAGAATTTTTAGCGTGTTGTACCCCATTTCTCGTACCGAAATAGAAGCGGTGTAGTTCGTTCCGCCATCCATTTTATATGACTTGACTAGCGCGAAACAGGAACGACGTAAGCCACAGTACGGTTATACCTTTTTTTTAAATCAAGACACAAATTAAAAAATTTAAAACATCATATTTAAAAATACTTATACTAAATTAGGTATAGTTTTATGTCAAACAAATTAAACGAAAAACGAGGGAATGAATGATATCTTCTTAATTAATTTATCTTTTTGTACATTATAAAATATACAACCCGATAAGTATCTCGAAAGAAGAATTATAGCAGGAAATAGAGTGAATGGAGTAATTAGACCAGTTACGAATGATCGCAACATATCAGAGGATGCCAAAGTTGCCATGCATAACGCAATTGTAATGCCAATCTTGAAGTATGCTAGTGAAACCTGGACATGATAGAAGAAGCAAGAAAGCACAATATATTATGCAATTGAAATGAAGTCGTTTAGAAGACTTTGTAATAGAACGATGTATGACAGGGTACGAAACGAGGACACAAGGAAAGAATGTACAATGAAGAAAGATATAATTAATAGAATGAAAGTAAGATAGTTTGACCATTTGGGGGGAATGAATGAGGAACGCCTGACGAAGATTATATACTGAAGAATGAGAGATCGGCCAAGGAAAAGTTGGCTCGATCACATTAATGGAATTTTGAAAGGTGGAGACGTTAGAAGTATAACAGAAGAGCGTGTATGAGACGATGGATGGACGTGAATGAAGCGATAAATGTATGTAAAGAGAGAGGAGTCTGGCGTTCGGTTCTCTCATCCTACCCCAAATAGGCAAAATGACGTGATTGTATGGGTATGAGAATTTTCAATTGTTACGTCTTGTTTTCAAGATTCACAATTCCATCAATGTGATAATTTCAACTTTTTCTTAGCAGATCTCTACTTCGCGTCCCAATCTTATCAGCTTTGTAATTATTATTTATATTTTGTAGAAGTAAATATGAAGAAAATGTTACCTTCGTCAATTTGAAATCGATAACTTTGGTAGATATCAAAGATGTAGATGTGTGTTTGACAATATCGAGAGGAGAATGGTTTAATCTGGTTTCAATTAACAGCATCATTATATTGGTCGTGACGCGTGTGACGCATGAATCTCGTGAGAAGAATTTACCAGAAACCAATCAAAATGGCGACACGATGCCAATGACAAATACGAAAACTTATTTGGTAGATCAGGTCACTTTAGAAAACGAATTAGCGAACTGTTCAATGAAGGATTGCTTGTGCATTATATATTGATTATTGACCTCAGAAGTTCGATGTATAATAATAATTACCTATATTTTGATCAATGGCGTAGCCAGACGTTTTGGTCCCACGTGCAATGACTAAGAAAGGGGCCCTAACATATCAATGTTTGCACATGTTTATGATATTTACGATTACTACGATATATTTCTCATAATAGAGCTAATATGAAAATAAATTACGAGTAATAATGACACCAGTTTCAAAATTCCTTTATTTTTGTTTTGATATTTGCGAATAAAAAGTTTTTTTAGGATCTATTATTAAAATACTATGTATATAAATTGGTTTGATCTGTTTGGGATTGATTATTTTTTCATATTACGCCCGATTTAAAACGTTCCGGTTAAATAGGTGCGTTCCTATTCCACTTAGTTCAGGTTGATATTCTATAACTCTGAAATGGGAACGTACCTATTTAGGAACCTTCATGCTTCAAGTAAATCAGGAATTAGTTCAATTCCGTATTCTATGACCAAATTTAGATACACTCTACAAAATGTTACTGAATGATGATGGTGATGATGCTTTCTCATTAGTAGGTAATCTCCAACATCGGGGGAACCTAAATACACTCTACAAAATGTTACTGAATTGGACGGATTGTGTTCAAAAATTTTAGCTCCATTTCAGGCTGGGGCCTCGTGTTTTTCATGACTCTGATGTTAGTTAGCTCCACCACTGGTTTTGAATTACGCAAATTAAGAATATATTTCAATGTTGACATAGATCACACTGCCAATATAATTAAACTGATGAACTCTCTCTATTTCTTATCCATTTTGCTGAAGCGTGGCATCCATTGTGCAAAATTAGATAATTACATACTCTATATTTTGTATGTGTGTGATATCGACAAAAGAAACAGATTGGACTAGATGGAAAAGTTTGAAGGGAGTGGACTTACTGTGTCAGCAGAGGCGGGATTCTCGTTCTTTTTTAGCTATCCATTACGCCTTAAAATCCATAAGATCTTTAAAATCCTTAAAATTATAGAAAACGCGATTCTCATTTCAATTTGTAGTGATAGTAAAAGGGATACTATCCCTCGCAGGTATCCATATCGTAGCGCTGGCATTAGAGGTGTCACTAACGCTTAGCGCTATCCATAACATCGATCTGTCATTTCAATATTATTTCAATCATTTTCACACGTTCATAATTTCAATTATAAAAATAATTTATACACTTTAATATTCAATAACATCCTAGAGTAAACTCGTATTTTGAAGAGAGTTATAAATAACGTGATAAAAATAACAATGCATCTAATGATAAATAAAGGAAAAAATCACTGTACAAATGAACAATAATAATAAAAATGCAAAAACAATAAATTGTATGTAAAAATGCAAAATACATAATTAAGATGAATAAAAAGAATGTAAAACCAATTAGAATACATTCAATGTCTTCAAATACTTAATATTTATTTAAAATAAATCCTTTATCACATGCATTTACTGATAAAAATATGGATACTATCCATAGAATCCTTACATCATTCTGGGTAGCGTTCGGAAAGACGCTCGGCGATCGCTCGGCGATGTTAGAGCGTCATCCTAAGCGTTCGGAATTCATCGAGCGATTCGCGCGGCGATTCACTCTGCCCGTTCGGAATCACGGTTGACTCGCACCAAAGTCGCCCAAGTCGCTCGATGAAATAGTAGGGTGAATGTCGCTGCTGTCAAATTTTTAAATTTTTTGGCGGGATTTATGAATTTTCGCATAGTCAAAGTGACATTTTATTTGGCGGCAATTTATAATTTTTCACATAGTCGTCAACACTTTTAGTTTGGTATGGTTTTAGTTGGTTTTATTTGTATTTATAATTTAATTTATTGAATTATTTATTAATTATAATTTAGAAAAATGTTAATTCATACAAAATAAATCCAATGGATGTAAATTCATACAAATTTATCATGGATAATAATGGCCATTATTTAATAGTAAACATCAACAGTAAGTGTATTTTGTTTTATGAAAATAATGTATTTTTTAATGAGTGGTTATCATTTTAAGGGAAATAATCAATTTTTGAATGCCCAAAACACGATAAGTTCGTGAAAACTATGTGTGTCAAGATAGAAGTGAGTGGCGTTCAGTTCTCTCTGTCTACCCCGTGAGGGACATGGCGTGATGCGATGTATGTATGTCTTTGATCCAACACTTGTATGCCTTTTTATGACAAATCTGACATTTATTTTATTTTATTCTGGGAACAGACAGTTATATAAATGAGTGTGTTGTGGCCAACGCTAAACTTCTCACTAACAAGTCATTCTATAAAGTGTTCAAATTTTGTATCGAAAATTTTCACCATTTTCATGAAATGAGTTTGTCAAATTATTTTTTCATAACATTCACAACGGGTGACAGGGAACCTCAATATTGCTGAACTTTATGAGATATGTTCGTTGGGTGGATGCAGAACTATTATAAGTCGCATTTTTAACGAATATCACTTTTTGATGTAAATATGTTCGCAAGAAAAAATCTTAATTCTTACGAATAATACGAATCACTTGTCACAACACGTTTACTACTTTTAAAATTAATAAATTATTACCTCGTTATTATAATGAAAACATCCGATAAACACCAAAACAAAATATACAACCTCTATTTAATTATAATTTTTGACCAAAGTGACACAACTGAAGTAACACCAAACTCGTAATTTTAAATTTCCCGCGCCCGCGTAATTTTTAGTCACCCCAACATCGCTCAGTACCGTTCGGATAATGTCGCTCTCTTTGCAACTTCAGGTCGCACCGGTAGAGCGATTCACTCAGCGATTCACTCTGATTTAGAACGCGGCCCTGTATGGACACCTATCACTCACGTGAGAACAAGAATCGCATTTATTGACATAGCATTCTTTCGCAAGCGCTAGTAGCCATAATTTCCTATCCATAACAACAGTTAAGGATTTAAACGAGAATCGCGCCCCTGTATTCTTACTTCTTGTATAGTTCTTTCTTCTTCTCGTCACTGGTTCAACATATGATTCACCTTAATTGACTGTAATATAATGTACGTGCGAATGCCGCGAACGTACTGGACACCTTCGAGAGGAGGGTACTGCGTAGAATACTGGGGGAACGTGAATGATGGCGAAGCCTGGAGAGTGCGCTACAACGATGAGCTGTACAGCATCTACAAGGCATCCAGAATATCTGTACATGCCAAACTGAATAGGCTTAGATGGGCCGGACAGCCGGACATGTGCAGTGAATGCCTTCATCACGGGCACCAAAAAGGATCCTGGATTTAGATAAGGACAGCCCCTAGAATCTAATACTTTAAAATATGAGAAAGATTGTAGAACCAATATAATAATATACACAGTGACGTCATATGATGGTTCATATAATATTATGTAGGTACTGTACAGTAGGTAGACCATGTTTACCTAAATTATGTTTAAACAACAGACATGAGTGTTATTATGTTTAACCAATGTATTTCACTATCTCATCAATTACTACCATTAATTTACCTATCCTTTAGTATTAATCTGTGTTGCCATATGACATTATTATACATTGGAAATTTACAGAAATATATGTAATTATACACAGAG
Organism: Molanna angustata; assembly: GCA_963576475.1. Lineage (NCBI taxonomy): Eukaryota > Metazoa > Arthropoda > Insecta > Trichoptera > Molannidae > Molanna > Molanna angustata. The sequence goes on along the minus strand of OY754977.1, from coordinate 1,973,283 downwards.
GTAGAATTAATGGAAAACTAAAGGATGGGAATAACAGATGTATCTTGCTTGTCGTTTGGTAAGCGTGATTAGAGTTTAAAATATACATATTTTGAATAAAATATGTGTATAAAAATGACGATTGTTTCGTTTACAAGCATGTATGCTTAATTTAGGGAATGTTTGAAGATGTACTATAATATTATGTACTTCTTGTATATACCTATCTAAAAACGTTATCATGCTCGTCAAAGTGGTATAAGAATAATGATTATTTTTTTATTTTTCTAAGAACAATCAGGAATATTATGGAATAGTCTAATTCCGGATATTGCGTCGTATTTCCTCTCCTTGTTCTTTTCTTTGCTTTTTTTTGCTATGGTGTTTTTTGTTTTTAATATTTATCTTAGTTTCTTTCTTATTTTTATATTTTAATTGCTTTGTTTTTTTCGCTTTCATTCTTTTGTTTATGTTAATAATATATAATTTTGTCAATCTGGTTGGTTGGAAGAAATTGCCTTATGACAATAAGCCCGCCAGTGTGCATTATATTTGTTTATATAATGTATAAAAAGATAAATATTTTTATTAAACACATGTGCATATTTTGATCTTGTATGGTGCACCATGAAATTTTTTAACCTATTGATGTAAAAATAGGCTTTAAAATTATGAAATCAAAACTGCTAATATTCCATAGTAGGTAGTCATCATCACCAATGGTGTTACTGACTTGGACTCCTCAAGAAATTTGCACCATTCCCCATGGTCCATCACCCGCACCATCCAATTAGTTACACTGATTGCTTTCTAGTGCCTTTCTACACCATCCATTCACCTTAATTTGGGTCTTCCACGTTTCGCCTCCCATCTGGTCGTGTGTTGAGGATCTTTTTAGGGTCTCGGTTCTCCTCCATGCGCTGGAGATTTACCAACCATATGAAACGATAAGTTTTAATATACTCTACTATGTAAGACTCATTGTATATACGTTCCAGCTCATTGTTATAGCTTGTCTTCTACATATGTTATATTTCTATGCACTGTTAATCTCTGAGGACCTGCCCAGCCGCTGTTGCTACCGATGCAGCCGATCTGTCTGGGACAGGGGCAGCATATCCCTGATATATTGACGTCTGTCCTGGCATTGGACGTGCCCTTTGGATCATGGCCGTGTGTAAGGAGGAAGAGACAACAATTCTAATATTTCTGTGATATTTTCAACTATGATCTTATTTATTAGCAGTTTTAATCTATGGTGTCCATAATATGTGAGGTATCCGTAACAGTTTTATTCGTGTTGACGATAATTATTCATTTTAATTCTTATATTGTGACATATTGGACAGCCCCGCACTAACAGAACTGATTAATTACAATATACCAAGACTATCTACCAGACAAACAGCACCATTTTATTACAACAATACACGCACACGCATCACTCGCTAGTCAGCTGTCTCCATAATATTAGGAATGAATACTCTCATTTAGGTGACATTTTTATGCTGTCCGAACATACATAAATATAAACGGACGATATACACATTTTTTATGAGAGAAACAACTTATGATATTTTCAGTGCGGATTTGTATATTTTCGATTGTAAAATGTTTCAGTGCTTCTACTGTTATTTTTTGTATTTAAAATACTTTTTTTATTTAATATTTTGGTTTATTTGTATATATTTTTTTATGTTTGCTCTTAGGTATCTATTATTTTTTTATTCTTTAATTTATTTTTTAACTGCTTAGGTACCTACTTACATATTTTTTTTATATTTTTGCAAGTGTATAACTAATTGTTTTTTTTTTCTTATTCGATATATTATTTTTATCAACAATATGTGTTTTATGTATGTATGTAAAAGGTAATTTATGCCGTTTATAAATAAGTAAATAATTAATCGTGCCGTCTAACTATCGTGGATTGACAATAAAATTGATATATTTATACATCGTCAGACCACGATTTTAATATATATATATATTTACTTAATTTAATTTATTTTAACATGATGCGTGTCTTGTGTGGGACAAACATGACGCATGTCTTGTGTGCGACAAACATGACGCGTATCTTGTGTGCGACAAACATGACGCGTGTCTTGTGTGCGACAAACAAATGACATTTAAAAGTGAATTCGTCTTCTCCGCCTGTTCGGTGAAAGGTATCAATAGATGTCACAGATTTGGTGATATACAATATTAATTAATTTATTTATTTAATCTTTTACCCTTCGTTTGTATTTCCCTTTACAAATATACATTATAAACACACATCGAAAACAAAATCACAGAAAATAACACAATAATAAACTAATACAAAAATAGTAAAAACTTATCAACTTAATAAAACAGAAAATAACAATAGTCAATAACAATTGAATTTCAATCTTCTTTCCTTCCCTTTAATTTGTATACATAAGCTAAAGTTTCATAATACTGTCTTAGTGCCAACCTTGACGTATGCAAGTGAAACCTGGACATGGCAGAAGTCGCACGAAAGCAGAATAAATGCAGTTGAAATGAGATCGCTATGAAGAATCTGTAATAGGACGATGTATGACAGGGTCAGAAATGAGGACATAAGGAAAGAATGTAAGAAAAAGAAAGATGTCATTAATATAATGAAAGTGAACACATTGAGATGGTTTGGCCACATGGGGAGAATAAATGAGCCTAACTAAGAAAATATTCCCTATTCAGTAACAATTTTAACTAAAATAGGAACGTACTAAAATTGTAAATTTTTGCTTTACGGTCTTATTTCAGCGTTATAAAATATCATCTTGGACTAAATGGAACGTACCTATATTGGCCGGAACGTTCTTAAAAAGTTACTGACTTAGACGTATTTTGAATAATCATGAAAATTATGAATTTTTTATCATTTTCAGAATTATTCAAAATACGTCTAATTCAGTAACTTTTTAAGAACGTTCCGGCCAATATAGGTACGTTCCTATTCCATTGATATTTTATAACGCTGAAATAAGACTGGAAATCAAAAATCTACAATATTAGTACGTTCCTATTTTAGTTACAATAGTTACTGAATAGGGGGTAATATACATTGCGGACAGGAATGGAATGAGAGGTAGGGGCCGCCCAAGGAAGGGATGGCACGTCCATGTGAACGGTATTTTGAAAGACGGAAATGTCAGAAGCATGAATAACAGACGAACATGTATAAGACGATGTATGAATGTCGACAAGGCGATGAATATGTGTCAAGATAGAAATAAGTGGCGTTCGGTCCTCCCTGCCTACCCCGTGAGTGACATGGTGTGATGGTATGTATGCATGTAAAATTACACATTTTATCGGAGGATACCTATGTTTCTGAAAAATTTTCAATAAAGTGTCCTTATAGTGTTTAATAGAATGGAAGAATACATCAGTCATATAACCATATTCATTGCTCAATCGATGAATTATATTCAATGGAGAGTAACCTAAGTAATTATCATCGGACATCTTACATAGGAATGATATAATTTGGCGGGTATTCTATTTTTATTATTATTATTATTTGGGACACTTACAGACATTGACAATGGCATACAAGAATGTATATCTTAAATTTTTTATATGATGTCAATATCCTATTAAAAGTGAAAACAACATGCGAAGTTCATAAATATTTCACACAAACATATTAAAGCATCCGAGATAAAAACAGTAAAAAAAAACATTAAAAATAAGACATAAATTTTCAAAACCTATACAAAGTAAGCATTCATATACATCAATAAAAAGTAATGAAACTTGTGCATATAACAACAAAAAGTAATGAAATTGTGCACATAACAATAAAAAGTAATGAAACTTGTGCACATAACAATAAAAAGTAATAAAACTTGTGCATAATATAACAATGAAAAGTAATGAAACTTGTGCATAATATAACAATGAAAAGTAATGAAACTTGTGCACATAACAATAAAAAGTAATGAAACTTGTGCATAATATAACAATGAAAAGTAATGAACTTGTGCATAATATAACAATGAAAAGTAATGAACTTGTGCATAATATAACAATGAAAAGTAATGAAACTTGTGCATAATATAACAATGAAAAGTAATGAAACTTGTGCATAGTATAACAATGAAAAATAATGAAACTTGTGCATAATATAACAATGAAAAGTAATGAAACTTGTGCATAATATAACAATGAAAATTAATGAAACTTGTGCATAATATAACAATGAAAAGTAATGAAGCTTGTGCACATAACAATAAAAAGTAATGAAACTTGTGCATAATATAACTATGAAAAGTAATGAACTTGTGCATAATATAACAATGAAAAGTAATGAACTTGTGCATAATATAACAACGAAAAGTAATGAAACTTGTGCATAATATAACAATGAAAAGTAATGAAACTTGTGCACATAACAATTAAAAGTAATGAAACTTGTGCATAATATAACAATGAAAAGTAATGAACTTGTGCATAATATAACAATGAAAAGAGATGAAACTTCTTGTGCATAATATAACAATGAAAAGTAATGAAACTTGTGCATAATATAACAATGAAAAGTAATGAAACTTGTGCATAATATAACAAAGAAAAGTAATGAAACTTGTGCATAATATAACAATGAAAAGTAATGAACTTGTGCATAATATAACAATGAAAAGTAATGAAACTTGTGCATAATATAACAATGAAAAGTAATGAAACTTGTGCATATAACAATGAAAAGTAATGAAACTTGTGCACATAACAATAAAAAGCAATGAAACATGACCTTATAAACAACCATCAACAGAAATCTCTTGGTATTTGCTCGTTTTTCACACATTAGAGGGTAATAATTTTTATATTCGTGTGCATCCCGTATGTACATGGTCATAGACGTTAAAATGCGCCTTAATCAAATCATCTGAAGGTACCCTTCAGCGGGTAATGAAATAAATACATTCTGAGAAAATCGAATTCGGCATATGGTTTTATAACATCAGTAATATTTGTCTATTTTATATAGGTATTTCATACGACGGGTAGTAAATTTGATGAGGAGTGTGTCTGCCGTTCAAGGAGGGTAACGCGACAGAGAAAATGTTGGAATGAAATGGCTATATGTGTTTTATTAGTCATTAAATAACCAAGTCATTAATCCCATTATCAGGAGTGACGTCATTCCAATTAAATTACATACGGAGAAGTGAGTTTAATTCCAAAAAACATGAACAAAAACAAAAACCATTATAGGTCTGAATAAGAAATAGACTGAGTGGGTATATGATGATAATTTAAAGAGTCAAGTTTCTGATGGAAAAAATATTGAAGGACTATTTTAAAATCTCATTAGTAGAGATCTGAATTTTGTAGAAAAGTGATGTTATTATTCGCGTTTTTTTTTTGGAAATGGGTGTTATTTTTATAATAATAGGAAAAGTGGTGTAATTATTCGCGTTATTTTTTTGAAAAACTGGTGTTGTTTTTGTAGATAAGCGGTGTCATTATTCGCGTTATTTTTTTGCAAATCGGGTGTTATTTTTGTAGAAAAGCGGTGTTATTATTAGCGTTATTTTTTTGCAAATCGGGTATTATTTTTGTAGAAAAGAGGTGTTATTATTCGCGCTATTTTTTTTGGAAATGGGTGTTATTTTTATAGAAAAGCGGTGTTATTGTTCGCGTTATTTTTTGCAAATCGGGTGTTATTTTTGTAGAAAGCGGTGTTATTATTATTCGCGTTTTTTTTTTTTGGAAATGGGTTTTATTTTTATTAAAATAAGAAAAGCAGAATTTCTCAGCTCTTCGTTCGAAGTACAATCAGCAAGATTATGGAATAGCCTTAGTCCGGATATTGCGTCGTCTAACTCACTTAGTATTTTCAAGAAAAAACTAAAGAAGGAATATTTATCCTTGAACACCTGATCCCGATTTCCTCTCCTGTCCTTACCATATCCTTTTTCTTGCTATGAATTATATTTTTTTTTTGTTTTAATAGTATTTAAGTGTTATACGTATTTTCTTTGATTTCTTTTACTCTTTTTTATTTGCTGTTGTACATACACAATGTTGTCATACTTTGTAATCTGGTTGGTCGGAAGAAATTGCCTAATGGCAATAAGCCCGCCAGTGTACAATTATATTTGTTTATATTATGTACAAAAAGATGTATAAATAAATAAATAAATAAATAAAAGCGGTTTTATTATTCGCGTTATTTTTTTGGAAAAGGGATGATATTTATCAGTAAAATGGTGAGATTTTTAAGAAATTGTGGTAATTTTTTACAAAAAAATGTAAATTAAGAGAAATCAACACATGAATTAAATTTGTAAGTTCAAAAACACAATATAAACGAAAAATAATTTCATTAAATTCAACATTAAAAGAATCGCCATTGCAGCTAGTTTTTTTTTTTCAAGATTTGTTATTATGTCTGCCAAAACAGTACATATTATAGGAGGATAGAAACCAATATGAAATGATATTAGCGTACCTACATAAGGCATATTCATATGATATAGCTTTATTTATTTTGTCAACAAATTCCTATAGTTATGTTATCTTATTTTAATTTAAATATATTTTATGCATTGACTGTGTAGCTTTCACCCGCAGATATTTCCTCACTCCACACTACATAAAATTAACATCAATAAGTACACGCACAACAAAGAAAATGATAAAGACAAGCATAAGACTCCATTCAATTTTTTATTTGTTTTTATTTATTTCAAATCCTTACATAGTTAGGTACATAGCTATCTCTTTTATCTCTTTCGTTTCTAAAGTTATCTCTTTCGTTTTCACTTAAGTATCCGATTCGTCCACATGTCAGCTTTGAGCATATCCTTCTGAGCATATCCTATGGGAATGCACAGACTTCTGAGCATATCCTATGGGAATGCACTAACTTCTCCGCATTAACTTTCCGACGAGAACTCTACGACGATGCCCAAGGGAATTTCTTTGGACCCATTGGACAAGCGGACCTTGTAGCCACGAAGAGAAACTTTAGGGCTTTCAAGACTTTCTGTATTAAATTCGGTGCACTATTATCTTCTCTATCACTAAGCGTTGAGCCAGTTGTTTCCACATGATTAGCTCTCTTTGGCACATTAAGTGCAGCGTCTGCATGGTTTTAGAGTTCTCCGGACTCTTCATATGTTCTTTATGTGTTCTTTCAAAGTTTTGCAAGGAGCCGTTAATCCCCATAAGCAGAATGGGTGGTGGTGGGTAAATAACAGTTAGGTACATAGCATAGGTATATAACGTAAATATTTTAAAATATTCGTAAGGATCCCACTAAGGCTAAGCCTGTATGTGGGAATTATATTCAAATAGGATAGGTACAGTAAAATGTATATAATATATTGGTAGGTATATGTAAGGATCCCACTAAGGCTAAGCCTGTATGTGGGAATTATATTCAAATAGGATAGGTACAGTAAAATGTATATAATATATTGGTAGGTATATGTAAGGATCCCACTAAGGCTAAGCCTGTATGTGGGAATTATATTCAAATAGGATAGGTACAGTAAAATCTATATAATATATTGGTAGGTATATGTAAGGATCCCACTAAGGCTAAGCCTGTATGTGGGAATTATATTCAAATAGGATAGGTACAGTAAAATCTATATAATATATTGGTAGGTATATGTAAGGATCCCACTAAGGCTAAGCCTGTATGTGGGAATTATATTCAAATAGGATAGGTACAGTAAAATCTATATAATATATTGGTAGGTATATGTAAGGATCCCACTAAGGCTAAGCCTGTATGTGGGAATTATATTCAAATAGGATAGGTACAGTAAAATCTATATAATATATTGGTAGGTATATGTAAGGATCCCACTAAGGCTAAGCCTGTATGTGGGAATTATATTCAAATAGGATAGGTACAGTAAAATCTATATAATATATTGGTAGGTATATGTAAGGATCCCACTAAGGCTAAGCCTGTATGTGGGAATTATATTCAAATAGGATAGGTACAGTAAAATCTATATAATATATTGGTAGGTATATGTAAGGATCCCACTAAGGCTAAGCCTGTATGTGGGAATTATATTCAAATAGGATAGGTACAGTAAAATCTATATAATATATTGGTAGGTATATGTAAGGATCCCACTAAGGCTAAGCCTGTATGTGGGAATTATATTCAAATAGGATAGGTACAGTAAAATCTATATAATATATTGGTAGGTATATGTAAGGATCCCACTAAGGCTAAGCCTGTATGTGGGAATTATATTCAAATAGGATAGGTACAGTAAAATCTATATAATATATTGGTAGGTATATGTAAGGATCCCACTAAGGCTAAGCCTGTATGTGGGAATTATATTCAAATAGGATAGGTACAGTAAAATGTATATAATATATTGGTAGGTATATGTAAGGATCCCACTAAGGCTAAGCCTGTATGTGGGAATTATATTCAAATAGGATAGGTACAGTAAAATCTATATAATATATTGGTAGGTATATGTAAGGATCCCACTAAGGCTAAGCCTGTATGTGGGAATTATATTCAAATAGGATAGGTACAGTAAAATCTATATAATATATTGGTAGGTATATGTAAGGATCCCACTAAGGCTAAGCCTGTATGTGGGAATTATATTCAAATAGGATAGGTACAGTAAAATGTATATAATATATTGGTAGGTATATGTAAGGATCCCACTAAGGCTAAGCCTGTATGTGGGAATTATATTCAAATAGGATAGGTACAGTAAAATCTATATAATATATTGGTAGGTATATGTAAGGATCCCACTAAGGCTAAGCCTGTATGTGGGAATTATATTCAAATAGGATAGGTACAGTAAAATCTATATAATATATTGGTAGGTATATGTAAGGATCCCACTAAGGCTAAGCCTGTATGTGGGAATTATATTCAAATAGGATAGGTACAGTAAAATGTATATAATATATTGGTAGGTATATGTAAGGATCCCACTAAGGCTAAGCCTGTATGTGGGAATTATATTCAAATAGGATAGGTACAGTAAAATCTATATTTATGATTACAATTATTGCGAAAAACTGACAGGTTTAAACAATTCCCGGTAAAATTAAAAACCATAGATACTTGGGCAGGTATTATACGATATGTTTTAGGAAATCATACAAAACCGCATACAAAAACATATTTAGATTATTTTTTTGACAAACTTTTTAACATCTCAATAGAGACGAAGTTTGAATATTATAGAAGAACCAGGAACTCAAGGCACCTACAGAGATAACGACCTGTCATCGGCTGGTTTACGTGATGACTTTATGCGCCTGCGCAACGTTCACCAATGATGCCTTCTTAATTTTGAAGAGTGAAAGTTTGAACCTTAACCTTTGAAGAGTGATTGAGGAGTATTGTCTTTCATCTGACAACACTAAACACCAAATTATGCATAGTAAACGCATTACAGACAACTTTTGTATTTTCCCTTCTTATTGAAACCATAGATGTATAAAAACATAGGTAGAAAAATAATGATTGCAATTATACGTATTTTTTTTACATTATATATGAAATGAAATTATTTATTTTAAATAAATTATTAATATTTTAAAAATACTTATTATAAACATACTATGTACAATTGTACCTATTTGGAAATTTACTGCCTCACTAGACAAGTATGTTCTGAGACATGAGCAGATTGTATTCTGCCATTTCTTTTCAGCCAGTCAATTACCAGTTTTTTGAAGTTTGTTTCGTCGCGTGAGATATTGTGTTCTATGTCAGATAATATTTTATTGTAGAGTCTAGGAGCAAGAAAGGGGTACTTACTTACTTTCCGTGTCCAGACCCTATATGCGCCCTCTCCAATATCTTGCAGCTGTCACAGCCTCATTGCCCCTCTTGAGTGGGCACATCAGCAGGTGCGCCACGTTTTGCTCTTCTCCACATTCGCACGTCACATCCTGCTCATCATCCAGCAGTTTCCATCTCTGCATGTTGACCTTACATTTGCTCACACCCGTTCTGAGTCTGTTCAGGGATTTCCAAGTCCCGTATGGGAGTTGGTGTCCGGTTGGAAGAATCTCGCTTGGTTTGAACCATTCGTTCTCCCCACCCTGTTCCCGCCACAACTCGATTCTTCTTTCATGCGGGGTGGTGTGCAAATCATTGGTTTTTGATAAGAAACTGCGTCTTGATCTGAGCCTCGATATTGGGGAATCGCGCCCATACAGGGGGAAGAAAGGGATAATGTCGCTGGACAAAAGTCATCCTTATTAGTTAGGGTCTTATTTGTTGTATATAAGACAAATCACCCTTAGAAGAGTGATTTGTGTCAAATGGAAGAAAAAGTATAAAAAAATGTTAGTGAATGTTAAGACTGACAGATTAATACCATTAATTAAGATTAATGTAGTTATTGCGAGATAAACAGAAATAGAGTTAAACGATAAGGGATGAGACTTATTAACTGCCATTAACTGGTAGTAGATCTTTTAAATTGGAATCGATTTCATATTCGTAGTACATCTCCATATAAGTTTGTAGCTGCAATTGATCAATGACCCAATTTCATTATCAAGATATTAGAGATCTCTCTTTTGGACATTCTTTTTGTGAAACAAGGGAACGATGGAATGTTTAATAGGATATTACAGTAGTATGTTCCTTTAGGTTTCAGGAGATATTTTCCACAGGTCTTGCCATTATTTTTTGGCAATGGGACAATGAGAATGAATTGTGTCTTGAATGGAAATGGAGATGTTAAAATGAAAAGCGTCAAAACAGGAAGCTTGTTTTGCTAATTCATCCGCGATCTCGTTGCTATTTATACCTGTGTAGGACGGGATCCATGCTAATATGTCAGGAGATTTAAAGAGATCGTTGGATAAAGAAAGACTTAAATAACCATAAAAGATCAGTATTTTTGAGTGGGGAAGAGTGTATTAGAATTTTCAATGCTTCTCTTATCGCCAAACACTCCGCTGAATAGATAGATGACACAGGGGGAAGTTTAAAAAGAAGTTTAGTATTTTAGATCATTAAATGTGCTAAGCACAATTGAGGATATGGTTATTGGTCCAGAATCTAGTGGATTAACATAAAGATACCAAGAATGATAATATTTATCCATTTTGTGAAAAATTAGACTGCCAATAATTATTCTTACGAAGATTAAGAGGATGTCTAGTGCTTCCACTTAAAAAACATTAATGGATGTTGAACGCATATACCTACACCTACTTAAATTAATACAATTTAACTCTAATAGGCAATAATACAATTTAATGTTCGATTATTTCATAAATATGTTTGTTTTTATAGTTCTTTTATTTTCTTTACATTATTATTATTTTTTATATAAAATTTTTGTTGTTTTATTATACAGTTTTTAATTTTTTTTATGATAATTATTATTTTTTCTTTTTTTTCTAAGTGCGTAGGTATATTATTTTAGTATATTTTAATGATTTTTATGTCTCAACCTAAGTACCTATATATTTTATTTTAAATTGTATTTTTTTTTCCACTTAATATTATTTTTTATATTTACTAATTTTGTTACAGTACCTTATTTTTCTTTTATGTTTATGATAGTTTTATTATTTTATTTTGTAATTTCAATGTGTGTACTTAATTGTTGTTCATGTTTGTAAAAGGCAATTTGCCGTAAATAAATAAAATAAATAAATAAGTAAATAAAACATCAAAAGTGTATGAAAAGAAACAACCTAGGTTAGGAACAACAATTGTATGATGTATGGAGAGTTTGGCTTCCTTAGATGATACTATCAAAATTATTATTTCTTCATATACAGTATATTATATTAAAAGTATTTCAAGTGCAGACCCAGACCTATTTTATTTATAAGTGCTTTCAGAAGTTGATATAACATATCTCTATATAGGTACATATTATATACTTGATATTTTATTATCAATGTGAATGTGTGTTTAGCACCCATTATTATGGTTGAAGTAGGTACATACATATCACGATCTACATAGATAAATACTTATATACGTAGAAAATATAAATGCATTAACAAATATATCGCCGTAAGTATTATTTTCTTTTCCTTCGATGTCATGTTTCATGCATGCCATTGTCAATTGATTTTGAAGCATCTTAAATTATATTGCATGCATATTATCGTTATTAGATTTCATGCATACCACTGTCATTCGATTTTCTTACATACCATCGTTAATAGATTTCATCTATACCATTGTCATTCGATTTCCTTATATACCATCGTTAATAGATTTCATCTATGCCATTATTATTAGATTTTCTTACGTACCATAGTTAATAGATTTCATCTATACCATTGTTATTAGATTATCTTACATACCATCGTTAATAGATTTCATCTATGCCATTCCAGGAGGGAAAAAAATCGGGCTTAGTGCTTCTGGACTTAACAGCGGCATATGACACCGTGTGGAAGAGGGGTCTGTTATATAAGGTTGCCAATATCCTAGGCTCTCAAAAAAATAGTTAAGCTACTAGACAACATGCTTTCCAACAGAAAGATTAGAGTTCACCTCAGCGGCGATGTCAGCAGTCCCAGGTTTCTACAGAACGGACTCCCTCAAGGATCGGTATTGTCCCCGATCCTATTCAATGTCTACACGGCGGATGTGCCAAAAACCTCGTCAACTAAATTCACCTATGCTGACGATATGGCAGTAATCATACAAGCCAAAACCTTTGAGGAGCTGGAACGTACTTTGAACGCGGACTTGGAGATCCTTCAGAAACACTACCAGAACTGGCATCTTCAACTGAACCCTAAGAAGACTGTTGCGTTGGCCCTCCATCTTAACAACCAAGAGGCAAATAGGGAACTTAATATACACATTGGCACGGAGAGGATCCCAAACGAAAAATTTCCTAAATATCTGGGGGTAAAGTTAGACAGATCACTTACTTACAAGCGGCACATAGAGCAGGTAAAAAATAAGATTAAATCCAGAAACAACATCATCTCAAAACTGGCTGGTACAACATGGGGCAGCAGTGCTGAAACACTGCGGACTTCAGCAATGGCTCTGGTTTACAGCACGGCGGAATATTGTTCCCCTGTGTGGGCGAGGAGCTCGCACTGTGGACGAATAGACGCCGAACTGAACCAATCAATGAGAACCATTGCTGGTACAGTGAAATCTGCCCCGGTCCCGTGGCTCCACGTTCTTTCTAACATCGCCCCTCCTTCAATCAGGAGATATCAGGCTACTGTAAAGGAGGTCAAAAGGATAAAAGAAAATCCAACGCTACCAGTATACTCCTATATCACTCAACCACCAAGAATGAGACTAAAGTCCCGAAAACCAATATGGGGAGTGGAGGGGGAAAGTGTTAGTATTGAGGATGAATGGAGGGCCCTGTGGACAGACTCAGGAGTGAGAAACAATAATCTGGTCCGGGATCCCAACATTCGTGTCCCTGGGTTTGACCTCCCTCGCAGAGCCTGGGTGCAGCTCAACAGAATAAGAACAGATATGGGATGCTGCAACTATCTCCTGTGGAAGTGGGGAAAGAGGGAATTGCCGGAGTGTGACTGTGGCGCTGAACTCCAAACGATCCGCCACATTGTAGAAGAGTGCCCGCTGCGCAGTTTTCCTGGGGAGCTGGAGGACATCCACGGGGCAAAACAAGCGGCAGTGGACTGGCTGCGGGGATTAGATCTAAGGCTCTAGCGAGCTTCATGGACGCAGCCTTTACTGGGCGCAGAAGAGCCTAGCCATCCGAAAAGTAAAGTAAGTATCTATGCCATTGTTATTAGATTTTCTTACGTACCATAGTTAATAGGTTTCATCTATACCATTGTTATTAGATTATCTTACATACCATCGTTAATAGATTTCATCTATGCCATTGTTATTAGATTTTCTTACGTACCATAGTTAATAGATTTCATCTATACCATTGTTATTAGATTATCTGACATACCATCGTTAATAGATTTCATCTATGCCATTGTTATTAGATTTTCTTACGTACCATAGTTAATAGATTTCATCTATACCATTGTTATTAGATTATCTTACATACCATCGTTAATAGATTTCATCTATGCCATTGTTATTAGATTTTCTTACGTACCATAGTTAATAGATTTCATCTATACCATTGTTATTAGATTATCTTACATACCATCGTTAATAGATTTCATCTATGCCATTGTTATTAGATTTTCTTACGTACCATAGTTAATAGATTTCATCTATACCATTGTTATTCGATTTTCTTATATACCATCATTAATAGATTTCACCTATACCATTGTTATTCGATTTTCTTATATACCATCATTAATAGATTTCACCTATACCATTGGTATTCGATTTTCTTACATACCATCGTTAATGGATTTCATCTATACCATTGTTATTAGATTTTGTTACATAGCATCGTTAATAGATTTCATCTATACCATTGTTATTTGATTTTCTTACATATCATCGTTATATATAAGATTTCATGTATACCTACCTACCATACATACATACCATCAAGCCATGTCCCTCGCGGGGTAGGCAGAGAGAACAGAACGCCACACTATTCTATCTTGACATACATTCGCCGCCTCGTCAACATTCATGCTACGTCTCATGCATGTTCTTCTATTGTTCAGACTTCTAACATTTCCTTCTTTCAGAATATCGTTCACATGGTCGTGCCATCCTTTTCTTGGGCGCCCCCGACCTCTTTTTCCATTCCTGTCAGCCTTATATATTTTTTTCGTCAAGCGTTCTTCATTCATTCTTTCCACGTGACCAAACCATCTAAGTGTGTTAACTTTCATTCTAGTTACTACATCTTTCTTCATCTTACATTCTTTCCTAGTGACCTCATTTCTAACTCTATCATACATCGTTCTATTACAAATTCTTCTTAACGATCTCATTTCCACTGCATTTATTCTACTTTCATGCGACTTCTGCCATGTCCAGGTTTCACTTGCATACATCAAGGTTGGCACTACAATTGCGTTATGAATGGCAACTTTAGCTTCCTTTGATACGTTACGATCATTCATAACTGGTTTAAGTGCTCCATTCACTCTGTTTCCTGCCATAACTCTTCTTTCAATATCCTCATCAGGCCGTCCATTCCGTTGGAACATGCTTCCCAGATAAACATATTCGTCGACTTGTTCAAGCCATTCATTCTCTACTTTTATTTGACACGATGTTCTGCTTTCACACTTTTCAAAGACCATTACCTTTGATTTGCTAGCATTCATCCTCAGTCCGTACTCTATGCATCCTTCATATACCATGCTTACTAGATACTGTAACTCTTCCACGCTTTCTGCTAACAGGACTTTATCGTCTGCATACATCAAATCTCGCACTGTTACAGTACTCAGTTTCAGACCCTTATTTTCATCCCTAAGGGCTCTAATGCAGAAATCAATGTACAGATTAAAGAGCCATGGTGACAACACGCACCCCTGTCTTACGCCACTATTAATAGAGAACCACGACGTTACTGTGTCGTTGACACGAACACATGCCTCGCTATTCTCATACAATGACGCGATTGCGCGTATCAGCTTGCTCTTCACTCCGTACACTGACAATATATCCCATAGTTTCTCTCTGTTGACTTTATCATAGGCCTTTTCAAGGTCTATAAAAGCACAAAAAAGCTTCTGGTTTTTATCCAGGACCTTTTCTGTAACCATACGCAGAGAAAAAATTTGGTCTATACATCCTCTGCCGCCCACAAACGCTCCTTGGACATCCCATATCTTGCTTTCTGTAACCTTTCGTACTCTTTGATCCAAAATTCTTGCATACATCTTACCAACTGAGCTTAGCAAACTTATGGCTCTATAGTTTTTGCAGTCAAGCTTCGATCCTTTACCTTTGTACAAGGGGACCACGACTGCATTTCTCCAGTCTGAAGGAGTGCGTCCTGCTTCCCAACATTTGTTGAAAAGAGAGTGACACCACTCCAACATCTGATCGCCGCCATACTTTATAAGTTCAGCTGATACACTGTCATACCCAGCAGCTTTTCCCGCTTTCGCGTGTTTAACTGCTACCTACCATTGTTATAAGATATTTTACGAACCATCGTTATTAGATTTCATGAGTACTGTTGTTATTAGATTTTCTCACGTACCATCATTATTATATTTAATAATAATAATATTCATTTATTTTCCATAACAAGATACATACAGGAACAAAGGTTTTTTGAACATGCAATTTATGATTTATTGTGTATAAAATAAAATAAAAATAATATAAAATAAAATATTTGTTGGGAAGTACCATGTTTTTTTAGTAGTTTATAATGTATAGCATTGTTATTAGATTTTCTTACGTGTCGACCTTCGTGGCTTGGTTAGGTATCTGACTGATGATGCAAGGCTCCCGGTTCGATTCCCGGTGGAGACACAGTTTTTAATTGTCCCAAGTAACAATTTTACTCCTTAAATGCCCTCAAAATTATCGTAGGATAATCCTAAGAGTAAGAGCGTTTTACCACGAAATGCCTCCTGTAGCCTGGCTACAGAACCTCCTGTTGTATTAAAAGGCCCACTCTTAATATACTCTATCAAGACGAAACGCCTTTGGCTTTTTGAGACACATCGCCCTTAGAATACCTGTTATGCGCTAGTCCTAGAACCAAACTTAAGCCAATATTAAGGTAAATCTAAAGCAGTTTTGAATATTTTTGTCGGGCGAAGAGTAAAATAAAACCAGTAATAAATTTTATCTTACATTATATTTTAGTACTTCACAATAACATGGTTCCACAAAAACACAACTCAAGAGAAATGTTAAATTAAAATGGACTACATTTTACGCGTGAGATAAAATGTGTTTTTTGAGGAATAGAATTCCATTTTTTTAATGGGAAGACAAGTTTATTGTTATTGTTTATCATAATACCTCTGTAAAATTAAAGCGCCTCGAAAATTCTTAATATTTAAAGAAATTTTTAATTAAAATATGTACATATGTACCTCCCACTATATTGATAATATGTATTATTTTTTTATATGCTCTAAACTAAAAATTCAATAAAATGTTTTTTTTGGGTTATTATTACCAGAAAAATAAAAAATATAATTCATTATCGTCATTATTATTAAAATAATCAATAATAAAAATGGCGATAACAATAAAATTACAATCAAGTGTATTAGTATGACAACAAAGACAATTTTAAGAGCGATTAGCTATATTTTGGGGTACGCAATGCAATTTAAAAGCAAAGTACCCTTACGACACCTTTTTACCGGTATTTGAAAGCAATGTCGAGGGTATTCTAAGAACGTTTTCTCTTATTCGTTTTGTCTTAATTAACCGCGAGACGATAAATGAACTGATGGTCCCGTGTCAATAAAACAACACAACGCCGATCGCTCTTACAGACAGATCTTATAGATAATATAAAGGGTCGTTTAAGACCGCTTTAAAGGTCATTTGTCTTAATACTACATATTCTGTTGGTTTTGAAATTGCTTTTTTTAAGGGTAAACGACTTTGAGACTATTGTGCTTTAAAAAAAGGCAAATTTGCGTAAGTTTGCTTTATAACATGCATCGTAAGAGTGATATAAAGCATGTTTAAGTTAATTTTTAGAGTGATGTGCTTTATTACTATTATTACTCCTCAAGCGGTTTTATATTACACTTTGAGAGTGAAACAAAGCAACTTGAAAGTGCTTTTACGGGTCATTTGCCTTAATATTATTTTGGTGGCTTAGAATTGCTTTTTTTAAGGCGAACGATTTTGAGACAATTGTGCTTTAAAAAAAGGCAAAATTTTAACGTTTTGCTTGAAAAAGTGCGACATAATGCAATTTTAAGACAAAATACCGTCTGTCAGGACTGATAGCGTCGAAAATTGTTACTTGGGGTGTTTTCAGTCTGGATCTGTGAGACGATTAATATCGTAAGTCTCCAGAATGTGGAAAATTGTTATTGGGTGCGTGTTAAATTAATATTTGACATAGAACCTGTTAGTTGCCCGAGGAGTAATATAAAAAAAAAATACCTACCATAGTTATTAGATTTCATGCAAACCATTGCATTTCGTGAAGTTTCATGACCGCCGAGGAACAGTTGGTAAGCCGTTTGACTTATGTGCGGGCGTCCTGAGTTCGATCCAAACCAGAGGAGAAACTTATTTAAATTAATTTGTCGGTGCTGGAAACACAGGTTAGTTAGAAGAAAATACCATATATGCCATTTGCGCAGGGTGCAAGAAAGTGTGTATTACTATTATTATTGTTGTTTTTATTCATCTTCTGGGTCACAATCCTAGGATTGGTCTGTACCAAATACTCGAATTTTCCACTTAATTCTATCGTCCGCAAATCTCTTCATCTCTTTGTTGTCCAACTGTCGATTCGTTCATGAGAATTCAATTGTCTTAATGAATCGACATTATTAAGCCATGATGCGTGTACGAAGGAAAATTTTGTATGGTGTAGTGGACTTTTTGCATGATAATAACACGAACTAGAGGCCTCGCAGCATATATGTTCCCATACATGGATTTACTCAGAATTCGGAGTAGAACATTTTATGTGAGTTTTGTGTGTCTGTGTGTGTGTGTGTGTGTGTTTGTGTGGAGTGTGTGTGGTGTGTGTGTGTGTGTCCCCCCTTATAACTTTTGATTCGCTCAATTTACAGAGCCCAAAATTTCAGAATATATAAACAGTTATAGGCTTACAAAACTTTTATACTTACTCAGAATTGTGAATTTTTGTTTCAGTCAGGGGTTATCAACTTTTGAAATTTTGGTTAATTTTTCCATATATCTCAGAAACCATAAAAGCTAGAACGCTGAAAATTGGTATCAACATAGAAAAATACAAAATCTCAAATTGGTTAATAATAATAATAAAAAACTTTTACAAAACTTTTATACTCAGAATTGTGAATTTTTGTTTCAGTCAGGGGTTATCGACTTTTAAATTTTTACTTTATTTTTCCATATATCTCAGAAACCATAAAAGCTAGAACGCTGAAAATTGGTATAAAGAGAGACAAATACAAAACCTCAAATTAATTTTTTTTTAAAAAATTCCAGGGTCTCTCAAACATTTTTTATTAAGAAAAATATTTTTTTTATGATAAATTTATGAGTTAACTGCCTATATTTCCAAATATTTTAAAAATATCGAAAAAAGCCGAAACACCCCAAATAGATAATTTAATTTTCTATAAAAAATATGAACATTGTATTAGCACATCTCAAATTTTTTCTAACATTTTTTATAAAAATTGAATTTAGTGACGACATTGCTTCATACTTATTATTAGCATTCAATTATTTTACTATCAATTGTGATAGTGCTGTTAGATGATGGACTCATGATTTTCGTTTTGTTGATATTTATTTCCAGGCCGACCATTAGGGAAGCATCGTGGAGTTCTTTTATCATAACATGAAGTTCTTCCAGATCATCACTTATAAGCACTATGTCATCTGCAAAACGGAGGTGGTTTAATATATATACCTTGGACACAAGATAAAATTAGGAAAGGATAACCAGACAGCAGAAATACCCAGAAGGATCGGACTAGGTTGGGCAGCCTTTGGAAAACTTAAACATGTCCTAAAAAACAAAGATATTCCCACATGTCTGAAAAGAAAAGTTTTTGAAACATGTATCCTGCCTGTGCTTACGTATGGTCTGGAAACTATCACGCTAACTGCGAGGACCATACATAAGCTAAAATGCACTCAGAGATCCATGGAAAGGCAAATGATAGGCGTAAGTCTAAGAGACAAAATTAGAAATGAAGAAATCAGACGCCAGACAAAAGTTGTTGATGTCATGGATCGAGTTGCAAAACTTAAATGGCAATGGGCAGGTCATGTTGCCAGACAGGGTACGGACAGATGGGCTCCCAGAATTCTAAATTGGAGACCATGGGATATGAAAAGGGGAATAGGCCGGCCCCAGAAAAGGTGGGCCGATGATATTGTCCCTGTCGCTGGAAGCGGATGGGTTCGAAAAGCCCAGAAAAAAGACGAGTGGAAGCTATTAGAAGAGGCCTACATCCAGCAGTGGAGAGATGGCTGAGAAAGAAGAAAGAAGAAGAAGATTGCTTCATACAATTTGTATGGTAGTAGCCTACACACAATATCTAAGAAGACTTAATTGTTTGATAGTAATCTCCAAACATACATTCATACCATCATTCTGTTTTCATATTCTGGGTAGGATCAAAGGACTGACCTCCATACTATCCTATCTTGACATACATACATATGTAGGTACATGTGTTGTATAGAAAATCAAATATTTTAAAATATTAAATAATTTGTATTTATGGGATTATAGTTTGGTATTTATTCTTCAACTATACATACTATCGCTATCGACAGTTGGATCTCATGTGTTACATGCAACTAGTTTTTATAATTACTGGTAAATCTGTTTTTACTATTTGAAGGAGTTCAACTGTAACCTTTTTATCATCTGTGTTTTTTTGCATTATTACTAACATTCATATTTATTTGACACATTGTAGGTATGTACCTACATTATTAGGTATATCAACACATTGATTACATTATCGATGTGAAATTATTGCAAATCATAAATGTACTATAGGTACAATACTCCAGTAGCTCTAATAGATAACATATAAAAGACTTTCAGTATATTCTCGTGTATACAACAAATTATTTATTTATTTATTTATTTAGGGACAAATACAGTCTTAAAATACTAAAATGGAATAATACACTATAAAATAAAAACAAACAGACCAATTACATATGTCCACAGATATTAAATATAAAACATTTTAAACATCATAAATTTAAATATAACTAAGATGTATGTTTGCCTGTGACGGGAAAGGAAGGGAAGAGAAAAAAAAAGGATGGGAAAAGGATTGTGACAGTTAAATTATACGTATCTTATAATTATGTAGGTCAATAATAAATATATTTAATCAAGGTTATTGTAATTCTTAGTCGTATAGGAACATAGGCTGCAGTGGTTGGGACAGGTCAGCCGTATGAATGATGATCATCATCAGCAATGGCGCTACAGCCAGGGGCGAGCCTTGGCCTCCTCAAGAAACTGCCTCCATCCCGCTCTGTCGACAACAAGTCTCCTCCAGTTTGTCTGTCCGATCGCTCTTATATCGCCCTCGATGTCGTCCAGCCATCTCAACCTAGGTCTCCCTCTGCTTCTTCTTCGTTCAAGACAGGTGTCCAATACTTTCTTTGGGACCCGGCTATGAATGATGATAGTTTCCCCAAAAAAGATTCTTAACACTAACTTTAAAAAACTTGGATTGATAGGGAACTCAATTAAAATGCATAATTATTAGTGAACGTTGCGCAAGCGCATAAAATGATCGCGTATACCAGCCCATGACATGTCGTATATCCTGTATGTGCCTTAATATCCCGGTTCTCCCTTAATATTCCAAAATATTTAAAAAAAATCGTCATAATAATACCATTTTATAGTTTGATCACAACTGTAAGAATGCACGGTAGAGATTTTTTCGCTAATCTGAAATCGATAAAATAACACATCAAAATATCTATTGTGATTGTAATCTTTAGATAAACCTTCAGACTTCATACTTTTGTTTTGATCAATTTTATAAGAAATGTAATATGTACTTCACCTTTTTGTATGGGAAAATTACTGATATCCTGTAGGCTAGTGAGATCCATAATATTATCCAAATAGAACACTCCTTTTCAATTTTCAGGTTATATTACAGTCATTTGGTTCATAATAAAGAGACCACCTGGAAAATTTACCGGGAGTTAAAAAAATGGTTATTTTATAGATTTCGATGTGCTCTTTCCGAATTTTAATTTGCCACCACGCCGCCATATTGGAAAAATGGCGCCTAAAAGCAGTTTTTTGACGATATCTCCTCTCCGACTTATTTCACGATAAAAACATTTATGTACAAACTGCAACCAAAGAAAATTTCCTACAATTTTTGAAAAAACTTTTCAATATCAATAAAAATCAATATTTTTGGCTTGCGAGTGCTGCAAACCATTATACATATACGCCAACCCGTGACATTTAATTTTTACAGATAGTGTTGTTTTTTTTAATCAACATGGATGTAAAGGACTAATTTTACGTATTGCTGATTGTGACTAAATAAAGAAAAAAGTATAATATTTCATGGATATGATGGCATGTTTAGGAATATAACAATTCCAACTATGTAAACAAAGCATGTCATCGAAGGAAACAAGATAGAATAATAATGTTATCGCAATACATTTTACGTATTGCTGATTGTGACTAAATAAAGAAAAAAGTATAATATTTCATGGATATGAAGGCATGTTTAGGAATATAACAATTCCAACTATGTAAACAAAGCATGTCATCGAAGGAAACAAGATAGAATAATAATGTTATCGCAATACATTTTACGTATTGCTGATTGTGACTAAATAAAGAAAAAAGTATAATATTTCATGGATATGAAGGCATGTTTAGGAATATAACAATTCCAACTATGTAAACAAAGCATGTCATCGAAGGAAACAAGATAGAATAATAATGTTATCGCAATACAATTTACTTATTGCTGATTGTGACTAAATAAAGAAAAAAGTATAATATTTCATGGATATGAAGGCATGTTTAGGAATATAACAATTCCAACTATGTAAACAAAGCATGTCATCGAAGGAAACAAGATAGAATAATAATGTTATCGCAATACAATTTACGTATTGCTGATTGTGACTAAATAAAGAAAAAAGTATAATATTTCATGGATATGAAGGCATGTTTAGGAATATAACAATTCCAACTATGTAAACAAAGCATGTCATCGAAGGAAACAAGATAGAATAATAATGTTATCGCAATACATTTTACGTATTGCTGATTGTGACTAAATAAAGAAAAAAGTATAATATTTCATGGATATGAAGGCATGTTTAGGAATATAACAATTCCAACTATGTAAACAAAGCATGTCATCGAAGGAAACAAGATAGAATAATAATGTTATCGCAATACAATTTACTTATTGCTGATTGTGACTAAATAAAGAAAAAAGTATAATATTTCATGGATATGAAGGCATGTTTAGGAATATAACAATTCCAACTATGTAAACAAAGCATGTCATCGAAGGAAACAAGATAGAATAATAATGTTATCGCAATACATTTTACGTATTGCTGATTGTGACTAAATAAAGAAAAAAGTATAATATTTCATGGATATGAAGGCATGTTTAGGAATATAACAATTCCAACTATGTAAACAAAGCATGTCATCGAAGGAAACAAGATAGAATAATAATGTTATCGCAATACATTTTACGTATTGCTGATTGTGACTAAATAAAGAAAAAAGTATAATATTTCATGGATATGAAGGCATGTTTAGGAATATAACAATTCCAACTATGTAAACAAAGCATGTCATCGAAGGAAACAAGATAGAATAATAATGTTATCGCAATACAATTTACTTATTGCTGATTGTGACTAAATAAAGAAAAAAGTATAATATTTCATGGATATGAAGGCATGTTTAGGAATATAACAATTCCAACTATGTAAACAAAGCATGTCATCGAAGGAAACAAGATAGAATAATAATGTTATCGCAATACAATTTACGTATTGCTGATTGTGACTAAATAAAGAAAAAAGTATAATATTTCATGGATATGAAGGCATGTTTAGGAATATAACAATTCCAACTATGTAAACAAAGCATGTCATCGAAGGAAACAAGATAGAATAATAATGTTATCGCAATACATTTTACGTATTGCTGATTGTGACTAAATAAAGAAAAAAGTATAATATTTCATGGATATGAAGGCATGTTTAGGAATATAACAATTCCAACTATGTAAACAAAGCATGTCATCGAAGGAAACAAGATAGAATAATAATGTTATCGCAATACAATTTACTTATTGCTGATTGTGACTAAATAAAGAAAAAAGTATAATATTTCATGGATATGAAGGCATGTTTAGGAATATAACAATTCCAACTATGTAAACAAAGCATGTCATCGAAGGAAACAAGATAGAATAATAATGTTATCGCAATACATTTTACGTATTGCTGATTGTGACTAAATAAAGAAAAAAGTATAATATTTCATGGATATGAAGGCATGTTTAGGAATATAACAATTCCAACTATGTAAACAAAGCATGTCATCGAAGGAAACAAGATAGAATAATAATGTTATCGCAATACAATTTACTTATTGCTGATTGTGACTAAATAAAGAAAAAAGTATAATATTTCATGGATATGAAGGCATGTTTAGGAATATAACAATTCCAACTATGTAAACAAAGCATGTCATCGAAGGAAACAAGATAGAATAATAATGTTATCGCAATACATTTTACGTATTGCTGATTGTGACTAAATAAAGAAAAAAGTATAATATTTCATGGATATGAAGGCATGTTTAGGAATATAACAATTCCAACTATGTAAACAAAGCATGTCATCGAAGGAAACAAGATAGAATAATAATGTTATCGCAATACAATTTACTTATTGCTGATTGTGACTAAATAAAGAAAAAAGTATAATATTTCATGGATATGAAGGCATGTTTAGGAATATAACAATTCCAACTATGTAAACAAAGCATGTCATCGAAGGAAACAAGATAGAATAATAATGTTATCGCAATACATTTTACGTATTGCTGATTGTGACTAAATAAAGAAAAAAGTATAATATTTCATGGATATGAAGGCATGTTTAGGAATATAACAATTCCAACTATGTAAACAAAGCATGTCATCGAAGGAAACAAGATAGAATAATAATGTTATCGCAATACAATTTACTTATTGCTGATTGTGACTAAATAAAGAAAAAAGTATAATATTTCATGGATATGAAGGCATGTTTAGGAATATAACAATTCCAACTATGTAAACAAAGCATGTCATCGAAGGAAACAAGATAGAATAATAATGTTATCGCAATACATTTTACGTATTGCTGATTGTGACTAAATAAAGAAAAAAGTATAATATTTCATGGATATGAAGGCATGTTTAGGAATATAACAATTCCAACTATGTAAACAAAGCATGTCATCGAAGGAAACAAGATAGAATAATAATGTTATCGCAATACAATTTACGTATTGCTGATTGTGACTAAATAAAGAAAAAAGTATAATATTTCATGGATATGAAGGCATGTTTAGGAATATAACAATTCCAACTATGTAAACAAAGCATGTCATCGAAGGAAACAAGATAGAATAATAATGTTATCGCAATACAATTTACGTATTGCTGATTGTGACTAAATAAAGAAAAAAGTATAATATTTCATGGATATGAAGGCATGTTTAGGAATATAACAATTCCAACTATGTAAACAAAGCATGTCATCGAAGGAATCAAGATAGAATAATAATGTTATCGCAATACATTTTACGTATTGCTGATTGTGACTAAATAAAGAAAAAAGTATAATATTTCATGGATATGAAGGCATGTTTAGGAATATAACAATTCCAACTATGTAAACAAAGCATGTCATCGAAGGAAACAAGATAGAATAATAATGTTATCGCAATACATTTTACGTATTGCTGATTGTGACTAAATAAAGAAAAAAGTATAATATTTCATGGATATGAAGGCATGTTTAGGAATATAACAATAGGCGTGATGACAGTATGAAAAAATCATTGAAATTATAATTTTATAAGATAAAATAGGTTATATAGATTGGAAAAAATATATTTATTTTCATTTTAAAAGAGCGAATAATATTAATATTATTAAAATAAAAATACAAAATATGTAAGTCCGCCATTTTATGAGAAACACCAATCAGAGTGAATCAATAATTATGACGTCACAGTTTCAATACAATATATGAAATTACTTTGCATCGAACAAAGACTTTTGCTCGTCAGAATTTAGAAACGTAAAAACTTACATATAAGCGTATTATTATTATTCTATGCATATAAGTACTTTATTTATCTATAATTTATATACAACTTACATCTCGAAAATCGATAAAATATGTTCCTTCTTCTCGCTACATTATGTGTTCATAAACTAAAAGCATACCTACGCGGTACTGTGGTAGACATGACAGTTGTAAAGCTGCGTTGCACCGCTCAATTGCGTCGATTCTGTTCACTGCGACGGGTGTGTTAACTCACTCCTTCGAAATGTATTGGCTCACGGCGCAGTGAGTCGTGAGTGCTAGACAGGGAGAATGCGAACAGTGTTAGGGTATTGAGTTGCCTGCTTTTTAACCGACAAACTATTACTTTTAAAAGTAGAATCGGGATTTTTAACCGACATACTATTACTTTTAAAAGTAGAATCGGGAAAGTTGTGATATTTTTAAACATGTAGGTACATGAAATATAATGAATTCAATAATAATCTTTGCTTATATAAAATACAATACCTGCATATTATACTTTTATTATTATTTTTTAACTAGCTTAATGGCCCGGCGCAGTGAATAGGCGTGATGAGAGTAAGAAAAAATCATTGACATTATGATTTTAAAAAATAAAATAGGTTATTGAGGTTTAAAAAAATGTATTTATTTTCATTTTAAAAGAGTGAATAATATTAATATTATTAAAATAAAAATACAAAATATTATAGACTGCCATTTTATGAGAAACGCCAATCAGAACGAATCAGAGCGCATGACGTCACGATATTCTAGGTTCACGTCCAGTTTTGCCGATTTGCGGCACTTGTGCCGATTTCGGGAAATTCAGACTTGCGTCGGCACTTAATCGGGAAACGCTTTAATTCGGCACTTTTTGGGATTAGAATGTATAAAAAAAATATATATATTTTTGTTTATACTAGATGTATTAATTTTGTATTTTTTACGTCTAAATAAAAGTTACTATTATTATTAGTAGTAGTAAACATACAAAGTAAATATAAGTTATTTCATTTAAATAAATATCATTCTATTATTTCACTGGTGCTTACATAGTTTAAGCTATTTCTTTTTGTTTGTATCTTTGTTACTAGCCCCGTCACTAGGCATGGCCTGTGCTAAGGTAAGCTAATAGTTTTATGTTATTGTCTATTACGTTGTTTATTTAGTAAGTATGTATGTAGGTATGTCGGTTAAAAAGCAAGCAACTCAATAACTCAATACCCTAACACTGTTCGCATTCTCCCGGTCTAGCACTCATAACTCACTGCGCCGTGAGCCAATACATTTCGAAGGAGTAAGTTTCCCGGCGCAGTGAACTGGGTCCATGCAATTGAGCGTCGTAACGCAGTGGTGTTACACAGGCCTAATGCCTAATTCGCGGGAAACTTAAGATGGCCTATTTTGACGTTTGGACATTCATGAAGTTCTTTATATGCTTATTGCCTAATTAATGGTAAATATTTAGTAAATTAATTATAGTATTGAGAGCTAAATGTGGGGGAACAAATACTGTACTTCATTGTAAACGCATACTTAATAAAATACACTTTCTGTGTCTCGCATTGCCAAATTTAACTACTTGTTTCTCGTTTATATTCGCGTGGGACGAAAACAAATACCTCAGTAGGTGTTTTTTTCGACGTGTTTGTACATTTAGGGACCGCACAACACTTATGCACTTTTGAATTTATTTTAAATACACAAATCGTCTTAGAATACATATAGTACATATAGTAGTGATATGCGGTCTACGAAACCGTGACGTCACCGTCAGCTCCGACGGACGCCATTACACTGCAAGCGTTTTTTGCCGTAAATGTCAAATTGGATTTTGAAATGGCAATTTTTGCTACTAAACCTTTATTTTATGTTGAAATGTATATATATTTGAAAACAGTGGATGCGTAAAAACATCGTGAGATAGTTTCTCAAAATTAGTCATCATGCCTATTCCAACTATGTAAACAAAGCATGTCATCGAAGGAAACAAGATAGAATAATAATGTTATCGCAATACAATTTACGTATTGCTGATTGTGACTAAATAAAGAAAAAAGTATAATATTTCATGGATATGAAGGCATGTTTAGGAATATAACAATTCCAACTATGTAAACAAAGCATGTCATCGAAGGAAACAAGATAGAATAATAATGTTATCGCAATACATTTTACGTATTGCTGATTGTGACTAAATAAAGAAAAAAGTATAATATTTCATGGATATGAAGGCATGTTTAGGAATATAACAATTCCAACTATGTAAACAAAGCATGTCATCGAAGGAAACAAGATAGAATAATAATGTTATCGCAATACAATTTACGTATTGCTGATTGTGACTAAATAAAGAAAAAAGTATAATATTTCATGGATATGAAGGCATGTTTAGGAATATAACAATTCCAACTATGTAAACAAAGCATGTCATCGAAGGAAACAAGATAGAATAATAATGTTATCGCAATACATTTTACGTATTGCTGATTGTGACTAAATAAAGAAAAAAGTATAATATTTCATGGATATGAAGGCATGTTTAGGAATATAACAATTCCAACTATGTAAACAAAGCATGTCATCGAAGGAAACAAGATAGAATAATAATGTTATCGCAATACATTTTACGTATTGCTGATTGTGACTAAATAAAGAAAAAAGTATAATATTTCATGGATATGAAGGCATGTTTAGGAATATAACAATTCCAACTATGTAAACAAAGCATGTCATCGAAGGAAACAAGATAGAATAATAATGTTATCGCAATACATTTTTAAATATCAATTTTATTACTTAATCACGGACTAATATAATACAATAATTGTTTTACGTTGTGAAAAGAAACAATCATTATCAGGTAGTGTTATCTAACCTATGTAGAATGTATGCGAAAAATATATTCTACGTTGGACATAATATAGCTCCTAACGTGCAATAGTCCAGGTTTTGTGTTAGTACCTACAGATTAATTAAAATTAACATTTCATGTGCTTATAGATTTTTTTCTTATTATTGAAACCAAACAAAATATAACAATATACAAACAATAAAAATATTAAAAAAAGTACAATTTAAATAAGTTATATGAAACATTTTTTATAGTATTTTTTGGTATACACCACCTCACTAGGCTGAGCCTGTACCGAGGTGGCAGAATTTTTTATTTGCGTTATATCTGACAGAAAAAAATATTAAACTTGTATTTAACTAAAACTTGTTATAAAATATACCTATTATAAAATAAAAATATAAACTATTGTAGCTTGATCATGTTTCAGCAGTATTTCTTGTTTCTAATCCATGTTTCTATTGTTTTCTTGTGTTTCAAATTATTCATCAACTGTATGTCCGTTATTTCACTTTTTATCTTATTAAAAATTTTTGGAGCTAAATAATAGTAATGTCTTTGTCCGAATGTCGTGTTTGTCTTTGGAGTCATGAGAAAATTCCTGCGTGTCGTCTCGTAATTGTGTTGCGGTGTAATGTGAATTGTTTTATCTTTATGAAAATGTATAGAAATAATTTTGATATATAACTGTGGAATGTTGAAAACTGGAAAATCATTAAATAATTGAACTGTTGGATATGTAAATGGTTTTTTTATTATAACCTTAATTAAAGCTTTTTGTGCTTTAATAAGAGGATCCATATTAATTTTAGCAGCGCCACCCCAACCAATCATTCCGTGTGTTATAATCGATTGAGCTAACGCGTAATATATTGTTTTTAAGTCTTTTTTAATCAATATGCTCTTAAAAATATAAATAAGCCTTCTTAGTTTACATATGTAATTTATTATTTATCGTTAGCACTTTACATTAAAATTTACACAGCTGTCATGGAAAGGCGTCAGCTCTAAGGGGACGACTGCTGCCAACGTACCTATTTTTCAATTTAATATACCATCATTATTTCTAATCAAATCATTTTGAAAAAAATAATTTAGATAGTTTGGTTATTAACAAAGAAAAATATACATTAACTTTTTGATAATGTTCTGTATAAATTCTTGTAGAAAAATAATGGCATACCCCAATTTTCAACGTTTATCTTATATTTTTAATAAACTTTAAGGCGTAGAGAAATATATTTTATTTAAATTAAAGAAGACAAAAATATTTGGAAAAATATGTCGTGACGTCGCATTAATGCTTCAGGTTTAGTAAATAAACCTAAAAAACATTTATTTTCCATTCAGCGCCATTGCGAAATAATAGTTTTTTTGGTTTATTTACTTAACCTGATGCATTAATGCAACGTCACAACATATTTTTCCAGATAATTTGTTCTTCTTTAATTTAAAAAATATATATATTGCTCTATGCTTTATAGTTTTTTAGAAATTTAAGATAAATGTCATTAAGAATCGAAGAGGTAAAAGCGCTAATGTCCTTGCTCTTTGTATGTAATTTTCTTTTTATATATTAGGTACATATATTGAAACTGGACATAAACGATTCTCTTAATTTATGAGCGCTAAAATTATCTACTATTTTTGAGAACATTGTTCTCTTTTTCAGAATAACTTATAGGTAAGTATAGTAATTCAAAATAAAAATTCATAATGTAGGTACTATTGCTTAACCTAAAAACTAAACGTATGTATAGATGGGGACAATCTAGGATAGTGATGAGCAAAAGTCTTGCAAAACCATGACCGCATGTTGTATCGCTGCGACCAAGACCAGGGTATGCAAGACCGAGAGTCTTGAAAGACTTAATGCAAGGTTTGCGGTCTCGCAAAATTGTATAAACTTGTTTATCTTTGATTAAAAAGTAACCAATTAACTATCAAATAAGCTATCGACATTGTACAATAAATTATTTTTTGGTCATATTCATTTGTTTCTACTGAATGTTAATAGAAAAATATATAGTATTTTTAAAATGACAAGACCTGCAAGACTTAATGAAAATCTTACGTTATCGCAAAATATCATAAACTTTTTTAATGTATTATCATTAGGTATACAACAAATTGGTATTTTTTGTCATAGGTAGTCATTTTTTTCTTCAGAATGTTATCAGAATTTTTTTTATTAATATAATAATAAAAAAAAATCTGTTAAAAATATCTTTGACTCCCGACAGGGAAAAAAATCCAATGTTTGCGCATATGCAATAATAAAAAAATAAAAAAAACATAATATAAAAAGTTATAAGACCTACAAGACTTGCGAGATCAAGACCAAGAATCAAGACGATGACCATAATACATTCATTCATTCATTCATACCATCACGGCATATCCCACAATGTGGGGTAACCAGCGAAAGGTGTGCGGGTGTGCATTGCCTTATAAAAGGGAGCACAACATATCTGTGTATACCCACACACCAGTCTCGTCTCACCTAAAAAGGCACTATATTCAGAATGCGTGGTGAACCTCAATGCTGAACTATGTGAGATGTTATAGTTGCCTGTTGTATTTTCGATTACCCGGCTCTTACGGGACACTCGAAAACAATAATAGAAAAGAGTGGAAGCACTATTCTAAGCCGGTGCCACACAGCTAAATATTATGTAAATGTAATACTAAGGCTAAGACCACCTCGGTCTTGCATTTGCTCTAATCACTAATGTAATACGAGAGGTACCTAACTCATTATGTTTTTCTTTCGGTTTTAGGCGTCATCAATCAAAGTCATGGAAGGAAGGTTCAGCGTAAGGAAAGTGGAAGGGGACGACAGAATGTCCAATGGTAACGGCGTCTTCACTATACCAGTGAGGGAGCATGCTGGCGACCCCGGGGGGCTGATGGACGAGTGTGTGGGTGGAAGGAAGAGGAGTCTTGCACAGATGACGCGGGAGGCCCTACCAAGGATGGACAACTACAGAAACTCCAAGAGGGCTCTCAAAAGGCCGAGTCTGGGAGAACTGCACGGAGAAATTAAAGAAAAGGTAAGATATTTCAGAATAAGTATTTTCAGCTCAATTATTTTCATAATTTCTTGTTTTACGTATTTAATATTGTTTTTGAGTATCCCTTAAGTGCCGGTAAATCTAAAATTCAACAGGCAACAATATGTTCGATTCTATTACTCTTTAAGAACGTTCCGGCTAAAATAGGTGCGTTCCTATTCCACTTAGTGCAAGTTGTTATTATATTAGTAAAACCCGATATACCTACTTTGTCCTGCCTGTTATTCCGTAATTTAATATAACTATCTATATATTCTGAAATTTTGGGCTCTGAATTGAGCGGATCAAAAGTTATAAGGGGGGACGGACACATACACAGACAAAAAGTTCTACTTTTTTTTATTTATTTATTTAAAATTCAACACAGACAGCGTTTTCTGGTATGAGTGTTGACATACATTTTGGTTTATATTGACATTTTGTTGATTAATACATGTTATACAATGTGGTGAACAATAACATTGCAATGAAGTTTACAAAAAAAAATGAAAATTCAACCATAGTGGAGCCCAAAACAGTTAGCTGGGTGTACAGGAAAGCTATTTGAAAGCACTATCATGCAGTATGTGTTGTATTAATTTTTTTTTTTGAAAAAATGGATTTTTTGGCAGTGTACTTCAAATTCTGAATTCATCATAGAACATAATATATGATACTGAGCCTCTTAGTTGGTGTTTTTGGCATGCAAAAAGTCCACTACGCCATACAAAATGTTCCTTCATACACGCGTCTTGGCTTTAAACTCATTTTTTATTCATTCAGAGAATTAAATTCTCTTGAATCTACAGATTCATAAGGATAACATCTCACGTAGTTCATTTTAGTTCATTCAAGTAAAAACCATCTCAATGTGTTCCCTTTCATTCTATTAATGGCATCTTTCTTTATCTAACATTCTTTCCTTATCTCCTCATTTCTGACCCTGTCATACATCGTTCTATCACAGATTATTCTTGGCGATCTCTTTTCTAATAGAAACGTACTTCATAAAAATGCATTTAGGGATTGTCAACAATTCAAGAAGAAAAAAATGTACACTTACTATGTAGTGGAGAGTTTAGTGTTGGCCACAACCAACTCGTTTTAATTTGTAGTGACTGTAAAGTATCTAAACGTAGGTATACCTTTTTTGTTTATATGCAAAACTTTTGTACTCGATCGAACATTAAATGATTATTGTTGCGCAAATTTAGGGAAGCCATTTTAAGCATTTGACGTGTCCTATAACTTCAGCCTGAAATCATTTAATTGTTCAAAATTTTCCACTCGATGTAAACAATCTTATGTTCCATTCGCTACACAAACGTCGATCAATAAATAGGCCTTGTGTATCTGCACAATATTCTAAATAATCTCGTAGACTCTCCATATTTATTGGTAAAAACTAGTTGCAACTAACGCTTGAGATCCACCTGTCGATGGTGATAGAATGTATAATTGAAGAATACGTACCAAATGATTGACACTTAAAATTAATAAGTATTTTAAGATATTTTGTTTTCTATATAAAACATGTAGGTATGTATGTCAGGATAGGATAGTATGGAGGTCATTCTGTTTATCCTACCCAGAATATGAAACAGCATGATGTATGTATGTAGATTAAGTAGGTATCAAACTATTGAGAGAGACATTTTGTAGTGTTTACTACCTTACAAATTGTATCAAACGATGTCGTCACTAAGTTGGAGATGTACTACTATAATGTTCATATTTTTTATAAAAAATTAAATTTTCTAGTTGGGTTGTTTCGGCTTTTTTCGATATTTATAAAAACTTTGGAAATATAGGCAGTTTAACACATAAATTTATCATAAAAAAATGTTTTTCTTAATAAAAATGTTTGAAAAACCTTTGAATTTTTTAGAAAAGAACAAATTAGAGAATTTGTGTTTGAGATTCAGGATTCTTAACCCCTGAATGAAACAAAAATTTAAATTTCTGAGTTTTTAAATGTTTTATAGGCATATAACTGTCTATATATTTTGAAATTTTAGTTTCTGTGTATTGAGCGGATCAAAATTTATAAGGGACACACACACACACACACACACGCACACACGCACACACACACAAATTCTCTTGAACAAATCGACAGTTGGATATTTTGGATAAGAGATTGCTCCAATTTTAATACACATCATTGGCTGAAATAGAATTTTTCCTGAATCTTGAGGGGTATTTATACGATGTCTACAAAGCAACTTGACATAGTAATAAACTATTCTTCCTAATATTATGATAAATCATTATATCTTAATGGAGTTCTCATCGTGGTGGCATGTAGTAATATTTTTGATCTTCCATTTTAATCCTTTTCTAAATCCTTTTGGATCAGATTCACCATCGTTCATGTATGTATGTTGATTTGTTTTATAAAATTTGTGTCTATGTGTGGATAATTTTTTGTCTTATTTAATGTATTTTGTAATTATTGTGACTGTTTGTAACCTTACATAAACAAATAAATAATTGAGGCACAACGATTGAACGATTTGAGAGTGTTCATTATCAAATAAGTACATATATGTGATAAGATGTCCAACTAACCTTCCGGTATTTAAAAGTAGGTAAACATCACTGTTGAGTTGTTAATAACAGAGGTAGGTACCTAACTTGTCAAAAGTAATCATTTTGTTTACCTAATTGAACGAGATTTGTCAACATCTCAAGGTCGCACTGAACGATTTACTGAACGAATTATCACTGACTGATTATTTCATTATTACCTATTGGTAGGTACCTACTTTGAGAATGAAATAAGTTCCTTCATATAACATTGGCATATTTTTTTGTAAAAGGTGAATACACTTACTACAAAATATAAAAAAAAACAATAATACAACTTTTTTAACTTTTCTACGGACAATTCAAATTTATTTATAATTTAATAATACAACTGTCGATTCGTTCAAGAGAATGAAATTCTATTGAAGGAAGAGGCAGTTTAAATCCACGATGCGTGTACGAAGGAACATTTTGTATGGCGTAGTGGACTTTTTGCATGCTAAAACACCAACTTAGAGGCTTCGCAGCATATATACGGATGTAGTGGCCCGCAGCACTCTGGTGCGCAATATGGAAAAATTTAACTCACTCTCGGACGAGGTAGATATTTTCCATTGGAATATAAGGCGCTTTAAATCGTACCTTAAAAAGAGATAGCCGGCATCCGGCATCGAACCGCACATCACACCATAATTGGCAGCAGCTGTCGTGTGATTAAGAAAAAAAAATGTTCTCATACATGGATTTACTCAGAATTCGGAGTAGAACATTTTAAGTGAGTTTTGTGTGTGTGTCTGTGTGTGTCTGTATGTGTGTGTCTGTGTTTGTTTCCGTCCGTCCCTTATAACTTTTGATCCGCTAAATTTACAGAGCCCAAAATTTCAGAATATATAAACAGTTATAGGCCTAAAAAACTTTTATACTCAGAATTGTGAATTTTCGTTTCAGTCAGGGGTTACAAACTTTTGAAATTTTGGTTTATTTTTCCATATATCTCAGCATAAAAGCTAGAACGCTGAAAATTGGTATAAACATAGACAAATACAAAATCTCAAATAATTTTTTTCAAAAAAATACCAGTGTTTCTCAAACATTTTTATTAAGAAAAATATTTTTTTTATGATAAATTTCTGTGTTTAACTGCCTAAATTTCCAAAGTTTTTAAAAATATCGATAAAATCCGAAACACCCCAACTAGATAATTTAATTTTTTTATAAAAAATATCAGCATTGTATTTTCACATCTCGATTTTTTTTTAACAATTTTTATAAATATTGAATTTAGTAACGACATTGCTTCATACAATTTGTATGGCAGTCGCCTATACAGAATATCTAAGAAGACTTAATAGTTTGATACTTAATATCTAAACATACATACACACCATCATGCTGTTTTCATATTCCGGGTAGGAAATAAGGACTGACTTCCATACTATCCTATCTTGAAATACATACCTACACATGTTGTATAGAAAACAAAATATATTAAAATATTCAATAATTTGGATTTATGGGTTTATAGTTTGGTACTTATTCTTTAACTATACATAATACCGTTATCGACAGTTGGATCTCATGTGTTACATGCAACTAGTCCTATTGGAAATATATTCGTTCGTTCATTAGTTCATTCGTTCAATCATTCATTTTTATACTAATACACGTTTTCCTAATATCTAATAAGAAATTGTTACACAATATTATATTTAAATGGCACTATTTTCCCTTTATATACCTACCAGATATTATACTGTCGTCGTAAACTGTCTCACTAGATATAATTCTGTCGTCGTAACCTGTTCTGAGAGATATAAATGGAAAAATAAGGTATATAAATTAATTCCAATTATAGATTTGTTACGCCACTGAGTATATCCTCCGAAATTATTAATTTCCCCTGATATCGTTTACAGTCAGTCAACTTCATATAGAGAGCTTCAATATGGTAGCTTAGTATAATATAATATATAGGTACATAGGTACCTACCTATATCAACTGTCGTTACTGAAGATTGTGCCGGTTCATTAATCACCTGTCACGAGACCTCCATTTCACTATCAAACGCTATCTTCATTTTAGTTTTAAAGGTAAAAGATATTAAAAAAATACCATCATTTTGCTAATGAATTTCACGTACACAGAAACGTTAGTGATCAAATATTTATTTATTATTTATATTTTGGGAGTTAACTTTGCAGCATAAATATTTGGTATAATACTTTATATTAACTCTGGTTGGTTGGAAGTAATTGCCGTTTGGCAAAAAGCCCGTGTACAAATTATGTGTAGGTACTTACAAAAAATTACCACAGAAATATTTTAATGGTTATAAAAAATGATATACCGTGAGATTCCGTCTTTGAATAGTGCTTCAATTTTTTTTCTATTATCATCGTTTTCGTGTGCCATAAGAGCCGGGTAGTAGAAAATTCAACAGGCAACAATAACATCTCACATAGTTCAGCAATGAGGTTCACCATCTATTCTGAATGTAGTGCCTTAAAACTCGAGACGAGACTGGTGTGTGGGGATATACGCATGTGTCGTGGAAACCCTACACCTGTCGCTGTTTACTCCACAATGTGGGACATGCCATGATGGTATGAATAAATTATTTGTGGAAATTATAATTATGAAATTCTACAAATCGGAAACTGTCACAATCAAAAGATTGAAACTTTTAAATATATTTTTCCACTGCTGGGAATCGAGCCTAGGACGCTGTCATAGAAGTCAAACAATTCACCACTATACTACGGCGGTCGACAGTAGTACCTAAAGAAGAGTACCATACTATACCATCACGCCATTTCCCTATTTGAGGTTGGCAGAAAGAACCGAACGCCAGATTCCTCTCTCAAAATATGCATTTCTCGCTTCATTCACGTCCATGTATCGTCTCATACACTCGTTTATATTATTCTTACTTTACATCTACATCCTTCAAAATCGTATTGAATTTGATCGTACCAACTTTTCCTTGGCCGACCTCTACTTTCAATAATTAAGAGTAAATTGAATATATCGGTAAAGAGTAAGTATGCAAATGGCAGGAGATTCTTTCCAGTCAAGTATGACAATATAACGATAAAAAACGAGTATATCACAGTAAAGTACATTTAATTTAATAGTGCACTTCTTTGTTGTGTTAGTATGGTTGCAATAAGTATTATTATTCACTAGTTGCATGTAACACATGAGATCCAACTGCGATAGCGATAGTACGTATAGTTGAAGAATAAGTACCAAACTATAAACCCATAAATACAAATTATTTGATATTTTAAGATATTTGGTTTTCTATAAAACACATGTACCTAGGTATGTATGTCAAGATAGGATAGTATGAAGATCAGTCCTTTGATCCTACCCAGAATATGAAAACAGCATGATGGTATGTATGTATGTTTGGAGATTAGTATCAAACAATTATGTCTTCTTAGATATTGTGTGTAGCAATGTCGTCACTAAATTCATTTTTACTCTCCACACTATGGAATAGGGGAGAGTCATGATTTCGCAAAATTTAAGCGTATTTTTTTTACATCAATTTCTCAATGGGTATCATGTAGAGAATGCACACTATGAGTTTCGTCGTGATGTGTTTGTGTGTATGGCGTATACACTGTACGCCGTACGCCGTAGCATTTATCTTTTTTGTGTCCTCTCTACAGCCCAAACTATAAGTCTGATCGACTTCATATTAACATCATATGTGTAAAGTGCAAAGACCTAGAGCTGATTAGTTTTCCATAGACAACTTTTGATTTCTTCTCTATGAATTCATCATTTACGTTGTTTTTTTTTTGTGTCCTCTCTGCAGCCCAAACTATAAGTCCGATTGACTTCATATTGATATCACATGTGTTAAGTCCATAAACTTAGAGCTGATTAGTTTTCCATAGACAACGGTTCATTTTTTCCCAATGTTTCTTTATGATTTCATCTATTAAAACTGAAAAAATGCTCTCACGACCTGAAAATTAGAGATATTTTAATTTGGTTTCAACTATTTATACAACACCAAGAATCTTCATAAAATTGTATTCAAAGTTGGTCAATGTTAAAAGAAAAATATTCAACGGTTTCAAAAATTATATTTTATTTAATGGATATTTGTATGAAACTTATATGTAACAAGAGAATTTTTTTATATTTGGCAATGTTCAGTTCATTGATTTCATATTGATATAAGAATATTAATAGCTTGAACTTAGAACTGATTAGCTTTTCATAGATATCATAAAATTTCTTCATATGATATCACGTGTCAACATTGTCAAAATGCTCTCGCGTTCTTTAAAACAAAATTTATCTGCTTTTTTTAAAATATTTCATACAACATAAGCATTCTTCACTATACTGCATTAATAGTTTGTTTATCTTAACATAAAAATATACTATCGGAAGAAAATTTATATTCCTGATAGTAACATTTAGTATGAATAAAAATGTAATTAGATAAATTTCTATGTATGGAAAAGTTCAGTAATTTGATTTCATGTTATAATGTAAAGAGCTTAAACATAGAACTGATTAGCTTTCCATAAATAACAAAAAAAATCTTCATATGATATCACCTGTCAAAATTTGGAAAATGCTCTCGCGTTCTTTAGAACAAAATTTATCTGCTTTTTTTAAAATATTTCATACAACATAAGCATTCTTCCCTATACTGCATTAATAGTTTGTCTATCTTAACATAAAAATATACTATCGGAAGAAAATTTATATTCCTGATAGTAACATTTAGTATGAATAAAAATGTAATTAGATAAATTTCTATGTATGGAAACGTTCAGTAATTTGATTTCATGTTATAATGTAAAGAGCTTGAACATAGAACTGATTAGCTTTCCATAAATAACAAAAAAATCTTCATATGATATCACGTGTCAAAATTTTGAAAATGCTCTCGCGTTCTTTAAAACAAAATTTATCTGCTTTTTTTAAAATATTTCATACAACATAAGCATTCTTCACTATACTGCATTAATAGTTTGTTTATCTTAACATAAAAATATACTATCGGAAGAAAATTTATATTCCTGATAGTAACATTTAGTATGAATAAAAATGTAATTAGATAAATTTCTATGTATGGAAAAGTTCAGTAATTTGATTTCATGTTATAATGTAAAGAGCTTGAACATAGAACTGATTAGCTTTCCATAAATAACAAAAAAATCTTCATATGATATCACGTGTCAAAATTTTGAAAATGCTCTCGCGTTCTTTAAAACAAAATTTATCTGCTTTTTTTATAATATTTCATACAACATAAGCATTCTTCACTATACGGCATTAATAATTTGTCTATCTTAACATGAAAATATACTATCGTTAGAAAATTTATATTCCTGGTAGTAAAATTTAGAATGAATAAAATATTTCATTGTCAATATTTGTGGTGTGGAGAGTTTAGTGTTGGCCACAACACACTCGTTTATAAAAAAAGTTAAAAAAAAATTGAGATGTGCCGATACCGATATTTTGCCGATACAATGCCGATATTTTTTATAGAAAATTAAATTATCTAATTGGGGTGTTTCGGCTTTTTCGATATTTTAAAAAAAATTGGAAATATAGGCAGTTAAACTCATAAATTTATCATATTTAAATTAGACGTAAATGTATTTGTAATACCTACTCTGTGAAACATTATAATAGGCTTCTTATTAATTAATTTTTAACTGTATTATATTTTATATACAAAAGCTGTTATGTTTCCAAATAAAATAAAATAAAATAAAATAAAAAAAATATTTTTCTTAATAAAAAATGTTTGAGATTTTGTATTTGTCTATGTTTATACCAAATTTCAGCGTTCTAACTGTCATGGTTTCTGAGATACATGGAAAAATAAACCAAAATTTCAAATGTTGATAACCCCTGATTGAAACAAAAATTCCCAATTCTGAGTGTAAATGTTTTGTAGGCCTATAACTGTTTATATATTCTGAAATTTTGGTCTCTGTAAATTGAGCGGATCAAAATTTATAAGGGACACACACACACACAAAACTCACATAAAATGTTCTACTCCGAATTCTGAGTAAATTCATGTATGGGAACGTATATGCTGCGAGGCCTCTAGTTGGTGTTATTAGCATGCAAAAAGTCCACTACGCCATACAAAATGTTCCTTCGTACACGCATCTTGGCTGAATAATGTCGATTCATTCATGTGTGGAAAACTGCAATATGTTGCTAACCAAGAAATCAAACGCGCGATATAACATGTCTCACTCAATGCACGGAGTACCTACTACATCTAGTATATTATAATGAAGATATAGAGAACAGTTATCTAGGAAGTGTTGAAATGTATGGAAAACTGCAATATGTTGCTAACCAAGAAATCAAACGCGCGATATAACATGTCTCACTCATTGCACGGAGTACTACATCTAGTATATTATAATGAAGATATAGAGAACAGTTATCTAGGAAGTGTTGAAATGTATGGAAAACTGCAATATGTTGCTAACCAAGAAATCAAACGCGCGATATAACATGTCTCACTCAATGCACGGAGTACTACATCTAGTATATTATAATGAAGATATAGAGAACAGTTATCTAGGAAGTGTTGAAATGTATGGAAAACTGCAATATGTTGCTAACCAAGAAATCAAACGCGCGATATAACATGTCTCACTCAATGCACGGAGTACCTACTACATCTAGTATATTATAATGAAGATATAGAGAACAGTTATCTAGGAAGTGTTGAAATGTATGGAAAACTGCAATATGTTGCTAACCAAGAAATCAAACGCGCGATATAACATGTCTCACTCATTGCACGGAGAACTACATCTAGTATATTATAATGAAGATATAGAGAACAGTTATCTAGGAAGTGTTGAAATGTATGGAAAACTGCAATATGTTGCTAACCAAGAAATCAAACGCGCGATATAACATGTCTCACTCAATGCACGGAGTACCTACTACATCTAGTATATTATAATGAAGATATAGAGAACAGTTATCTAGGAAGTGTTGAAATGTATGGAAAACTGCAATATGTTGCTAACCAAGAAATCAAACGCGCGATATAACATGTCTCACTCATTGCACGGAGTACTACATCTAGTATATTATAATGAAGATATAGAGAACAGTTATCTAGGAAGTGTTGAAATGTATGGAAAACTGCAATATGTTGCTAACCAAGAAATCAAACGCGCGATATAACATGTCTCACTCAATGCACGGAGTACCTACTACATCTAGTATATTATAATGAAGATATAGAGAACAGTTATCTAGGAAGTGTTGAAATGTATGGAAAACTGCAATATGTTGCTAACCAAGAAATCAAACGCGCGATATAACATGTCTCACTCATTGCACGGAGTACTACATCTAGTATATTATAATGAAGATATAGAGAACAGTTATCTAGGAAGTGTTGAAATGTATGGAAAACTGCAATATGTTGCTAACCAAGAAATCAAACGCGCGATATAACATGTCTCACTCATTGCACGGAGTACTACATCTAGTATATTATAATGAAGATATAGAGAACAGTTATCTAGGAAGTGTTGAAATGTATGGAAAACTGCAATATGTTGCTAACCAAGAAATCAAACGCGCGATATAACATGTCTCACTCATTGCACGGAGTACTACATCTAGTATATTATAATGAAGATATAGAGAACAGTTATCTAGGAAGTGTTGAAATGTATGGAAAACTGCAATATGTTGCTAACCAAGAAATCAAACGCGCGATATAACATGTCTCACTCATTGCACGGAGTACTACATCTAGTATATTATAATGAAGATATAGAGAACAGTTATCTAGGAAGTGTTGAAATGTATGGAAAACTGCAATATGTTGCTAACCAAGAAATCAAACGCGCGATATAACATGTCTCACTCATTGCACGGAGTACTACATCTAGTATATTATAATGAAGATATAGAGAACAGTTATCTAGGAAGTGTTGAAATGTATGGAAAACTGCAATATGTTGCTAACCAAGAAATCAAACGCGCGATATAACATGTCTCACTCATTGCACGGAGTACTACATCTAGTATATTATAATGAAGATATAGAGAACAGTTATCTAGGAAGTGTTGAAATGTATGGAAAACTGCAATATGTTGCTAACCAAGAAATCAAACGCGCGATATAACATGTCTCACTCAATGCACGGAGTACCTACTACATCTAGTATATTATAATGAAGATATAGAGAACAGTTATCTAGGAAGTGTTGAAATGTATGGAAAACTGCAATATGTTGCTAACCAAGAAATCAAACGCGCGATATAACATGTCTCACTCATTGCACGGAGTACTACATCTAGTATATTATAATGAAGATATAGAGAACAGTTATCTAGGAAGTGTTGAAATGTATGGAAAACTGCAATATGTTGCTAACCAAGAAATCAAACGCGCGATATAACATGTCTCACTCAATGCACGGAGTACCTACTACATCTAGTATATTATAATGAAGATATAGAGAACAGTTATCTAGGAAGTGTTGAAATGTATGGAAAACTGCAATATGTTGCTAACCAAGAAATCAAACGCGCGATATAACATGTCTCACTCATTGCACGGAGTACTACATCTAGTATATTATAATGAAGATATAGAGAACAGTTATCTAGGAAGTGTTGAAATGTATGGAAAACTGCAATATGTTGCTAACCAAGAAATCAAACGCGCGATATAACATGTCTCACTCATTGCACGGAGTACTACATCTAGTATATTATAATGAAGATATAGAGAACAGTTATCTAGGAAGTGTTGAAATGTATGGAAAACTGCAATATGTTGCTAACCAAGAAATCAAACGCGCGATATAACATGTCTCACTCAATGCACGGAGTACCTACTACATCTAGTATATTATAATGAAGATATAGAGAACAGTTATCTAGGAAGTGTTGAAATGTATGGAAAACTGCAATATGTTGCTAACCAAGAAATCAAACGCGCGATATAACATGTCTCACTCATTGCACGGAGTACTACATCTAGTATATTATAATGAAGATATAGAGAACAGTTATCTAGGAAGTGTTGAAATGTATGGAAAACTGCAATATGTTGCTAACCAAGAAATCAAACGCGCGATATAACATGTCTCACTCAATGCACGGAGTACCTACTACATCTAGTATATTATAATGAAGATATCGAGAACAGTTATCTAGGAAGTGTTGAAATGTATGGAAAACTGCAATATGTTGCTAACCAAGAAATCAAACGCGCGATATAACATGTCTCACTCATTGCACGGAGTACTACATCTAGTATATTATAATGAAGATATAGAGAACAGTTATCTAGGAAGTGTTGAAATGTATGGAAAACTGCAATATGTTGCTAACCAAGAAATCAAACGCGCGATATAACATGTCTCACTCATTGCACGGAGTACTACATCTAGTATATTATAATGTGAAGATATAGAGAAC
This sequence comes from Molanna angustata, assembly GCA_963576475.1. Classification (NCBI taxonomy): domain Eukaryota; kingdom Metazoa; phylum Arthropoda; class Insecta; order Trichoptera; family Molannidae; genus Molanna; species Molanna angustata. The sequence continues at coordinate 1,929,514 of OY754977.1, read as the reverse complement.
AGTTATCTAGGAAGTGTTGAAATGTATGGAAAACTGCAATATGTTGCTAACCAAGAAATCAAACGCGCGATATAACATGTCTCACTCATTGCACGGAGTACTACATCTAGTATATTATAATGAAGATATAGAGAACAGTTATCTAGGAAGTGTTGAAATGTATGGAAAACTGCAATATGTTGCTAACCAAGAAATCAAACGCGCGATATAACATGTCTCACTCATTGCACGGAGTACTACATCTAGTATATTATAATGAAGATATAGAGAACAGTTATCTAGGAAGTGTTGAAATGTATGGAAAACTGCAATATGTTGCTAACCAAGAAATCAAACGCGCGATATAACATGTCTCACTCATTGCACGGAGTACTACATCTAGTATATTATAATGAAGATATAGAGAACAGTTATCTAGGAAGTGTTGAAATGTATGGAAAACTGCAATATGTTGCTAACCAAGAAATCAAACGCGCGATATAACATGTCTCACTCATTGCACGGAGTACTACATCTAGTATATTATAATGAAGATATAGAGAACAGTTATCTAGGAAGTGTTGAAATGTATGGAAAACTGCAATATGTTGCTAACCAAGAAATCAAACGCGCGATATAACATGTCTCACTCATTGCACGGAGTACTACATCTAGTATATTATAATGAAGATATAGAGAACAGTTATCTAGGAAGTGTTGAAATGTATGGAAAACTGCAATATGTTGCTAACCAAGAAATCAAACGCGCGATATAACATGTCTCACTCATTGCACGGAGTACTACATCTAGTATATTATAATGAAGATATAGAGAACAGTTATCTAGGAAGTGTTGAAATGTATGGAAAACTGCAATATGTTGCTAACCAAGAAATCAAACGCGCGATATAACATGTCTCACTCATTGCACGGAGTACTACATCTAGTATATTATAATGAAGATATAGAGAACAGTTATCTAGGAAGTGTTGAAATGTATGGAAAACTGCAATATGTTGCTAACCAAGAAATCAAACGCGCGATATAACATGTCTCACTCATTGCACGGAGTACTACATCTAGTATATTATAATGAAGATATAGAGAACAGTTATCTAGGAAGTGTTGAAATGTATGGAAAACTGCAATATGTTGCTAACCAAGAAATCAAACGCGCGATATAACATGTCTCACTCATTGCACGGAGTACTACATCTAGTATATTATAATGAAGATATAGAGAACAGTTATCTAGGAAGTGTTGAAATGTATGGAAAACTGCAATATGTTGCTAACCAAGAAATCAAACGCGCGATATAACATGTCTCACTCATTGCACGGAGTACTACATCTAGTATATTATAATGAAGATATAGAGAACAGTTATCTAGGAAGTGTTGAAATGTATGGAAAACTGCAATATGTTGCTAACCAAGAAATCAAACGCGCGATATAACATGTCTCACTCATTGCACGGAGTACTACATCTAGTATATTATAATGAAGATATAGAGAACAGTTATCTAGGAAGTGTTGAAATGTATGGAAAACTGCAATATGTTGCTAACCAAGAAATCAAACGCGCGATATAACATGTCTCACTCATTGCACGGAGTACTACATCTAGTATATTATAATGAAGATATAGAGAACAGTTATCTAGGAAGTGTTGAAATGTATGGAAAACTGCAATATGTTGCTAACCAAGAAATCAAACGCGCGATATAACATGTCTCACTCATTGCACGGAGTACTACATCTAGTATATTATAATGAAGATATAGAGAACAGTTATCTAGGAAGTGTTGAAATGTATGGAAAACTGCAATATGTTGCTAACCAAGAAATCAAACGCGCGATATAACATGTCTCACTCATTGCACGGAGTACTACATCTAGTATATTATAATGAAGATATAGAGAACAGTTATCTAGGAAGTGTTGAAATGTATGGAAAACTGCAATATGTTGCTAACCAAGAAATCAAACGCGCGATATAACATGTCTCACTCAATGCACGGAGTACCTACTACATCTAGTATATTATAATGAAGATATAGAGAACAGTTATCTAGGAAGTGTTGAAATGTATGGAAAACTGCAATATGTTGCTAACCAAGAAATCAAACGCGCGATATAACATGTCTCACTCAATGCACGGAGTACTACTACATCTAGTATATTATAATGAAGATATAGAGAACAGTTATCTAGGAAGTGTTGAAATGTATGGAAAACTGCAATATGTTGCTAACCAAGAAATCAAACGCGCGATATAACATGTCTCACTCATTGCACGGAGTACCTACATCTAGTATATTATAATGAAGATATAGAGAACAGTTATCTAGGAAGTGTTGAAATGTATGGAAAACTGCAATATGTTGCTAACCAAGAAATCAAACGCGCGATATAACATGTCTCACTCAATGCACGGAGTACCTACTACATCTAGTATATTATAATGAAGATATAGAGAACAGTTATCTAGGAAGTGTTGAAATGTATGGAAAACTGCAATATGTTGCTAACCAAGAAATCAAACGCGCGATATAACATGTCTCACTCAATGCACGGAGTACCTACTACATCTAGTATATTATAATGAAGATATAGAGAACAGTTATCTAGGAAGTGTTGAAATGTATGGAAAAACTGCAATATGTTGCTAACCAAGAAATCAAACGCGCGATATAACATGTCTCACTCATTGCACGGAGTACTACATCTAGTATATTATAATGAAGATATAGAGAACAGTTATCTAGGAAGTGTTGAAATGTATGGAAAACTGCAATATGTTGCTAACCAAGAAATCAAACGCGCGATATAACATGTCTCACTCATTGCACGGAGTACTACATCTAGTATATTATAATGAAGATATAGAGAACAGTTATCTAGGAAGTGTTGAAATGTATGGAAAACTGCAATATGTTGCTAACCAAGAAATCAAACGCGCGATATAACATGTCTCACTCATTGCACGGGAGTACTACATCTAGTATACTTATAATGAAGATATAGAGAACAGTTATCTAGGAAGTGTTGAAATGTATGGAAAACTGCAATATGTTGCTAACCAA